>VXBZ01011765.1:235784-302571 GCA_013399135.1 Heliornis fulica | reverse complement strand
TGTGTTATGAATCCTCTTAGCTGTCACTTTTTCCAGAGCACAAATCCTTTAAGAGTGTGTCAGCTAGAAACTGGAGTCTCCCTATCACTGGGGTTTTGCACTTGTTAGTGATATTGGGTATGTCCTTAATGATTTTTTTTGTGTGTGTACGTATGACTATTGTGAGTCTTGTTGCCACCATTTCTCTTTAGTTTGCCTCAGCTTTACTGTAAAATATTTATGAAGCTACAGTTGTATGCACAAAAATGTAATTAATTTCCTTAATATATGCAAGTAATGATACTTATAAATAGACTACCTTTATTTAAACAAAACCAAAAACAAGCCAAAATAAACCTGGTTACTTATCCTGTACTGACTAAACGTTCAGGAATGACTACCTACTGGGAAATAGCATTGCCCTAAGTGCAATGTCAAATCTGACTGCTCAGGTCTGATCTAGTTTTCATAATGATGCTGGTTTGATGTTGCCTTACACTGTGGGCAGATTTATCATTCTGCTACTCTAGACTTTAGTTAAATATTTATTTTGGAAGCATTTCTTTAGCAATAAAAATAAAAAATAATAATAAAAGTATAGTGGTAGCATAATTGTAGTCTAATAACATTTTTTGTCTCTTATGAATATAAAGATACATAGTTCTGGATAGAGTAATTTGGATTTTTTTTTTAAATTGAGTCACTCCATTTTAAATGAATTTTGCTCATTCTGAGAGTTGCTAACTCAGGTTTCTTTTAAAATGTGTATAACTTTTTTTTGTTTGACTTCCAATGTGTAAATGCAGTTTTAGGTTAAAAACGTTTTGTCTAGAAAATGGGAAGTTGTGTGCTCAGTTGCAGTGTAGTCAGATGCCCGTCTTCCCATGTGGTGTCTGTTTCAAAGGAAAAATATACGGAAACAGAAAAATAAACCCTAACAAATTCTCCTTAAATGACACAGTCCAATGCTAGATGCTGATTTTTTCTTTTAATACAGTAATTGATTTGGGTTACGAAAGCTGACTTGCTTGCAAGAAGCCACACTGTCATTTTAAAAGGCAATCAAGAGAAAACATGGATTTTTTTCTATGCTTGAAGAAACACAGAAAATAAAAATTTCAAACTTCATCAACATCTTCAGTTGCAGATGTGGTGCTAAGATATAATTAGTTTTGTTAATTATTTCTACAAATAAGTTAAGAATTGGTAAAATACCAGTCTGATAATGTCCATTGGACTGGTACAACACTTGAAAGAAATATTCAGGAAAAAAATTGTTTGGGGTTTGGCAAGATCATGATCCTATCACTTAATAGATGAAGGAAGGCAAGATGAAATACAAAGCCTGAGACCACCCTCCACCTTTAATGAGTATATATTATTTAAACAGAACTTTGGGGTTAGCAAGAGGATGATTAAATCCTTCTTGACTTTTATTTTTGTTTCTTTTTTTTTCCCCCTATGGTTGCTGATACACATCTAATGTAAGGAGTAGATATGAAAGATCAAATCAAGGTTTCAACAAAAATTCAGTTCTTGTCTCTGATAACCCCTTTCTCCCCCTCACTAATCTCTGGCCTCTGTTTATCTATTCAGGCATCTCACAGGACCTGTTTGTATTTACATGGCCTAGCAATTTGAATAAAAAAGAAAACCAAATCTCAACCTAACAAACTCCCAAAAAGCAAATACCAAAACAATACTCACCTTGATTGTGAAGATCTGTGATTTTGAGTATTAAATTTTGTTTTTTGCTCCTGTCTCTCCCTATGTTTTAAATAAGCCTCTTTTGAAATGAGTTCCATATTCTTAAACCACAATTTTTGTGGGTTGTAATCCCCATGTATTTTAGGGGTAGACATTTGCTGGTTGGTAGGAATTGCCTTTACACCAAGAAAACAAGGGATGTGTCAGGTAGCTTGGCTGTGTATTTCATATGCTGTATCTTGCAGTAGGGTTCTTTCCTGAGTGGAGCCTTGTGTTTTATTCCATATTTGTATTGGATATCAGCACCTCTACGCCATGAGGGTAGGACTCTGCCTTTGGAGAGCAGAGATAATGATCATTGTTAGGATTTAACAGAGCTGAAAGGACTGAAGTCCAAGCTTTGTTTGCATCTTGTGTAATTGTATTTCAGAGTGAATTGGTAGGGGTGTCTGGATATTACAATTAAAGTAGATGTCACATCTGACTTCCAACTTTGTGGCTCTTAGTCACAGCATGTTTGAAACGAGTATGTCTGATGTAGTCACTATTTAATTGGTTTGTTTGTTTGAATTTAGCTTTCTTTGCCTCAAATGATGCTGTTCCTGTAAAAAATTAAAAATATGAGTCTCAGCTCTTTGTAATTCCATCACGTTAAGGATGGTTTTTCATGTTTGTGTAGTGTTGTGCTCCCTTCAGATGTAACAGATTACTTTGAGTTTTGTTGGTGACAACAGCAATGCACTTACTGTTACATCTGACTTTGCCTTGCCCACAGCAGTGTATTACACTCCTTTGCAGTGTGTAATGAGTGCATATTTTTAAATTGGCTAGATGGAAAACAGAACCGATGCATTAGTCAGCCTGTTTTGTTTTGGTTGGCTCGTTCTGTGGTTCATGGCTCCAAGAAAAACACCTTTGCCCAATCTATGCACAAAGGGAGTGGTAGGATGTATCTTTCCTATAACATCAAACTTTTCAGTGCCTACAAAGACACAGATATAAAGGCAGCATTAGTATTTTATGCAGATTGCTCATTTTCAACTTTGTTTCTTTAAGATATTTTGATGCTTTTTGTGAAAGCTTGCATTTGGAGCTACTTGAATAATGCATTCCTAAGATTTTATCCTAAATGTTCATAGTGAAGCAGAGTGATTGTGGCTGAGAAATCCTGAAACAGAGTTTGCAGTGCTTTTTGGGGTCTGAAAAATATGATTTTGTCAAAGATGTTTGTATGTGGCTGCCATCACTCCATGTAAAAGATCTCTTGGCTTTTGTTCGCTTAAACCAACACCATGGGCCGTGACAGTCTCAGTTGTAAAAGATTCTTGCTGAAGTCACAGATGACTGTTGTAGTATTTCAGCCTGAAAGAGCTAGGATAAAGCCAAAATCTTCAGTTCAGCAGAGTGAATCTTCCTTACTCATTTTCTGAGTAAGCTGAAATAAACAGAGATACTTAAGACACAAGTTTCTTTTCCATGGAGATGTAGCTTTCTTGGGTCCCAAAGGTCAAATGCAACCTAGCCTGTTTGCTGAGATGCAGCAGTTGGGATGAGAGTGTCTTGGAGTATAAAGATATTTTGTTTCAATTTCTGGAATGTTTAACCATTTCACAGCTCTCTTCTGTAGTAAAACTGGATTTAAACTATGTTTAATGTAAATTAGGTGTTGCATTTAAAAAAAAGTCTTATCGTTGCATATTGTGTTGAGGTCCTGCTCTTGAAGTTTTTTCAATTCTTTTTATCTAAAACTCAAGCTTACTCTTGATCCAGGAAAAATGTGCAGTTTTATTTTTACAGTAAAGGGTTTTGGAAGGGAGTAGTATCTTCTATCTGGAAAATATGCATTGTGATACTTTTATTAACTTTGCATTAAAAATCACGTGTGATTTGGATGATTGCTTGTTGCAGACAAACATTGTGATAGCTGAGCAAAATTTATTGTGCCTTACCAGAATGTTAAGGGTTTAAAAAGAGCATAACTACTGGACTCTGTTATTTGTTGGCTTGAAACTGCCAAGGCTCTGCTAGCCCTATGTGAGGAGCAAGTTTTCTGTGGAATATGTACTCTAGAAACTCCATGACCAAAGAGTGAGAACACTTATTTTATTTCTCTCAAGGATATAAAAATAAAATCAAGGGGCTGCATTCTGGACTTTGCTTAGTTCAAGAGGAAGTGCCTGAGAAGTTCTATTTTTATTTTTTTTTCTGGAAAGAACTTGGAGCAAGAAGATGAAAAAAGCCAAGAAAATGGTATCTGTTTTTTTACCTTCCCCCTTGTAACACTTCTGCTAGGAGGAAGGAGTTAGTTCTCTTAACTTGCATATTTTGTACACGATGAGACTTTAAATACAAACTCCTGAACTAGTGGCTGTATTGCCCTTCAGTGAAAGAGGCTGGAATGTATTTTTTTATTTGTGTTTAGTGCCAAGAATCTTTTAATTAAAGTTTCATATTTTCTGGATTGTAGAATTAATTAAAAAAGCTGTTGCTTTTTAATTTTTGTATAACCTTCATAAAGTATTGATCCTTCCTAAGAAGAACCAAATTGTAAATAAAAAAGTTCCTATTCATTGGAAGTTGGATTTTTACTTGCAGTATCATAATACCATAAATGAAAAAGAAATTGCTCTTCCAACTACTAATTTATCAAGGAATGATTTTGTACAAGCCTCTGACTCATTTTATATGAAAAGAAAATAGACCTATTAAAAAAAGGGCAGACAGATCTATTTTGAAAATTAACTTGCTTTACTCTGCAAATGGGACATCTGTCTGTTTATAAGAACCCAATAGAAGCTTGCTGCAATTCAGAAAGCAACATGATGGTTTGAGAACAATGTGGAGAAAGAAAAGTCTGACCACAGCTGTGACAGCAATGGTAACTTTTAGTGATACAATCACTTATGCTTACAAAATCTGAGTTGGTTTCTGCCATTCTGGGTCTCTGAGTAAACTGTCAGTGAATGAAATGCCAGAAATATGTAACACAAGTGACTAAAACTTTTTCAATTTACAATTCCATGAAACATTGTGGTTCACTTACTTGATCTTGCAGTGTTTACTGTAGCAGAGGGGAGGAAGGATTTCTTTTAGACTCCCTCTTACTTTGCATTCAAACTGCCTGTATAATACAGGGCTCAAGGGTGGCTGGACTCATGACTGCTTCAAATTGTTACTCAAGCACAAGTGAAGATGTCCTAATCTCAGAGCCTCCAGAGCTATTCTGTTGGTGGGGAGATAGAATAATTTTGAAGAAACTAAACACAAACAAATCCTGTACACTTTTAAACTAAGGGCTAAACTATTTAAGGAAATAACGTCACTGCTTTTGAAATGTCTTGTAAATAACAAAGTGTCCTGGAATGTTTAAGAGAAGTCAGAAAAGCTGAAGAAAACTTGTGGTGTATGAAATGTTTTTTAATTTCTTGAGTATTCAAACTTTCTTATGTGAAATAATGTTTCAAAACATGTAAATGCCTGATGCAAATTCCCTACAAAATGTCCTCCAGTGATAAGTGGACTTTATGCTGTTGTCTTCATTTAAATGAGAAATCTCTGAACTGTTTTTCTAGTCAGTGAATGCCTTCATTTTATAGAGGAGGTTGCACCATTTGACAGAGCCATGTACTCATCAGGTGTAAATCAACACAATGCAGTTGGCATTAATTGAGTGATGCTAACTGCTTGTTAATTGAGGCTGTTGGCTGAAATGCTGTCCCAGAATTCACTGACAGTACTTGACTGCAGGTAGACAAGTGTGCGAGAGTATTGAACAATCATGACAAGATGAAAATTGAAAATGAGTTGGAATTTGTGTGAAAGCCATACTGTTAAGTGATGGGCTGGAGGGTTTTAAATGTCTGCAGTGAATGTACTTGTAGCTCTTGTTAGTTCTGCTACTGGTCCTATAGGTTAGCAGCTGATGTAGAGAGCTGTGCCATAATGTTTACCCTCATTTATGTCTTATTCTTAAACAGGATCGTCACTTTTGAGTGTCACTTCAGAGCTCATTCAGCTAGAACAGCAGCAGCATGAGTAGTTGGTCTCAGGGCAGCCTTGTCTGTTAAGATTTCCAGGAAAAGCACTTGAAATTTTCTCAGTTTTATAGAACATTTGCTCAATGTTGTGTTGTATAGAGTATTTAAGTATACTGCAATTGCTTTTCCAGAGCGTGTGTTACTTGAGCATGTTCTTTCACTGTATTTGAGAGAAGTATCTAATTTGCAGTTGGTCTTTCTTGATGCTGAAATTATGATCCTTTTTTAATGTGGTGGTTCTTAAAANTATAATATATAATATATAATATATGATTTTTACTGTAAGGTGATACTAAAGTTTTGCAGCTTTTTGGGGGGGTTGTCTACTTGGAAATCTGAAAATGGAGGTTTGGAATAACACCACACTGATGCTGGGCAGTTTCCTTTGCCAGCCATTGCAGCTAGACAGAATGTCAGTGACCATTGTGTTTGTTGTCAGCAGACTGCACTTATCAGTTTTACCTGGGTTATGCATCTCTGCAAGACCCCAGAGCTGCGATACAGGGAAGATTCACCACTGCAGGATAGGACTTGTTTACAAGAAATACACTAGTCATTGCTATCAATGTTGCTACGTTGTGAAAGGGCTGTACCACTCTAAGGGAGTGTGTTAGTGGCTGTAGTTTAAGATTAAGTGAAGTTTTAAAGACATGGTTGAAGCCCACAGCGTTGCTTTTTTGGCAGAATTAAGGTTGTTCTAGTACCTTAGTTATGTGCATTCTTAACATAGTTATTTAGAGTTCTCTTGCTATTTAACCCTACAGTGATTTTTTAAATTTTTTTTAATGTGATTTTGGCATCTATGATAATTTTGGTTTAACTTTGCATGAAACCACATTCAATGTAGATGTTAATTGAGTGTAGCTTTTATAGGCAAGGCTTTTCTTTACGTAGAGTTTTGTAGTTTAAATACTCCCTGTGTTCGGCTGAGGATTTAAAATACACTGTATATTGAAAACAGGGCTATGTTTTTCTGAAGGACAAATGTTGGCAAACTTAGTTTTTACACAATGAGTCTCTTAAAAGAGTAAGTTTTCCACTAGACTAGAAGCTTTCCTGTATCTCTGTAAGCTGTGTGACACTGGGGGTGGAAGGGAGCCTTAATTTTTGCAGAAGAAACAAAAAGTTAAATCTGTAAAAGGACTTGTAATGAAGTGCTTCCAAACTCCTTTGTGTGCTTCAGTTATAAGAGCTTAGAAAGCAATTTCTATAGTTGCTTCTTGGGGTGTAAAGGTACTTAATTGTTCTGCTCAATGAGGATTTTCAAGTCTATGAAGATTTATTTTAAGAACATATCTAAAAATTCTGCAGTCTAAAGAGTGAGCAAGTTGGTAGATCATACTAAAACCCCAGTGAACCCTGTGAAGTAGGCACTGTGTTACCTTTTCTTGATATATTTCATTTGGTAGATGGTCTGAAAAAATGCTTTATGAATTATGCTCTGCACAAAGTGGTAGAAGGACTAAGTACCTGGTAATTCGGCAGTTGAAATGGAACCTTTATGTGGTTTGGGGTATCTGAATTTCTTTTGCATAAATAAATCTGCCCTAAATATGATTTTGGAGTGTTCATGAATGAGTTCGTAGTTTAAAATATGTCTGATGAGGGGAGATACCAGCACTTGACCTGTGGCAGTATTTTGAATGGATGGATGGACTGCTGCTTAAAAATCCTGTGAGAAGAGGATTTTTAAGGCCACAATTTCCTGGAAAGATTCAGAACATGCCTGTTAAATGGTGAAGAATTGTTCTATGGTAGCCCAGAGGAGAGCATGTCCTAAAGAGGTTTGTTCAATACTCATCTCCAAGCTGGCAGGGAAAAATCAAGCTGGTATTAACTAATTTTGCAGCATGTAACTTGGTTATATTTTAATCTTTCTTATTTAAGTTTATAATGAGAATCAAGTTAACAACTGTAACAGAGAATGGCATGGAATTTATTAATTTGTTGTGTGACATAGGGTAGAGTTAGCAAAACATCATCACACTTAGCTAATTAAACCGACTGTCAGCTCTACATCTTTGTGTAACAGAACAAAACCAGTATTCC
The DNA here is from genome assembly GCA_013399135.1 of Heliornis fulica. Taxonomy (NCBI): domain Eukaryota; kingdom Metazoa; phylum Chordata; class Aves; order Gruiformes; family Heliornithidae; genus Heliornis; species Heliornis fulica. The sequence goes on along the minus strand of VXBZ01011765.1, from coordinate 294,799 downwards.
CAGGCATTTCAACTAGTTTATAATAATATGGCAAGGTGGTCAAAGCAAGTGTATTTTTTTGTGCAAAACAAAAAGCATACAGCTAGCTTATTGTACTGTGGTACATGTCTTACATCCAGTTACGTGAAAAATGCTGGTTAAATACACTTAAAGTGGAATTGGGAACAGGGGAAATCTTTGCATATGCTGTAGCTGAATTCATGTACATGCAGTGAATTACCCAGGTAATTAAAGTTGCTTGGTACAATGAATGGCTTTAAAAGAGACACAAGGAAATTGCTTGGACTTAAATACCGTAAGTATGTAATTGCAGAAAATGGTATAAATTCATCTTGGTGTCTGTTGTTTTTACAATGTAAGTTATGTCTTGGGCTGGAACTGAATTTTGTTGCTGCAGGGTGTTTTGGATTGAGACAGCCCATGTTAATAGGTTTTTTGGTAAACAATTTTTAAAGGAAAACACAAACATGCTTTGAATTTTACAAAGCTAAAACAAATGCCTCTCCTCTGACTTCTTCACATTCTCAAATTGCTGGGCTTTTCAGCTTGATTATTCATTTTCTAGTTTAAGCTGGTCTAGTTGCAACTCATCAAGCTATGTTATGCCTCTTTCAGCTAGGTGGAAACTTCTGTCATTGTTTCAGTTCTCCATGGAGATGGGCGCCCAGTGATACTGGTGGATACATCACAAATATGTAGTAGCTGAACCCTGATAGAAACCTTGTTTCTGGCTCAGTTCTCTGCACTTCATGGGCATTCTGCCCTCCCAGGAACTCCTTATCTCCTGGTGTAAATTCTCATAGATTTTTTTTTTTTTCCAATTAAATGATGTTTACCTTGGACCAGCTTCTGGGCAGCTTTTCATTAATGAATTGAACAGTGAAACAGAGTACACTTCCAAAGCTTGCAGAAGATGTCAATGTGGAAAGGGTTACAGCTCTCAGTGGACAGTTTCATAGTTTAAACTGATTTCATTAAATTGCAGTACTATCCCGAAATAACAACCAGAAAATAATATGAATCTGAAGCCTCCATTGAGAAAGGTGAAAGGAAGCACCCAAATTAAAAACAGAGAAGGAAGTTTTGCAGAATAAGGTTATGTACTGTCATTTAGAAATTCTGTTCTGTGGATGAAAAATACAAACCAAAATGGAGATATAGATTCCTGCCACACTTCAGTTGCAGCAAGGTGTGAACTTTCTATCTGCTTTTTTTCAGATTTAGAAAGAATGTGCTTTCAAATCAAGTAATACCAGTGATTTATGAAAAAAGAGGAAGATTTCATAGATTATTTTTTTCTTTATATCTAGTAAGCCTGGTGACTCAGCCCCATGATACCTTGCAGCTTCAATATATTGGTTATAAGATTTGATTGATTATTTATAATGAAAGCAATAATGAAGAATTGTTCTCCATATGAGTGTGATGTTGCTAGGGATAATTGTTGTGTAATCTTGCTGTATGGCTCATTGTTCACAGTCAGATAAGTAAGAAGTAAGTATAACCCTGCTCTTCCAACAGCTGAAGGCACACATGGAGAAGTTGAGCCTGCTTTTTGTAGATTCCAAGACTGCTTTGCACAAATTATATGCAATTGCAGTCCCAGACACCTGTTCAGATTAAGATGTCTACCTTTTTTTCTGCATGTGCTCTTAAAACCTGGGCCCAGGTGACTATCGAACAGGTAGTCAGACTGCAGGTAGTGTTAGTGTACCTAATGTGGGGTGGGGTTTTTTCAGACAATTTCATAGTTATGTTTTTGTTACTGAGATCTGTTTCTGACTAGGAAAATGTTTTGTCACAGGTTTTGAAACCGCAAAGTCTCTTGCACTGCATGGGGCATATGTTATCCTGGCCTGCAGAAATATGTCAAGGGGCAGTGATGCTGTACAACGCATTCTTGCAGAATGGGTAAGTGAATGTATATAGTCTCCAACAGTAAGCTATGTCTTTAAGATGTGAAGTCCTTTTGTGAAGTAAGAGTTGTTTAATAGTTATTATATTGCCATGGAAGAATCTGAGGAAGAGGGCATCGGTTTGTAGTATCCTGTTCAGGCACTGGTATATTGGTGGAAGAGATGTTCTGTTTTGTATTGATTGTATTGGAATGCAAAGCTTGATGTCCATGGTACATGTAGGTACTTTGTAGGGGTGAATATGCTTGAAAGAACCACTGAGGCATGTTTCTCAGGACACTTTCAAAACTACAGTGTGTAACTAAGTGAAGGAAAAGTTACATGCTTGGGTATTAAAGACAACCACTCTGGTGCCCATATTTTTTATATTATGGTGGATTCATGGTGGAATCATTCTTACACTTTTCAAAACCAGGCATGTTCCCCTCCTTTTCTTTCCTAGTCCATCACACTCAGAACACTGCTGCCAGGCAATCTGTCTCAATGTTCTATTTCCTTCCTGTTTCTTCCCTCCTTCTTTCATCTTTCTTCCATTTTGTCATGCAAATACCAGTCTGTGTGATGCCTAACTTCCCCGCTCATTTTTTTTTTTTGTCTACCAAGACCCTAGTTAAAATTTATTCAATATTCTTAATTTATTCCTCCCACAATCATTTACGTGCTAGTAAGGATTGCAGGCTAGTTTTGTCTGAGCTTGCTGTGACTGCTGCCTTCCAGGGGATAATCTGTTGACACAATCCTATACACTTTACCTGAATAATAAACTTCAGGGTTAGATTCTCAGAATTTTATTTCTTTCCTGCTAAAATTAGTGATGAGTGTTTTAGCTTTATTTCCCAACCTCCTAAAATATTTCATCTGCTCCCAGATGATATGGGAGAGCACTCAGTAGTATTAATATTTACACATAAGTAGTCTGCAGAGAATTATAATATTTATTAGTGCAAAACAAACAGTGTTTATTTACAAGTATTTCCAAATAAGTGATGCTTATAATAATGCTAATTTTTGTAACCACAAATTTCTTCATGAAACAGTCTTTGTATGTATGCTTTTGTCTCTCAGCAGATAATATTAATGATTTACAGTAAAGGATAGGGAGGGAAAAATATCTTACTTTTTCCCTTCCATACTTCACATTATAGCTCTCCTCTTGGTGTGGGTTTTTTTTTTTTGGTTTTTTTTTTTTTTTGTGTGTGTTTGTTTTATTTCAATAGCTTGGAATTCCAGAGAATCTCAACAGGGCCAAGCATAGCACATGTCACCTAAAGTCCATTCTTGTTCAATAGAACTGGTTTTGGTAATACTCTGTCTCTTGAATTTAGTAGTCCCAGTCTAGCTAAATATAGTTACATGCATGCTTTTTATGTAACAAAAGAGGTAGTACTGAGTACTTTTTGTTTTAAAAATATGTCATTACCCCCCTTAATTCTGTGTGTATCTCTGAGTACTTGGAAGGCTATGGGAGTTCAGGACTACTTGTCTTAATACCTGTATTTTCTCACCAAAAGCTAATGAATTCTTAATTAAATTAAGATCACTGAAGGTCAAATTACTTCAGAAATTCTGTTTATTTACTAACAGTTTTCAAATTCTAATTGTTCGGAAAAGAATTTCATCTGTAAACCGGGTAGCTGGAAAACCTTCAATGCATCTTTGTAATGGCTTTGTTGTTGTTTATTGAGAGAGACTAATTAACTTTGATTATTGCACTAATATTATGGCACTTTGACAGTCCCTCAGATTTATGACTCTGGGAAAATAAACAAATGAAATGCAGGTGCTGGAGCAGAAAGAATAAGTTATTACTGAACTTTAATTACTTGGAGTGTGTAACCAGGAGAGAATTAGTTGATGAATTACAAGATGCTTAAAATTTACATCTGATTGTAAGCGATCTTGAAGAAAACACAAAAACCTGCCCCTGAGTCAGTTACTGAAAATGAAAAGACAAAGCTGAATACCAGTATTAAAACATGGATGTAATATATTAAATTTTAACCTAATAGGTGTAACTACAGAGCAGGAAGTTAGTATTTGAAAATTCTTTCCTACAAAGATTTTAGGAAAAATGTCAACAACCTGTGCATGAGTTGTAGCTGCACCTCTCCTACTATCAAAGGGTAGTCAAAGAATCCGCGGTATTGGATACTCTCTTGCTCCTACCGAAAGCAAAGTTATTAAAAGGAAATTGGTTTGCTTTCTACTTTGGAACCATTTTTTATTCAAAAGCAGCTGTTTAGGATGCAGCCTTGCAAAGTGTTGCTGTCCTGTTACTTGGGTGGTATTTTGGCAAAACCAGCTCTACCTGTTTTTATGTCATCTTGTAGATTTTTGGGACTGTCTCTAAGCTGCACTATAAATACTGTCTTCCTGAAATATTAAGAAGGGTAGAAGCTTGGTAAATAAGTACCAACTCTTCAACTGAATGTCCAAACTCCATTTTCTTCTAATATGCATGATCTACACTTTTATAACTTAAGAAACAGTCTTTTCCATATTGCATTTTACACATGTGTTGGTAATAAAATTGGCATCAAAATTGGTATTTCTGTGACAACATATATATTACTGAAAGAAGTGTGTATCCAATGCTGGCTTTGCTGTGGGACATTATGCTTTAGTATCTGGGGTTTGAGTGTCTGACAAAGAATGTTTCCTCTTTCATTCTTTTTGTGTGAGACAAAAGACAGTTCTACTTATTTTGCAAGTAGACAAAATCATTAAACATTAATGAAGAAACTATTGTTTTTTCAAGTTTTGATACAGTTCTCTAACTGATGTTCTGTATAAACTGAAGCCTGGAATATATATGAAAAAAAGGTAGTTCTTAAAAACCAAAGAGCCAACCACCCTCACTGCAGAACCACAACAGCAACAAAACCCCCAAAATGAAACCTACTGTAATCCAGCATCTCAAACCCAAGCACAGCATAGGTGACAGTACTTAGGAAAGCCATCCAGCTTGTTCCCTTAGTGAGTCCACTTGTGGCATCCTTGTATGGCATGCTATAAAATTGACTGCCTGCAGAAAGACAGCTCTTCTTTGGGCCCATGATGCTTTTAAAGAAGCTGTTAGGCAAAAAAACCACAACCCAAAGCCCTGCAGTTTTGATCGGCTTTTAGTGCAAGCTGAAAATCAAGTTTATGAAGAGAAAATGGGACAGCTAAATGGCTTGAAGAAATCCAGTTAAGATTTAGAGAAAACAAGAGGAATAATAGGAGAAAATAATTTTTTTTTCATATTAGCTTCCATTATGTTTAAAAAACAAATTCAGATTGATCTTAATTGGCTTTGGACACAAATCTAGAAAGCTTCATTTTTAACAATTTATGTCTACAGAGCTGTTTTATAGGGTTGGATCCAATTGAGAAGGGATTACTCATATAAAGTTGCTAATTAGATAACTGTCATTTGTTTGCAAGCTGCAGTATTTCAGCTATTTTCTTTCTAAACTAGATCAGAATTTTGCTAATATTGCAAATAGAGGGTAATTGCCTTATATAAAGTGTTATGACAAGTCTTAATGTGACAGATCTAGCTAGTCTGTCAAATATAATTTTAACAGAGATGTATAGGTGTTTTATACTGGTTCAGCACGATACTTTATATACATACCCATGTGTATATAGCAAGAGAAAGGAAGGGAAAGTATGTAAAAGAAACAGACAAAAAGAGAGATCAGTATAGGCTTACATTTGGTATCTTGAAAATGAATGTTGTTCATGCATGATGACATTCAGTATCAGTTTAAAACTGATAATTTCTTGCTCAGAAAGAGGAAATTAGAATTCTGAAGTTATGATTCATTTTAATCAGAAAGAAATTGTCAAACATAAATCTCTCCTTGAGTAGTGAAAAGGCCTGAAAGCAGCCAAGAAAAAATATCAATACTTTGCAAAGGAGGAATGATTGTTCCAATTCGTAGCTTAATTGACTTTAAGGCTTAATGAAAAACACTACACTGCTGTTTGTACACATAGTTGCTCTGACGAACATTGAAATCTATGCTCCAGGAAGAGTAGCTAGGTAATTTATTTTACATTATTATTGATATAATTTTCTAATTGACTATGAGCAGAATGTTTGGATAAGACTGCGTAGCTCCAGATGTTAGCTGTATTCTCAAGAAAATACTTAAGAATATGAATGAATAAAATATTTCATAAATCACAGCTTTTCTTGCCAAGAAGCTCTCGTTTACTTTTTCCTGTCAAATACTGTTCGAAGTAGATATTAAAAGATAAATTGTAAGCTTAATATTTAATAAAAGCTATAATGTTTCTTTTGTAATTGTTCTTCAGTGTTAAACCTACAGCTACATCAAAGGCTGGATTAAACTGTGAAAAGAAAATTTGTGTTTCCTTTATACATAGAAACATACAAGGTAGACGTGTGATAAGAGAGAACCGCTATGGCGAAAACCAACAAACTAAGCGTTGCTCCTTGTTGTATTCCTTTCCCTAAAGTATTCTCCACCTCAGGAGTGATTTATATTCTTGCTGATTAAGTAACTGAATGAAATTAAAACCCGATAAGTGAGTCTTTGTATTCTAGTTCTAATCTCTCAAAGCGCAGAAAGTCATGAGGTAAACTGGGCTCCTATACACAGAACGTGGGCAAAGGTTTTCAGGTGTTGACTCTGCATTTCCCCCTCAAGGAAGGGGACTGATTTCCCACACAGTGCTTAGTTTCCACTGCTTTTCTTGGTTTACTGTTTTTTGGGTTTTTTTTTTTGGTTGGTTTTTTTTTCTGTACATGTCTGGAATACGAGATAACTCTGTAAAATATTCTTCTTAGACTTTTGGTGCTAATGGTTGCTAGTCTTGACACAGAAGGTAAAATTTTCTCTTCTATCTATGGGATGTTAATTTTGTGAGTTTTCTGTAAATCAGTCAGGCTATTAATACACAATTTCTCTATCAAGTCTGCGTTAGATCAGGTTAGATACAGCACAATAAATTGTTCTTGGAATTAACTTATGTGAATGATTCAGAGAGGACATCTCATCATGATTAGTGGTGGATTTTCTTTATGGAGAAAACCTGAACAATTCATAAAAGATGGCTTTGGAGATGTAGTAAATACTGAATGAAGCCACAGTCTGTTAGTACAGAATTAAGGTTTCAAAGTGGTGGTAAATAAAAGCTCTTAAAAAGTAATCTCTTTGAAATAGAAAATATTTCATAATATCACACTGACAGAGCTCATGTATTTCTGTGAAAATGTTATTTCCAATATTGTGTTATTTTGTAATAAAGAATTGTATTGTTACAAACAATGATATTCTAAACCTCTATGTTATTGGCTTATATGTCATTACAGGGCAATATACAATTACAAATGTCCTCATTGTGTAGTCATATTTCATCTTTCAGCGCTCTGAATAGTGACCATGCTGAGAAATCAGGGTAAAAGTGGTTATCCAGACCTTGTGGGGAGAAGGCCTTGCAGGAAGAGGCAGTGTCTTTTATTATACTAACTGGTAATACAATAAAATAACAAGTTCTGCAGCAACCTGTCTCATTTGCAGCTTTTGACACTCAAACTAAAGCATTAATGCCACTGCTGATGCTTTTTAAGGGTGTGTTCCAGATCGTTCTGAAGTGAAGGAATCTTTTAATTAATTGTAATTGCAGTTGAATTGGACCTTATGTTACTGGCAGAGAGATGCTTGTATAAGCTTTAACCATTACTGGTGCTAGTGTCAGGTTATTGAAAACAGTATGAGAGCTTGACCAGGCAAAGTTGCTCAAGGGCCTGGAGCATCTCTTCTATGAGGACAGGCTGGGACAGTTGGTGATGTTCAACCTGGAGTAGAGAAAGCTCTATACCTAAAAGGGGCTACAGGAAAGTTGGAGAGGGACTGGGTACAAGGGTATGGAGTTGATAAGTAATGGCCTTAAGATGAAGGAGGTAAGACTTAGAAGAGATATTACAAAGCAATCCTTCCCTGTGAGGGCGGTGAGGCCCTGGCACAGGGTGCCCAGAGAAGCTGTAGCTTCCCCTGGATCCCTGACAGGGTTCAAGGCCAGGTTGGATGCGGCTTTGGGCAACCTGGGTTGGTGGAGGATGTTCCTGCCCATGGCAGGACCCAAACTAGTCTGATTCCATGACTTTGGCCATACAGTTCAAGAATTCACTAAGTTCCTGTGAGTAATCTGCTCATCTGAGGCATCTTAAGGGAGTGATGTGTGCTGCAAAGTTTTTTTTCCAAATACAGTGATGGACAGTGACTTATGAAATAACAGACATAATTTTTAAGGAGTAGTGGCATGTGTACACAGCACTAATAAAAACTAAATGTAATACAGTCTGCTAACATGCTCCATTAATGCTGGAAAGCATTTTTTTTTGTATTTTGAAGTCTTTTGAGGAGACAGTTTATTTCAGTTGCAGGTGTGTATGTTGGGGTGGTAGCTATCCACATGGACATGACACAGCCCATCAGTGCTATTGATCTTGTTCTCCATGCCAAAGCTGTGATCTTCAAGTTCTGCCAGGTTCATCTCCTGAAAACAGGTGTGAATCAGTGGTGAGGCACTGACTAGTAGGAGCCTTTTAAAAGACTTGCAAGGAAATTTGTGCTTAATGCCCCTCCCTTGTCACCCCCCTCCCCCAAGTTGAAAGCGTCAAACAGTTTAACCATCATTTACATGAATGAATTGTTGAATTCTATTTTTTTGTTTTCTATAAACATATGGCATGAATTTGCTCTCATTACAGATGCTGAGAAATAGGAAAGGCAAATATTTATATTACATTCATGTTTTACAGTAAAAACCACTGTTCAGTTTGTTTATACAGTTCCACTGTTACAGTTTTTATGGTTAGTAATGAAACCACTGTAAAAGAGTCTGAATTATATAGCAGATGTGTTAAGCCCCTAACTTTCAGGGTTGGGCATCTTTCTGAATACAGATATCATTTAGTGAGAGAGTTGATGTACTGGCTACAGCTGAACTGTTTCATAACAATGTCTTCATCTGTAGTTAGTGCCACACTGTCGCTAAGGGTTTTATTATCAAAATAAATACATTGATATTTTAAATTAATTGCATTTATGAAGTATGACGCCGGTCGGAGCGAGTGTAGGAGGATTTGGTGGGCATTTTCCAAGCATTTAGGAGCTCACATGTCTTATGTTTCCAGTAAACAGGGATAAATTAAAAACATTTAATTAATTTGATGTAAGTTTTATTTCTCAATAGGGTTATCTCAGATATTTTTATTCTGGTTCAGTTGATAGCTGTAATTCAAAATAAAGGCAATGCTAAAAGTTAAAGTGGATTAAGAGGGAAACACTTTTCAGAAATGTGGCTAAATCTTAGTTTTTATCCTTTTGAGAAGGACCTGTGGATATATTGAGTCAGCTTTTGATCTTTTCTATACAATGTTCAGTGGAATACAGAGTTTCAGTTACACAAAATGTATATGGGTGACAACTTACAGGAAAAATAGCTTAGACCCTTGCTCAAGGCTTTTCAGTTGTGGAATCTGCAGAGCTTTACTTCTGACACGTTATGCTCACTTCCCTGTTTAGTCACATTGACTTCCACTGGGCTGATAGCAAGCAAACAATCTACTGAGTGTTCCTGTATCTCAGGTTGCATGAAATAATTAAGGATTAACAAAGTAGACATAAACATTTTGTAGTGTTGGTATGTTTGTGTGTTAAATCTTGGCTTTAAGCTTCTGGTTTATGGTGTTGGCACATCTTGTAAGTAGAGAATGCTTTTTATTGGTGGTAATATAAAAAATAAATGTAAGAGAAGTTCAGTAATGTCCATCAAGGTAGTAAGGAATTTGAAGTGATTTAGCACTGTAGAATTCTTAAATGTGTAGGAGATTAAAAGAAGTCTAGTAGTATGAACGAAGGACTCTCTAAAAATGAGGCAGAAATCTTTGTTTTGCCTGATCTTTTTCTAAGATAGGAGGAAAACCCGTATAGTGAGATATGTTTAAATATATTGGGACTTCTTTACAAATGTAGGGCAAGCAGAAAGATTGCTAACAAGTCAGCTTTATAGCTAGCAGAGAGGGTAGTACTGTACCAAGGCTTACAGTGCTCTTAATAAGCCTTTCTGATCCTGTAGCTCACTGTACACTCGTCAAATAATGGAAATTGAAGAGCTTTTGCAGTTGTTGCTGACTGTTTCATCCATCCCTAGAACAAGCCAGGATTCCAGGAAAATAAATGGTTTCTTACTGCAAGAAGCACTTGAGAAATACTTGCTGAAAAAATAGAATAATTAAAAAAAAAAATCCTGGAGGGGCACAGACTTTGAGATTTGAATTCCGCAGAACCTTGCTGACCTGCCAGTTACAGACTTCTTGTCATGATGATGACTATTATTTAGTCTGCAGATGTTCTTTCCTTTAGAGCACACAGACTTGGTTAAATGTGGAGGAGTAAGACCAGACTGGTTTTAGTTTTGGGGGAAAGAAAGGTTTAAAAATATTTTTGGGGGGATGGAATGGTTGCTGTCTATCCTTTTGGTTTTGTTTTATGCAAGAGATTCATTGTTCTTGAAAACACTCAGGAATAAGGTGGTAAATAAATGCTTAAAGCTTTGTAACAATGCTACTTAAATGGTACATGAGCTTTTTTAAAAAAATAAAATACATAAATTGACACCTTCCCAAACAGGTACAAAAACCAGAATAACCACTTTAAAACTGTGCTTTGTAGGCATTACTGTTTGCCAAACAGTGTTGAAAACCGATCTGTAGATGTCTGTCTTTAAAAAGAAAACAAGCCTTAGCCTTTATACACTGACTTGAGTTGAGATTATAGGGTACAAAGAAGTTTGATTTTTTTCACTGATACCTTACATGTACTAGTGCAACTTGTGTTTGATCTTTTTCTGAACCTTTCAGAATCTATTTTCTACAACTATTTAGTGTTGTTGACATTGAAAACTTATTTACTATAGTCCAGGGAGATGCTTTCTTACATAAACTGAGTTCTGCTGTCACTGGATTTGTGATTGCCAGTTCTGGGAGAGGAGCAGAGGAATTAAAGTGTCTGGTTATAATTTTTTCTTAAACCATCCTCACAATTAATCTGATTGTAACATAAGCTTGTAATATATTCCACTAATGAAGAAGACAATCTTAGCTTATGGTAAATACAGTACTAAGTGTTTATAGTGCATTTCATATTTTACATGATTCCCTTTATAATTCTGCTTATCTTTTCATTCTAATTCCCTAAAGGATGTATAAAAGAACCCCTAAAGAGAGTAATTACTGCTCTATTCCTTAACCAAGGCTCCTTTTGCAAAAAGAAATCTGAGCTGCTTTTTAAAGAAGGCAGTTTTAAATAAAAATGCAAATAAGCTGCTTTGTAACCACATTAATTACCCACCTAGCCTCTTATTACCGTGTTTGTATTGTTTGCAAACACTATTTACAGTCGTGTGGAAATTACCATTCCTGGGCTGGAGGAAGGCTGTTGTTGGTAGGTTGTGCTTTGGAACCAATTAGAGTGAACCTTGTCTCCGGTGGGGCTCATGGGAGAAGGCATAGCCTTGCGATGTCAAGTAACGGCATTAACTCCAGCTACACAGGCACCGTGTTCTAATTATATTATTGGTCCTCTTTTGCTTCTACAATGAGCTTCGTTCCCTGCATTTTAAAACTAACAGGCAGCACTGGGTCTTGCTAATGATTTAATGTGGACTGTGATAATTTTTTATGAAAGTCGTGGTGAAATCCGGTGGGCCGGGTTTGTCCCCACATTGGTTCTTTTCTTTAATTTCATAAAAGAGAATGCTTAAGTTCAGGATCTCGTAGATTTCCATGCAATTGATTTTTCATGGTAAAAAAATCCAGTTTTATTAATTTCATTATCAGAAGTGACCAGGATGGAGTGTCTGTTAATGTTTGTAAACAGTGTGTTAGCTGGCAGTAATTGAGTGGCTGCAGGTCTTTCAGCACTTTGAAGAAGAGGAATGCTTCACACTGACATGCAGTCTGATTCAGTGACATGCACACTTGTTGCTAACCTCGTGTCTGCCGCGTTGTTTTCTTGGCTTTCTGTCACTTATGATCATGAAATGACCCTTTACTCTTAAAACTTGCTCAGAAATTTAAACCATAGAGACAGCTGAGCATTCATGGTTTTGGAGTTACAAATGTTTTCAGATCCCAGAGTTTAGCTTGATGGATCACATAGTCTGCAATGTGAAGAATTAGTTTTCTAAGACTTGTAACCAATCTGAATATGTTAAATGAGTCTTTTGAAGGAGAGAACTTTTCTTGGTTGTGCTCAGTCTGGGTAAGAAAATGTACAGATATTTTCTTCCTACTTCTGAAACTGTACTGCATGTATCTGCAGTGCTGTGATAGTGTGATAATGTTTAAGTAATACTTGCTGATAAAGACAGAAATGTTAAGGTCTGTATCAGCTCTACAGTCCTGCTGTAAAACTGAATACAGTGAGTAGGAAAATGGCAGCTCTAGCATAGTGTGATATGACTCTGTGTAATTGTTAGGCATTAAATAAAAGGGAAAAAACAACAACAAAAATAAGGAAGTGAAGATGCTTATTGCATCATGAAGAATTCTTTACAGTGGCAAAGGGGTTAATGTGAGGGCATCAAACCAAGGACTGGCTTGGATCATGATCCGCAGTAGCTTGTAAAACTGAAGATGGGTATCTGGCTAATATGACTACAGAGCAGCATAAATGACATAAACCACTCTAGATGGAGTTCAGCAGGAGTACAGAAGGTGTATAGGAAGTAGACTTGCTAAGTAGAGTGTGCAAAAGTTGCTGCTAAATTGCTTGCTTATCACCGATATTTCCAAGTCTTTTACTACTCTGAAGCCAAAGCATCATTTTTATTTTTTAATTTTCTGTCCTTTCTAATTTCTCTTTACTATTTATTATCTTGATAATTGTTTTTGAGGAGGTGAACTGGAGACAGAGTAGTACTGCATTTGGCTTGATCATCTGGACTTCTCTTTAATAGCCTGTTACTACATCACCTTGTGACATTTAGTTCTAGCTGCAAGAAATTAGGTTCAGTACATTGAAAATCTCCATTTTAGTAATGCATGATGAGAGTTATGGCTTGTAATGTGCCCAAAGAGAAAGTGGGCCAAGTGGGGTCCAAAATCATCGTGGTTCTTTAGGTAATTTCACAAACCAGTTGTTGAAACCTTTGCTGTGTCCCAGATATTCTTATTTTCCTATGAATAAGATAATGTATTATCTGCTTATTTAACTTGGTTAAGTTATTAGGATGAAGAGGCAGGAAACCATTCTGCTGAAAAGAAATATATGATGCTTAATTTAGTAAGAGGTTGTAAACATAAGGTTTATCAACATGCTGCTTATCAACTGAATATTTATTCATTAAAAGAGCTTTTCCAAAGTCTACTGAAAATACTAAATTTTTTGTTGCCTTGAAGAGTCTGTATGTGTGAAGATTGCTTTTAAGGGATGGAGTGTAAGATATATTCCTCCAGCTGTTTGACCATACTTAGTTTGGAAGTGTTGAGGTATCTGCCAATATCTGCCATAATTTGTGTTATTGAATGTCAAATTTAATGTTAAATGGGGGAAAGAGTATTTTTCTGTGCTTGGCTAGGTTTTTTGTTTTGTTTTGTGGTTGGGTTTTTTTCTTCTGTTTTTGGTTTTGATATGAAACTGTGTTACTGAGATTTATTATGGCTGTGGTGGTAGAGTACATACAAGATATAACTACTGTTTCATTATGAAGTGAGGTAATTTAAAAATCTTTATTTTGCTCCTTTCTGGTTTATGCCTTGGAAGTACACATTTCACATGTGTGCTTTCCCAGTTGTGCTAGAGAGGAAAGCATACATCACTTATGAGTGCAGCTTGCCCTGTTACAAATTCATTTTGATTTTTACTTGTGAGAACTTGGCGTGTGAGAAGTCGGAACCAGAATGAATTACATATAATGCCATTCTTCCAGTGAGAAGGCAAAGACTTCCTTCATCTTTTCTAAATGTTAGCTCTTTTCCTTTAATAGTACTTTACTGATGAGGGATGTTCATAATGAAAAGTTGCATTGAGAAAAAGATCTAAATGTTCTGACTTTGGCACTAAACTTCAATTAATTTGGTCCAAATTAAGATGCTCAGTGCATAATTTTGCAGAAGCGGCTTTATTGCTCAGTATATAAAAAGAAGCAGTAGTGTGCTAGACCTTTTCTTTCCCATATTTCATTTAAGATTACTGAGACAGAGCATTGACTTAAACAGTAAACACTGTCTATCAAATAGAAGAAGTAATGGTTTGGGGTTTTTTTGTTGGGGACATGCAAAACAAACCTTGGACCACTTCAAATAAATCTTGAATAGCTCGTCCTAAGAAAGAATAAAGAAAAAAATAGCATAAAATATGTAACTAAATACTCTGTGTTCTCATGTGTGCTTTTCAAGACTGTTGTTATATTAATTTTGAGTAAGAAAATAAATCAGGGTCCCTGAGGAAGACTTGCACTTTGGAGATGCCTTGTGGAGGTCTGCTAAATCCTTACTGATAGAGGGCTGGCAGGTATGTAATTTGTATGATAGATCTGGTGTTTTGGTATTCTCTAATTCTTTTTTTATGGGACAGATGTGGTCTGACTGTAGTTTGGTTTTAACTGAAGCATCTTTAGGCCTTTTAGGTCTTGGATGTTTGTTGGTTGTGATGCCAAAGATCCATTTGTACTTAAATTTCCTACACACACCATGTCAAACACCTTCAAAGGAGATCTTGGATGATCTTTGCACTTCAGATTCTTGACAACAGGGTAGACAAGAGAGGTGTATCTGATCAAGCTTGGTTCTATTAGTAGATGCTTTTAATGAAGATTCTGTTGAATTGCTAACAAAAAAACCTTATGGTTTTATATCTGGTATTTTGCAAAGGCAGAACTGCAGTACATCTTGCTGATGCAAGCTTTATTGCATACTTGAAATGCTATAGCAGAATAATTGTAGATACACACTGCTAGGAAAGTGCAGCAGGTACAGATCTAGTCTCAGCAACTGAATAAACAAACATTCTTTTTGTTCGGTTTTAAAGGAAATCACACAAATGATTGTTCTTTTCCATGCTTTCTGGAGAGGCATCTCTAGGCTGATTTCCTGGGGAACCAAGGCATGCTCAGTCCCTTCAACTGCAGTGCCTTGCCTAATAATGTTTGTTACCATCAGGTGTTTAGAAGCACATATTAAGACGGATAATGATTATTTTGATAACTAGGCTCCCGTAAGCGTTGAGCTTTACAAAAGGGTAAGTGTGGAAACAGTGGGCAGGGCCAAAGGGAATTCAGGATCTTAAACATCAGAGAACCCTTGAAAATAGCTGGGAAAGAGGATACAGGACCCAGTTAAGGGAAAATTCAGTCTGGACACGTATTCTACCATGGTGCAGTGAGTGTTAAGGGTTCACACAGAACTATTGATCTGCTGTGTAGAAGAACAACCTGAATACTATCTGCAACCTCAGAGTAGGGCATCCAGAAGTGGTGGTGACCCTCTCTGTGCCAGGGTGACATGTATGCCTTGTGTGTCCAGAAAGCTTTAAAATTTTACTTGGTTATCGTGTCTTGAAATTTTTAGGAACCACTCATTAATGTGGTCATGTTTAACATGTTATGGTTACAAAGAAAGACATGAATGTAGGGTCCTCATTTCTAATTAATTTGTGTAATTATGTTTTATAATCTAGGTGTTTGCAAAGCAGAACGTGGTACACCTCATTTACTGTCTGCTGTAGCTAATAAAAAATAATAGAATGAAATAAATCTTGAAACTTACTTTAATTGTAAGTATAGATTAGTTGTAAATTATATCTTTGTTATGTTTATTTTTAATTCTGCAATGTTGCAGATTTGTAGAGCATGCCAATTAGCGTAGTTATTCAAAGTAATGATGAGTTAATTACTGTAAATGCTGAATGTTATTTCTGTGATGGTGTAAAATACAGTACTGATGCACGTATTTTTTTTAATGTAGGACTATAAAGGGAAAAAAGAAATGGTAACAAAAATGACACTTGTTAATGTTGTATTTTTCAGCATTAGAACTGATAATGTAGATAAGATTATTAAAAATACATGAACAAGAAAAAAATCCACAGTTAAGAAAAAAGTTAACAAATAGGATTAAAATCTCAGCACCTCAACTAATATCATTATAAACATGGACACAAATGAGGTAGCTATGCATTGATGTATAAGTTGAGAAAAGGCAATCTGAATTCATCTGAAGCTGATTATTGTTCTTCAGACGCTGCCTCGTTCGCTCAGTGAAGCCCCTCTCGCTCTGTAACTCAGCTCAGGCTGACTGGTAGCCTCCCATGTCAGTAGTGCTTCTCTGCTACCTAAGGCAGTCAGTGTTGTCAAGTTTGTTTTTGTGAATATGTTTAAAGAGTAGAAAATGCCTCTAGCTTGGAGTGTTTCCCTTTCTGATGAGCAGTAGTAAATCCTACCATTTTGAAAGCTGTGTAGTATACCTATGAGAAATGAGCTGATTCTCGGTGTTTCCTTGAGCGTGCACACTGTAAGAGATATTAATAGCATCCTTCAGCAGTGTCCCACTTAGAGTAACTTTGAAATGCAATATTTCATTCTGTCCTGGTTAAATTAACCTTACTTTTTCCTGTGAAATGGCATGACTACCTAGAGAGATTTGAAGTGTACTATGTTTCTTCACACTGTAGGGGGAAAGGAAGGTGTCCTGGGCAGTATTTATGCATTAAATATTTGCTTTTTAATCCAAAATTGGTTGCCTCCCAGATTTGCTAATGAAAACCGATGCCATGTGCTTCCCTTTTTGGTTGTCTTTTTAAATAATGGGAGAAATATTAAAAAATCTAGTGTTGATTCTGGTGACATTCATTATAAATCGGGTTTTTACATGTAAAGGCTTTGCTTTATAAAGTGGCAGAAGAGTGTACCTCTACTTTATTTGCAGTAGGGGAAAGCCATTCCATCCCTTGGGGCAGTTTTTGCATCAGCAATTTGCAGCCATCTAAGGGTGAGAAAAACAATGCACAAACCTGAAGGTCCCAGACATTCAGGTTCATCTGTTTGGTCCTGTTATGACAGAAATCATTGCAAGTTTGATAGATTTATTTATAAAGACTTGCTTCAATATTTAAAGTATATCTGTTCCAGCATTCCTCATTTCAAGCTCAGCTGTGGATCAAGATGAAAGAAAAATTAAATTGTATATTGAAGAGCTGTTAATTGAACTGCACTGAGTTTAGCAAGGGAGCATCAGCTTCAGGCAGTCAATACTACAGAGAATTTTTAATGTACTGTATCACTAGATTGTCAGTTTGTACTGGAGAATGCAAACAGACTGCTTCCACTGGCGATAAAGCCCTGGAAACTTTTAAGTTGTTGAGGGTAGAAATGTTATTTTGCATTGATAGGTTGTGACAAAGTTGTTGATAGAACCTGGAGCAACATTTTTTTAGGTGAATAGTATTTAAATAACTTTTTTTTTCTTTTTTTTAATACATTCTGATCACTGTGTATTCTTTAAATGGGTAAAGGTTGCAAACAGGGTTTTTTTAATGGGATCAAAACAAGTTCCACAAAATTTTTGAACTTGTACAAATACTACTTTGTAATTTGAGCAGCTCTGAAAGTCTCATTTAAAAATATTAGTTCTTTCCAGATAGAATTCTAAAAAATAGCATATCAAAAAGCTTTAGAAATGCTTTACAAAAATGTTATCTCTCTTTCCTTAGGCAGTGTTAATTTCTTTTGTAGTTAATCTTTTGTGCTGGAATTTAGTACATTTATAGTTAAAGATTCTTTTAACAGCTAAATTATTTAAGCATGTCTTCTGGGATAACACGGTCTGTTTGGTGTCAAGTATGAAATACTTTTTATTTCATTTTCCTCACTGATAAAAATGAAATAACTGGAGGCCTTTGTAGAACCAGAACAGATTTAGGGCTATGGTGTTAGATTAAAGATGTACTGTTCTAAGACATGGCTTGTTACAGCTGTCACGCTTTGGGATAAGATTGATTTTACTTTTGGTGGTCCTCCCAATGCTTAAAGTCCACCTTCAGAAAATCCATAGAGAGTCTGAAACTTCCTAATTATTTTAGATGTCAATCTCTGGGCTTTTCCATATGTTTGGTAGGTCTCATGTAAATCATCAACTTAAAAAATGCCATATATTGCCTGGTGCATTGTCATCTGGAGTAGAAAGATCTTTATTAGAGGTTGAGTTTAGTTTGGCCCATCCCTGGCAACTGAGACAACTTGAGTGGATTATTTTTTATGCTAACTCCCAACTACTATGTAGTAGAAAGTTTCATTCTCCTTGTATTGAGGCCAATGTAACAAGCTGTCACAGTTAAAGCAGTTCTGATTACAGCAGGGACTTGACAAAATGTTTAGGAATGGGAAGACAGCCTTTACTAGTATGAAAACATGGATGGCTTCCAATGACTTAATTTCCCCATGATACTGAAAGTCTCACAAGAATGGTAACTGTCTTATGACTTCAAAACCAATAGTAAAGCAAAATGCTTGATGAGAAAGCTCCTGGCTGCTTCGTTAATCTGGCATAGGTTGGTGTTGCTGACGTCTCTGTGGATGTTGTTTATGTGCTGTCAGATGACCGTTGTGTTTTTCAAGATTTTGTTTCCCCTTAGTAACATCTTTGAACTTTTCCTACCATGTGGAAAATTGCAAGAAGCGAGATATGGTGTATGAGGCACACTCTGAGAATGTATTTTTGTCTTCCTGATTTGCAAAGATTGGAGTCTAGATCAAAGGTGTGTGGTTGATTTAGAGCTGTAAATATTTGAACTTCAACTTGTGTGCTGCTAAATTTTTCAGAAAGGTTATGATTACTGAAATAATAGACATAAACTGGATAAGAAAAAGCCTACTTCACATTAGAAGCTATAATTTTAATATATTAAAAGTTTTTATTCAATTATGGTAAAAATTATTATGAATCTTATTTTGTATATTGTAATGTCTATCAACATATTAACTAACTTTGCTTCATTTGCTTGTGTGAGACAGTATTTTATGATGTGAATATATAATGTTTGAGAGTCCTTTATGTGACAGCGTGACAATCAGTAAATCTGAGAATTGTCTGAACCTCTGGGGAATGCAGAAAATCAAAAGTCAGTTTGAAATCATGCAGAAATAAACTAAAATTCTTCAGCTATATTCTTTCTGCAGGTAAATATTGTATCTTTTGCATAGTGTGCAAAATCTCTGATATGAGAGTCTGAGACAGAGAACCACTGTAACAGAAAATCATGTAGGTTATCCATGAAAGTCGATACACATTTACTTATGTGACACAAGCATGCCATTGAGATGACCATCAAGCAGCATGTTCAGGATTATTACTGGGAGGACTGAAACTTTCTGTTGATCTTTCTGTCAACACAAATAGCAGGACTTCCCTTGGAAATAAGACTTTTTTAAAAAAATTCTTAAAATAAATTGGGTGGCTTCTTTGTGACTCTAAGGTAGTTAAAGTTTAAACATCAATAGGCTTCAAGAAGATGTGTGGGCATGGTGTGCTTTTGTTTGGGTTTGTTTTTTTTAGACTATGAGTTAATTTGTGCAAAGTCCTTATCTCTAGGCAATCTGATTAGAAAATAGTATGTTGCATGTTTCTTTATGCACCATGTAGCTGCGTGAGGCAATATCTTTAAGATGTAAAAAAGCCTACAAAATGCACAGTCTGATAACAACAACAAATCTAATCTAAAGTGACAACTGGGAGACTTTCCCAGACGTTTTTCTCTTTAATGTAACATGACTTTAAATTGATGCAGCCCCACAGTGATTGAAAAACTCTCAGAGCTTGTCTCCCATGATTACATTTCTGATCTGTACAACTTAATTTTTTAACTCGGTGAATCTCTCTTTGCGAATGAGCAGTTTGTTTATGTTTTAAGAGGGTGAGTTTCATTGATGCAAAAGCAATGGAACTGTAATACTGTGACAGGTAATATTCCTGATAGTGATCCTGGTCAGCAGCATGGACTTGTTCTTTATCTGAATGATACCAAAGTTGTCTGGTAGATAAGGCACTTTACTGAATCCCAGTTTATACTTAACTACTGACTTCAGTGTAAAAGTAATGCAGAATTAAAAGTGGGCAAATCTTAGGTAACCCTCTCCTCTCTCTTACTAAAGGAAAAAGCCACAAAGTGAATGTAATGGTACAGGGAATATTTCAGTTGCCTTGATTAAAGGTAATAAAGTTCTTCAAGTGCTGACCAAAAAAAAAAAAAATTGTATTAAAATGTCAAAATTCTTAAAAAGTACAATAGAAATTAAACCAGATGAAAATAAATTAGCAATTAAAGATATCTGGTATTATTTTTTCAGTAAACTATAGTAACTAAGCATTTTATTTGATGCTTTTGGTGCTCAAGCACAAAACCTGTGATCTACATGTTGGAGTATGTAAGATGGTGATGATGATGATTTCAGTCCTGCTTTTTTCCTCATCCTTCCTCTAGTGTAGTTTCCATAACCTACTCATAACAATGTTATTTTATGGTACAACTAAGCTTAGTTAACAACTCAGTCAGTGGTCAAGTCATTTGGCAGTACAAACATGGACCTAGAGGCTTCCTGACAGGCACCCACAACCCCCCTGAGAATTATAGATGTGCAAACATGTCAGAATACATATTTGTACTTTAAACTAGTTGAGTTACTTCATCTGCTCGGTTGCATAAACCTAGTGTCTGTAAGTCTTAGGAAATTTGTTACTAAAAGAGTAAGGATTTGTTTGTAAGGATATAAGGAAAACTGCCATCTGGAGAGTGATTTTTCAGGATCACTTTTTTTTTATGTTTTAAAGAAAGTAAATATTTAATGTTCTTTTGCAGTTAATCTGTTTGATAAATGAAACAACTTAGTATGTAATTGACTTTATTTCTGTGTCTTGCTTTGTTTAAACATAACCTGTTCTCTTCATATTGCATATTTGTTACATGACCATTGTGGCATATATAAGACTCTGGAGTCAACATTTTATTTCAGGTAGTTCAACTGTATCTGTGGCATATGATTCAAATAACATCCAGTTCAATTAGTCATTGGATTGGACACACAAAGTCCTACATGGAGTTTAAAGGGATTTCTTTTTCTTCTAGTGGTGAACAACACTGGAGTTAATTGCTGCTTTTTTTTTTTTCTTTCATTCTTTCTCCATGCCAAGTTCTAGAGAAGAGGAATGGTCAGGGG
This sequence comes from Heliornis fulica, assembly GCA_013399135.1. Lineage (NCBI taxonomy): Eukaryota > Metazoa > Chordata > Aves > Gruiformes > Heliornithidae > Heliornis > Heliornis fulica. The sequence continues at coordinate 273,653 of VXBZ01011765.1, read as the reverse complement.
ACTTGAATAATCATAATTCCCACCTCTTATCACCAAGTCCCACATGCTGATAAAGAACAGTATTGGCAGAGCTGTTTTCTGTAGCAAGTTGGCGCAGGCTTTCTTGGTGCCATCTCCGATCCTGTACTCAGCAGCCTGTGGTGTTTACATTTCCAGACCTAACCTAACCCATCTTTGCCAAGGTGACTGTGGGTTTATCTGGATTTGCCCTCCAGGATATTTTTAATTAGATATAAAGGAATGAATACATTACTTTAAATTATTTTGATGAAAGAATTCTTGCACTGTCATTAACAATGAGTTAAATGAGCTAAAACTTCCCTCTAGTTCCCTATCTTTTGATGAGGAAACAAAGCAGTTCTTTGCTTGATTAAGATTTGTGGTATCACGCCTGAAATGAGAAGCCATAATATATGCTTTATAATTTGTGTAGGTTTTTTTAACTCCTGCATGACCACCCTTCTTGCAACTATTTCTACAGCTGATTCTGTCATGGTTTTCCTTTGATTTTAGATCATAATATCATAATACATCACAATATCATAAGTTTACACCTATGTTTTAATTTTTCCTTTAGTGTAAGGCGCCTGATTGATTCCTCAGGCACCTCAAAGAGGGTTGGCCTTGAAAATTCCCGAGGTTCTTTAAAAACTCCAGGTCTGCTTGATTTTAAGCTCATTAGACTGAATACTAATTTTTGATAGTTATTGATGATTATGCCGTAGGTAGGTGTCTGAAAATGTGGAAAAGTCTAAGGCAACAAGGTGATCCCTTCAGCCCTTTGAAGCATGACAGTAGTTCAGAAAAACTTATTTCCAGTAAGTTTCCAGCAGGTTTAGAGCATTTTGCTGGCATTGCTGTGTAACAGCATGTTCAGGAATAGGTACTGAGAGCAGTTAGAGAAAAAAATAAAGGTTTACTCACTGATGAGTATTCTGGGGAAAAAGGAAGGAGTTAAGTTTTGTTGTTGATAGAGCTCTTGGCCAAATCTCAGAGTATGTTATTCTGTAACAACAGCATGCTTTGAGTTGTTGACCTCTTCAGTATTTCTAATCTGGTTTGTTCAAAGTGACTCATAAGTTTAGGCAAAAGAGCTATCTGTGTCCAGGGTCAGGTGCCAAAACATTATCAAACAGTCTTTAATATCTTGAGACTCTTAAAAAGAAAGGTGTAATTGCTTGCCTTATGGATTTTGATTTATCTCAGTTTTAACCTCTGCTTTGCAACCATGAAAAAATCATTAAATACTGCAAGATTCAGAGTTTTCTCAGGAAAAAAGAAAAGATGCAGTTGGGTTATTACATCTGTCATTTTGTGAACGGAAATTGCCTTCTTGATAACTGAGAGCGCTGGACCCATTGTGTGACATTTTGAATGGCTGTTTTGGAACATGTAGGGCAGGACAACTGATGTGCTGTACCTGTGATCAGTGGGTTGTTGACACAGGATATTTTCCTGTTGCCTGTAACTTCAATAAAATCTAGCATAATTGGCTAAACCGCCAGTCTGGAGATGGCAGGTTATTTGAAATACTGGGTAATGCAAACTGTAACACTAATTCCTTAAGAGTAGCAAAGGTGCATATTCTGCTAAATGAACTTCCATAATTACTTTAGGGGGTTTTCCTTTGCAACATTGTAATTTTTTTTAGTTTATATTCTTCACAGACTGCTGACCACAGTGACAGTTTTGCTGTTCTTGTATAAAATAACTCACACATGTGTGCACCTGGTCTTCATTATTGTTACATTGCATATATGGTAATGGCAAAATGGGAAAATTCCTTTTCTGATTTCTGCTGATGGCACCTTGTTTTAGGTACCCTGCTTCACAAATACATTGTTCATTAAGTGTCAGTATCCATTAAGCAGCACTAACAGGCAAAGGGACTGTACAAAGCATTCGCTTAATTTATATAACAAGAAAGATTTTACTACAAAACAGTAAAAAAACTCAACGACCCAAAGAAATCAAACAACCCTATTTCAACCTTTTTTTTTAACTCAACAATAAGAGCATTCTTTTTTTTTTACCACACAGAGGCAATTATATTTTTAATAAAAAGCATAAACAGATTCCAAGAAAAGCTGAAAAATAGTCTCTAACTGTATGAAGTACTGACTAAACAGAACAGATAAAATGAAAAAGCCATTCTTAAAAGTTATTATTAAAGGTATAATTAGACAATTGACTAAAGTCTAGCTTTGGCTAAGTGACTTCAATTCCATGTCTTTGTATGCCAAAGCTAAATTTGGCCCACTCTATTTTAGAAAATCCTCCTTCTCATTGATTTTCTTTCTTTCTTGCAAGGATTTTTGCTAAAAATATTTGATTTCTGAGAAGTTACTTCCAAAGCTACAGCTTGTGTTTGACTGCAGTGGTGTGTGTGGGGGTGGCTTAAGGCAGGGATATGTGGAGACCTCTTGTCTCGAAAGGGATGACTGGAATGTCTGGGTCGATATGGGATCTCGGTCGAATGCAGACTCTTACAGAGATGATACTGACTCCTGCATCACAAGCTGGCAGAGTTTCAAGTGTAACTTTTAAAGAGTGGTAGGTTTGTTATCTATTTCATGGAAAAGAAATCTGATGTGCCTGAGCGCGGATTTCTGGGTGTCACCACGAGATGTCACTGTTTTGCTAGGAAAAAGTCTATCCCGTGGCACGAATATCTGGGAAATAAATTATATTGTCCTAGAGGGTGAAATTGTAGGAATTTAAGGATGAGGGTTCTTTAATGCCTTCTGCTGCAGCATGTGCTGTTTAAGTACACCCAGTATCCTGGCACTGGCATCCCTGTTTCCAGGTTGGTTTGTGTTCTAGTTTTCCACGCTGGAAGGACTGTAACAGATTTTAACTTGCTTATAGGTCATCAAATATTTGGGTTTGTAACATGGCAGCTGAAAGTGATAAGTCTTTGTTAGAATCTTATTTGCAAAATTGGAAGACACCTAAATACCTGTGTCACGTTGCCTTGTGGAGAGGAAAGGCCTGGACTAGCCAGTGTCTGTTGGTCATGCTCCCAACTGATGTGGAGCAATAGTGACATCCTGTGGGAAAGGTTTAAAAAGGAGGCAAACAAAGCTTACTGCTATAGGCATCCGGGATTCTGCTTGGATTTATCCATGTTGTCTTTTTTATTTTTGAAGCCAGTGTCTCAAAAGTCAATTGTTATCTGTTCTGAACTGCGATTAGGGCATCACAGCTTTCTGGGCTTTAATTGACACTATTTTGGAATTACTGATATGCATTGCAGTAGTGCTTATGTTTTACTTTGATCAGAGCCAAATTTCAGAAATATTATTTGGGGTTTTTTTTGTTGATCATATGGCTTCCTTACATGATAGGACATTTTACATGTGTATTTTCCTCTAAAAATTAAAGATCACGATTAGGTTTTACTGTATCTTTAAATGGGCTCCATGTAAATTATTTAATTATGTATTTAATTATGTATTTTTATTAATTCTTTTAAACTTCATTGTTTACATGAAAAGTGATGAGAAAAACTATCCTATTTCATTGAAAAATAATCAAACCAGAACCAAAAAACTCAACAAAAATGAAAACCAAAGCCTACTAATTTTGATAAAAGAGTGGGCCCTGAAGTACCTTAAAATCTGTTCTGATAGCAAAAGCAATGGCTAAGATTCCTGTATTTTAAACTACATATAGAATTGTATACTTATATTACAAGCTTTGAACAGAAATTAAAGGGATTTTATGTTACTGGAATGATGAGACTTTGGCTGCTGAGCAATCTAGGTGCTTCTCATTTATTTGCTTAATCCTTGCCTTTTTTTGTTTTTCTTCTTTGAGTGGAATGAAAGACTCTCTGATAATTAAAAAAAGAGATTTATTTACACCTTGTACTGTAATCCATTGTAAGTCTGTTTCTGGAATTTTTCTGAACTGTTTTTTGTGGTTAAAAAATATCATCAGATAAAATTGCAGTGCTATCCCCACATGAAAAAAATCCCTTTGCACATGTATCTAAGGTTAGTGCCTCTTGAGTGGTTATCACATCCTTTGTTGTGCTTGCTGAAAAAGGACTGAATCACGAGTGATGAATTAGTAGATAAACTTTGTATTGGTTGTCGTTAAACAGTGTGAATTTCTACTGATTGACTGTTTGGGATGCTTAAAACAAAACAAACAGAAAAACCCCACAAAACAGAGAGAGGAGCATTACAATGTTGGGTACACATATAGCAGCATATAGAATAGACTTGGGCTACTGGCAATAAATGTGATGGAACAGTTGGTGAACAGAAGCGTAATAAATAGTAATCAGTAGGTAAACTGACACTTCCAGTGCTGTCCAAAATTGGATTTATCCAACATTAATAAAATAGAGCCATCACTGTATTTTAAAGCAAGTTAAATTGCTACTAAAATAATTACAGAAGTACTCTTTATGTTTTAACTGAAGAACATGTGAAGACCACGTAGTTGGTGTGTTCTTCTTAACATTTTGCAGTGATGTTGGCAAAGCTAATTTAAAACAATTCTGCTAAATGTAGTTGAGACTGTTTTTCTGGTGGGAGTTAAACATGTCAGTAACCTCCAAGAGGTGAGTGGAGGATTCTTTCCCCATGAATGCAAAGGACTATATAAGTGATCGGCAACCTTAAATTAAATTCTGAATATTTTGTGTAATCACTGTAAATTTGGTTTTGCAACCCATTCCTGGCAGATATCTGTGGGAACCAGATGGCTAAGTTCTGTTGACTGGAAGCAGATTTTCAGATGCTTTTTACAGAAGCTCTCTATAATTGATTTGCTGGCAGATTAGGAGTTACTCGTGAGACGTGTTTGGTTTTGCCTCTCTGTTTAGAAAAGTATACTGTCCTGTGCAGCTGCACTTAAATTTTTTGAATCTGCAAATGAAATAAATTGTGGTGAGGCTGTTTGTTAGTAGAAGACGACTTGAAAAAGATTTGAAAATTGAGAATGGGTAGGGAGTCAAATCCTAAAGCTTCTGCTCAGATTTATGAAATATTTTTATTGAATTTTCAATTCAAGTTGGTAGTATTTCACTTTCTGATGACTTGGGCTTCAGTATTTTAACTCAATGAATGTAATAATTTTTGTGGTGTAACTCAGATCTTCCCATGTTTGTTTTTTTCTAGCTTCTTTTTTTCCTTTTCCCCGGATTATTTTATCAGAACACTTTTTCTTTCACTTATAAAACCAGTTCAAATTACTCTTATAATTCAAAGTTGTACTTGACCACTTCTGCAGAAGGAAATAACACAGCTAAAACTTTCTGGAGCTCATTGCTGCTGAAAATTATGTGGATCCAAGAGCAATGAATCAGATTAATGAAAGAAAATTTTAAAAATTGTTAGACACCAAGGTATTATCTTTGACTGTGGATGTCCTGATCTAAAAACCTATTAGAGAATAGTAGAATATCCTAAGGCAATATCATATTTTTGTACTCCTCCTTAGGCATTAGAGAGTGAGAACTCCACTTCTGTGAATATACAGGCATGGTCTTTAATTATGTATGCTATATTTACTTTTGCTTCAGCATCTCTGTCATAGCTTGTGCAGGCAGGATTTGAAAATTCGAGGGACATCATGTCAGCCTGAGCTGTGGTAGAGAAGCTTTGGTAGTAGCAGGATGGTTGACTATGTGAGGTTCAGCCAGTGCTCATCTTAATCCCCGCTGAGCATTTGACTTGTTTTTTATTGTAATCTAATTTTCTTCTTCCACTAAGAATATAACTTGTAAAAGTGATATCAAAGAATTGGTTTTCTTCTGAAGAATCACAAAATGTTTTGAATTTGTTTCTGATTCAGTGTTTTAATTTAATTAAGTTTTAATTGCACTCAAAAGAAAACTCTTTAAAGACTTGTTTAAAAGAAATTTCTTTTTTTTCTTTTCTTTTGTGGTTTTTCTTTGTAAGACGTTCCTGGGATTGTGTTGCATATTGCTCCTGTCTTGTCAGAAACCTTCCAAATGTTCATAAAAATATACTAAGCACAGTGTTGAGCAGAAGACACGTAGGTCTATCTGTATAGTGCAGCAGTGGATGTACAGGGCTATGACAAGTATAGAGGCTGTAGAGAGGAAAGTATTTTAAAAAAGAACAAACCAACAAAAAAACCCCTCTCTTCCTTTGAGTACTAATCTAAGTTGGCTGCTTTTTGTGATGAAAGACATTAGTGTCTTCTGTAGTTAGAACGGGGGCCCAGTAATTGCTCTGACTTCAGTGATGAAAATCTGATAGCTTCTTGTGGCTGGTTAGATTGTAGATGGCTGAGGCCCAGTTCTTTTGTAAATCTGCTGGTTGAGTTTCAACAGCATTCAGAGTTTCAGTACATTTAGTTTGTGTCTGTATAAACTACTTTTTACTTTATTGTAGTTGCAATTATTCATTCAGAGGTTAACTTCAGTTTTATTGGATTATTTGTTATGCAAGATGACCCTAGATTTCTAAACTTAATAAAGTATGATTTTGTATACTGTTCCCAGCAGCTGTTTAAATTAAAAGCTGATGAGGTCTTAGAGATCTAACTAAAATATTTTTGCATTATTTTTAACTTAATTGAAAGTTGATATACTGTCTTTTTGACCTGCTTGCTCTAAAAAGCTGCATTCTTTGGCAAATATCAACCACTGTGTGTGGTCTAAATAGGTATTCAGCTAAAACGGACTGAGCCTTGCTTTAGTTAAAGGCATCTCTTTCCACACATTTCCTATGCTGTAATGAACATTTTTATTAGTGGTTTCACAAAACTCTACAAAGTTCCAGTAATAAAAGACACAAATCCAGTTGTACATAAAAAAATAGCATGAAATCTTCTTTTGAAATCATGTTGTTCGCTTTCAAAGCAAGATTCTAAATTTTCAAAGTAATTTTGTTAATGTTTGAGGTGCTGTTTATGGAAACTCTTTTTTCTATTTTTCCTGTCTATCACTGAAATATAAAATCTTTACTAATATTAGATTTTCAAACTAAATTTTCTCTGTAGAACGTTCTGTTTTGTCGTTTTTTTTTTTTTGGGGGGATTTTTTGGTGGATTTTTTGGGTGTTTGTTGTTGTTTGGGGTGTATTTTTGAGTTTTTTTCAGAAATCACATTTTCATCTCTAGTCATTGGCTGGATCGGGGATTACAACAATGCTCAGTGCTGAGGTTAATGACTCTAAAGTAGCTAATTCGTTTCGTGATACCTTTTGGAAAGGTTTGACTTTGGAGATGATACTTTATTGGCAGTACCTGTATTAACTAGGGCAGTATGGGTAGTTGCAATATTAGTAAGAATTCTACATAGTATTATTTATTACTTCTGAGAGAGGATAGGTTTTGTTTTAAAATGTACAAAGGCTCGTGATGTCACTTACGTTTTTCTATGGGAATGTGGACAAATTAGTTTTTAGTGTCTTGTGTGTGATCATATCCAAGCAAATGGGTGTCAGAAACCTTAATTTAATAATTTGTTTCAAAGTTGTAGCTATAGATCAAGTTTAGAAAACATAATAATGGTGTTACCCAGTGTTCTCTGAAGTAAAGATGCTTTCCTAGTGTCTTAGGTTTTTTTTGTTGTTGTTGTTAGTATAGCTATCTTATCCACTGCTTTTCATTGTGCATCTCTCTTGCTTCAGCCATAAAGACATACTATAGATAACAGCAAACTTTAAAATATCTGGCAGTTTATGTTGCACTACAGATCTGGCCTTCAAGACAAAATAACCTTATCCTTGCATTGCAGCAAATCACTCGTTGGATACAATGCAAAATGCACTCTCTTGATGGCTGTCTGGCTTGACTATTGTCTCTATCTGATCCCTCTTTCCATGCTGTTTCTTCTGTCTCGATGGTCTTCCCTGACACAGCTTATCTTTATCTCCTGTATTTTTTATCTGTTAATCTGACAAATATTTCTTCTTTGCTTTCTCTCTTGTCCTCCCTACGTGACACACTGAATATTACTACAGTGTAAAACTAAAGGAGTTTTGAAGTAGACAATGATAAATGAGCAGAGGAACAAAGAGATTATTTTCATAGTAAAATATCCTAAGTTTCTAACAACAAAATCCATAGCAGAATCAGAGTTCCTTGGTAGTCATTGGAAGGCTTGCATACTTGGGAGCTTTGGAAATCTGCATTTTTACAGAAATACTTAATATAAACAGAGAATCTCGGCATGAAGCTCACAAGTTTCAGATGTAGGTCCACACTGTTTGCACTCTCTTCTCAACAACCTTGCAACTTATCCACGCTCAGTCCAGGTTGTTTGAGTGGGTATGTACTAGGGCACAGGGCTTGGCTTGTAAGGAAACCATCTTGGCAGGCACTGTGAAAGAAGTGGGACTATGAGGTATTTGGACAAGGAGAATGAATAGGACATTCTTGAAAGTGTAGATATTGGCATGAAAGAATACAAAGGGTCAAATTTTGGGAAGCAGAAAGATGGCATCATAGAACACGAAAAAGGTATTGAAAGATGTGAAGGGAGGTTGTGTTAGAAGGTTAGGAGGTTAGAACAGAGGAGACAGGAATGGGAAGATTTTCCAGATTTCCATGTGTAAAGAAAACTTGGACATGATATTTGAAGATGTATTTTACTTTCTATTGATTTTTCCCTCCTTTCCTTGCCTTCAAGAAGAGAAAAAGTGTTTGACACCTTCCCATGCCTTTCTCTCGCAGACAGCTTGGTTTTGGTTTCTGTTGTTTACCCCATTTCCAGAATCGAGAACAGGAGTTACAGTTTTTAGCCTTACCTCAAATCAATACAGGAAGTGGTGGCTTTTCTGGTCAGTGCTGTCACTGAGATAATATATTGCAAGCCTTCCTGGGAGAAATAACAGCTGTCAATATTAGCAGTTATGTTTTGCATTCTGCTTTGTGTAGGTTAGCAAGATAATGGCTGCAATTTATTTTTTTTTTCTTATGAGACAATTCCTTTTGACTGCTTGCAAACTTTTTTCAACTAATCCATCAATTACATCAAATATTTGTGCCCTTTTCCACTGCTGAAGCCTGAAGTTGAGGTGCATAGTAGTGAGATGTGTGGAAGTTGAGATTTAGCAGCTGTTACATAATGCTCTTGTCTGAAAACGAATGTGCAGGATTCGGGAGACTTTCTCTAAATGAAATGTAAATATGTTGAATTAAACCTGTTGTATTCATTTATTTTTTTTTTTTGCTAGAGTGGGAATATTTCTAGAGCAGAATCAGAGAAGAGTGAAACTCATAAAATATGAGGTAGTAGCTTGTGAATGGCTCTTTTTCAGTTGCTGAAATCAGTGGGAGCTTAGGTGGGATTTTTTTAGAAATAGATTTGGGATCTCCAAGACTCACACTTGTGTGCTGCGCTTTTAAATGGCCTTTTCTGTTTGTAAGGTTAATTAAAAAAGGAAAATGAAGATTTCTTGAATCCATGTGAAAAATTTGGCAGTTCATGGTGCAATGTTCACTGTCCTACTTTGGCCCATTCAGAAATCCCAGCAAACCAAAATCTATGATATTTACAGAAAGAAGAGAGCACATCTTTTAACTTCTTTACCAAATTTGAGATGATGAGGGTTACAGAGAGTACAGATGTACCTGAAGGAATAAGCTGTATTTATCTGCTTTCTATTCTCAAAGCATATACAGGGTTACAGCCTACATATGTTTGTCAGAGTGATTAATGGCTTGTATCCATACATTAGAACTGAGAGTATTAAGATTTATATCTTTTTGTTTTGAAAAGCAACAGCAAGCCCATAAATACATGCTAAATGTACTCCATCTGATGAGCATGTGACCTATAGTGGACATTTACAGTAAATGACTGAAGCCATTTAGAGGTTGGGTTTTTTTTAAGCTTTTAAATACACTTTAAAATGTCATAAGATGTCATGAGCCATGTATGTAAAGCTGATATTTATATTTATCAGACACTTTAAGAACACAAAAGGCCTTGCTTTCGTACCTCCTTTCTAAATGGATGAATGCATCACCAGTGATGGGGTATGTCAGGGTAGAAAAATACAGATAGTGAAGGTCCAAAACTTTTCATAGTGTTTATTCACATTATTTACATAGTTTATTCACAGTTCCATAAGAATGGCTGACAGGTGATATAGTTTGGTACTGAGTTATTCTAAGATTTATATTTTCCTAATCTGCTGCATAACAATGGTGAGAAAACTCTTGTTCATTAGAAGCAATAGTAGGTCCTGTAGTGGAAATGAGTTATGTCTGAGCTGACTTTGTATGTATCAGTGTTGTGAGGTTGTATTCAAGAGCGGATATACTCATGGATTAAATCTGCAGCTTGTATAAACAATAGGCTCAATGCACACATATGATTTTGGGTTTGAGGAGGAAATTGGTGAAACACATGGCCATAACTGGTGTGGAAAACGGAGTTTGAATCTCCAGGATTTTATTTCTGGGATAGATACAAACTTGTTCATAAAAAATATTTGAAGAAGACATGGAAGATTTAATTCACTAGCTATCCTACTCAGGCAGTCAAATAATACTGTTTATTTCTGTAGCACTAACTCTCAATAGAAATCCTAGATTAGCCTAGCAAGCTTAGGCAATGTGATTTTGTATGCTGGTTTGCTGGGTTTATTTTTTTTTTGTCTTGTACAGGTTTTTGAAAAATCTTCAAACAAAATGCTTTTCTAAGAAGTTGGTTTAAAGATTTGTTGAAATGTTGTTTTGGTAATCTAGCTATTTTTTCCCAATACTATTGACAGATTTAAGGTATCTGAACTGACAGTGAATGAGCTGTGCAAAAATCTTTTAATGATGCAAGGGGGTATTGAATGACGGCAGACTATTTTAGCATCTCTGAACAGTACAAATCGCTAACATCTTCCCATTTCTGTAAGGAGAACCTGCTTAAGGCCCAGTGGGGTTAAGAACGTTGTTTACTCTACTCTTGACTCCTGCAATATAACAATAAAAAAGTGATTAAAATTTAAGTAGTCATGAGAGATTTTAGCTATATCTAATTTCTTGAATGCTGGTGTGCATTAAAATTGGATCATTGCATAATACTGTTGTGGTAAGTATTACTGTATTACCTCGTTTAGCAAGCAACAGAAATAAGAACAGTAATTTTTTGATAAGTAGTCTTCTCCAAAAGTGCTGAGTTCAAAGATTGTTTAGCTTTAAGATTCTGTTAATTGTTTTCTCTGTATTTAGCTTTAAGGTTCTGTTAATTGTTTTCTCTGTACTTTTCTCCATAGACCTCTATTCTGAAGTAGTTAACATATCACAAATATCTTTCCCAATACAGAATTTGATAGCAAGTTTCTAATGTTGGAAAGCATTTTCAACTTCTGTTTTGGATAGGTAATGATTTAAGAAAGTTTCACAAGGAAAGCAAGAGAGGCAATATTTTTTTCAATGTCTTCTTACCTTGCTTAAAGAGGTACATGTTTTAAAGTTAACACCTGCTGATATGATCTAGCTGTTCTGGGTATTAAAATTATTTTACTATATCAAGACTACGAATAAACTTGAAATGTACTGCTGGATTAAACTTACTTGTATAATATCTACTATTGTCTTGTATATTCACACTATGCTAAGAAATTATTTAATTTACAGTAAGATGCTACAGTCTCCTCATTGTTAAGTGAAAAGGGTTTTGATAGTAGGTGACAGCTATGGATTCATAGAAGAATTGGTAGAATTAATGTGTCCAGTAGAAATGAAGCTTAAATTGGGAAAAAAATGAGAGGGGAAAGGATTTTAGGGATGACTCTTTAAAAGATAAACCAAATCTGCATGTGGCTCCACCATAGCAGCATGTGGAGACTGTTATGGCTCTTAAGATTCCATTGCTAAGTGTCTTTGAAGGTCTCTTTGTGTTACAAAGGCTGAGTGCATGCAACAAGAACATACTTCAACTAGCTTTAAATTGAATTGAAGAGGGCCTTAAGTCATGCGTGCATGGCAGTGGAGGCTGCAGAACTTACATGGGAGTTAGCTTACACCAATGTGCTCAGACTCTAGTTACTGATTTGAAAACCATGCAAAAGCATGGCCATGCAAACTGAAAGAATGAAGATTAACATTTCTTTTTTGTTTTCCCCCTCAACTGAATCCAGAGAATACGGTGATGCTCATCTCTGTTTGGGTATTTTTTTTTTTTTTGTTTTGTTTTATATAAGGCTAGACTATCTGCTGTCTCATGTAAGTGAAATCTAGAAATACTTGTGGTACCAAAGAGGAAATTTTCAGGAGTCCTGTTGAGCAGAAAGATTTCCTGTGGACATCAGCGGTGTCTACACTTGTGCTACCACTGCCACCGTTTTTAGCAGCATCCTCTCCTGAGTGCTGAGGGAACTCTGCCAAGAGAGGTGGATGCTGTACCCTGTATGTCTCAAGCCCTGACAGAAAGCTAAGAGCTGTCATTGCTACTCATTGCAGGGGCCAAGCAAAGTAGGCTTGGGAATGAGCTGCTTCATATGCATTACCTTTTAGCAGTACTTTCAAAAACCTGTTTCTTTTTTCCCCCCTGTATGTTGGCTAATCTTGAGCAAGGGAGGGAGCTGAAGTATTGCCATGTGCAGAATGACCTACTCGGGATAGATTCCTGTGAGCTCTACAGGTTATATTGTCCCCTGAGGCACAGGAGAGAAATCAGCACAGATGCCTTATTTCCTGAGTATTTTAAGTGTTATTTGGGGATGAGATTAGCTGCAGAAGATGTTAGAGTATAGCTGTACCTACATTCTGACCTTGTTGAGTTGAGCTGTACTTCAGGGGTAGCATTGTTTAGTGCTCAGAGGCGATAGCCCTATCTACGTATAGCCCCTTCCAACTCCAGATTCCTGGATGGAGTAAAGTCATGTCTTTTCAGCCCTGGGTGTGGAAGGGTGTCTGGTTTTTTCAAAGGCATGCAGAGTTCCAATTTATCTGGGAAGCTGTTGAATTCTCTTGTGTAGGTGCTGTGGAATTTGAGCATCATAGGCATGTAATTCACATTCCTAAACCTCAGTACACAATAGCATCTCTCCACTGACCAGATTGTGTATTCAGTTGAAAGTGGAGTGTAGCAGAATGAAGCATTGCTTAGTATCAGCTGTTCGCCTGTATGCTCCATCCACCTGTTCATCCTCTGTTTTTCCACACTTGCTGTTGGAAGAGTTGGGGAGGGAGGTGGTGGAGTATAAATAAGCAAAGGAATCCTGTGCAGTGACTCGTGCTAACTTTTTTGGTACTTGAAAGCAGCACTTTAACGTTTGGAACGGAGCAGTGGAAGTGTGTGGGATGGCTTTATTTACTACAGCACTTTGCTTTACGGTCTTTTGGAAGCAGTTCCTTGTCACCACATTTACTGCTTTATAACATAAATCTTTGATTTACTTTAGCAGTCACAGTCTGTTAAAGAACTGTTTTCTTCCTGTCAAAAAGCACTTCGTGTTCTTTCTCCTCAAGTCTTCCCAGCTCACAAAGTATGAATTCCTTGTCTGGTTTTGAACCTGCTTTTTCACTGGTTTATTTTATACTCTTCCATTATAAGGTAAATGATTAAAAATATAAAAAAACAATTCCATTTAAACTTTCTAAGCTGGTTTCTAAATGGATTCCTTTTTTTAGTTTTGTCTCATTATGTTCTCAATAGCATTAATATGATGATTGTTTCTTGCATTTAAAAAGCTTTCTGAACCAGGGCTCAATCATCTGTGAGATGAAAGTGTTTGGTTGTTGCTTTGCTTTTATTTTAAAGACTCTGTATCAAGTGTTATCCATTAAGAGTTGGACATTGCAAGGACATCAGGCTAAGGGAAGAGAGTTTCTTAATGCCAGAATTACTGAAACCACTGGGACAAGCTTTCCTTGAGGTTGTACTTCAGGAGAGACAGACACACACATTTGCTAACCGACACATTAATACTTACTTGTCCAGACATATCAAACCAGTGATGATTGTGGCCATCTGAAATGACATTATTGAGTTCACACCTTGTTATTTTCCAGCATCTAAACCAGCCACGTTTCTTTGCATGGCAAGTGAAGTCAAACTGAGAAATTATGTTGAAATTATAGGTTAGATTTTGATGCTAATTTAAGATATTACATAATAATGCTTTGTAAATCTGCTTTCAGATTTATTTGAACAATGTGCCTCAATTAATGGAAACTGTGATGGTTTAATTTCTGTGTCTGTTGTCTTATGCCAACCATAAAAGTGTATCCTGTCCTTCATGCTACTTAAAGGGAATATTAAATTGTCACAAGTAGAATTTGTTTTCTCGTGCTATACAGAGATTTTGCAGGAAAAAAGTTCGGTCAGAAACTGTAAGTGTCTCCTCTAAACAACAAGAGACATTGAGTAGAAAATTCTCAATGTCTACTGACATTTTTGCAGTTTTAATTATTTTTAATAAAAATTCTCTTAATATAGACACACCTGCTTCAAATGGTTATGCTACATGTATACAGGGCATTTACAACTCAAATTGATCTAATTACTCTTTATTGATAAAATCTCAGGCAAAATTAAGATGCAATTATACTGTAACATAGTTTGAAGTATTCATTAACAAAAACTAAGAGAGAAAGCCTTTAGATCCCAAAGCACTCCTCAAAGGACTGCAATTCTCATGCAGTTATATCATTCCCTGTTCATTTCACTGATAGCACATTGTTAAACACAGTGAGTTATAAGAAATAAAGAAATCTGTATTTTAGCCACTGATTTACAGTTCTGCAATGTGGAGATGTTTAACATGAGGATGTCTCCATTTGCAGATAGGATAGCGTTATTTAAAATTGATTAGGAGCAATTCACAGCAGCCTGCCAAATTGCTAATGGAAGCCATTTGAATCAATTCTCTCATATAATTTAAATGCCATTTCACTGCATATAGTTTAACCAGGAAAGAATCCCAGCTTGCAGCTAGTAAAGTTAATTATTTATTATTCTTTTCATAAATATTTTCTTGGTCCAAAAAATGTAAAAACAAAGTAAATGCTTGTACTCTGAAACTTTTTCTGTGCATGAGCACTTCAAATGGCTAATTTGAGAAATGCCATAGTATTAGTTTTTACTTACGTATGTCAAAAAGCATTTTTATCTACATGTCAGGTTTTTTTCTTACCTGATAGCTTTTTGTGGAGTGTGCATTTAAGGCTAAATTACAAATTGGATTGTGCTGTTAACCAAGGGGCCTATTCAGCAAAAATTATATATAGGTTTTTCTCAGAAGGTCGTGGAATCCATCTTTGCTGAGGTGATGAAGCGGGGAACTCCTTTTGGCCCCAGCATCACTTTTGTCCAGATCTGCCTGACCGTCCTGTGGGGGAGTTGTCTGATGGCAGAGAATTCATTGCGTGAGGTTTGGTGTTTGCTGTAGCACTCTCATCCATCACTGAAAGGTTGTCCTATCTGTGGGTTAATTTTAGTGTTATTTGCTTGAAAATCAATTGAAGACTTGAGAACTAATGGTATATTGCCCTAGTTTAAAAATAAACATTCTGGGGTTTGGCTATTACTGGCTGAGATTTTGCATGGTCAGGGCTATGCAGGAAGAGTATCTTTTAATTTTGTGCTTTGCCCACTCATCTATTGCAATGCCAATTGCAACCACTGTCGTGCCAAACAAGTGGAAATATGGATTGCATAAAAATATAGAGCAACATTGATGCTGCAGCAGCATAGGAAGTGCATTATAGGAGCTACTACTCTTGAGATGGAAATAGAATATTGAAATCCCTTCTGGTTGTCCTGCTCTGCTGTCCATTCTGACTTGGAGAACCCAGGAATAAACAGTGGTGTCTGGTTTTTTTTTTTCCTTCCAGTATAGAAAACATATATCAATGTCTTTTGTTCACATATGGTGATGGATATTGTAAGGGTTAAAATATGTCTGGAAATTAATCAACCCTCAGTTGGCCTTTCTTCACCAGAGTTGATAAGTAAGTTGACCTAAAGGGGTAGTAATAATATATGTCAAAGGTATTTAGCTCGCTTTTGCTGTATGTGCTTATACAGGTATGGTGGGCATATGACTGGACTGATTATGGACCCAAAGGCTCTTCCCCTGCAAAATATGTGTATCAAGTCAAGAGAGGTCAGCCTGCAATGAGAGTATTTAAGAAAGAAATCTTCAGCTGCATTGGCACAGTTGGAAATCTAATACCTGTTTAAGCAGCAGGGTGTTACAAGTTAGTCAGCTGAACAGATTTGAGAGACTGTGAAATTTCATGAGAAAAAGAGAAAAACCTTAATAAAATTTCCTGCAAACGTGGGAGAATCTTTAGTTCTGAATGTCCCAGGAGACTTAGATATTCTAAAAAAAGGGGAGTTAACTTATGTTTGATGATGCTCCCAAAAACAATACACAAAAAAGCAGGGCTGTAATAGACCTAATCTGTGTGCCTTTTGTTTTTTTCATTTTTTAAATTGTCTGTAAAACTTTATGGTAATGGGACTGTACTGGGTTTTTGTTTGTGTTTTTTTTTTACTGATAACCCACCCTGGAGAGAGTTACTGCATTTGTAACATTAAATGGAGGAAAGACAAATGGTCATGACAAAGGTGACCAAAAGCATACCAGGAGATAAGAATTTTGAACAGGGTCTGAACTTTTGTAGAACCTTGAGAGGGGACCCATTCCTCCCCCAAATGAAACCAGCAGTCTGATTATTCTGTTGGGATTGTGCTGTATTTCCCTTTCTTCTTTGAGACCATGATAGTTTTATAGAAAAAATATAGTTCCTTAACTGTATCCACTGGCATTTTAAGACTAATAAATAATTCTTTTCAGTCACTCAATCACTCTCAGTGCAGACTTCAAAAGGTAATTTATTTTGCAGATAGACACCTCTGACAGCACTCTGGAGGCCATCCTTTCAGACATAACCACTTTCAAGAAACCAAGAATAAAACATCCTGCTCGATCAGGTTTTTATGTGATGAAGCCACTCCTTGATAGAGAAATCTAATCTGTACTCTGGGGAGGGAGGGGGGCTCTGCTGCTGTCTTTTTTCATTATGGTTCCCTGTCCTGTTAACCAAGGAACCGGTCAGTAAAGCACTTGCTGATCTCATTGCTTCCTACACAGTCACCAACTGGGAAAGGAGAAAACTTACCTTTACCTAGCTAGTTTGCATGCAAGGGCTGTAGTGTGGGATATGTTAACAGCAAATGATCACTTAAGTCTACAAAGAGGATTGCAACACATTTTTATTTATCAGAATTAAGAAAAAAAATAAGAAACAGTTAATGGCTTGACAGGTCACACCTGGAGGAACTCCTAGATGCTACATGTGGGGATTATGGTAGGATGTAAAAAGAGAAATTTAGTTAATGGGAGAGAGCTGAGTGAGCAGAGACAGGTTTTGAAGAAAAATAAGTGACCTAGTTTGGTATCACAAGGCGTCGTTTTCATTTTAGCTGCTGGGCATTAAAATGGCTACCACTTCACAAAATTGACTGTATGTCATACAGTCTTTCTGCAGTCTCTTGGTAGAATACTTTGAGTGCTGTCTGTCTTGGGGAAAGTCTTCAAGGGTTTAGGCAGTACTTCTTATTTTTTATCTGCTTTGTCTGAAGACAAATTTTCAGCATTTCTTGGTGACGCAGTTAGAGTAGATTCAGCACAGCACTTGAACAGATTACTGTATATCAAGAGATTAAAGCCCTCACTGGGTTAGTAAAGAGACACTCACATGAATGAAAATAATTTATTTCTATGAATCCTCCTTTTTTTTTCCGAGTAAGTGAAATTTAGGGAGATACATTGCCTTATTCAATCAAGAATTTCCTTTCTGAAGGGAAAAGAAAAGGAATAGGAACTCTGTTCCTAAATACCTGAGGTTAGAACTTTGCTGTAACTGGAAAAGTAATCCCCTGATGTGGCAATTTTTAAGCCACTTGCTGATTCTGAATGCTGTCTGGATTACTTAGAAATATGTCTTGCCATTAAAGCATCTTCTCCTTTTTCTCAGGGTAAATGTGCTACAGAAAGTTGGGTGGTGTTTTGGTTTGAGATGTTTTGTTTTGGTGGTGGTTTTTTTGTTTGTTGTTTTAGGGTTTTATTTAACTCTTTTTGTAAAGTTTAAAAATAAAATTTACAGCTGGTGAGGAACATGTTTTTTTTACATACTGGACCTTATCTCAGTAACCAATTTTTCCTTATGTCTCAGAACTCTCATTAATTTTTCACAGGCTTGTGATGGATAGTTTTTATTTATTCACGTCTGAGGTTCTGTTGTGTGAAAAGGACTCATTTTATAACATTACATATTCATGGCCTGGGATAGATGGGATAAGGAACTTATTATTAATGTGTCACAGTGGGAAACTTACTCTGGGTTCATTTGCGAGTCTTGTTAAATGTGGTGCGGTCAGCAGACAGTACTGAAATTTTTGATACATTTTATTGGAGAAGGGCAAAGAGGTTCAGTGATGCTTCCTTATCTAAACAACACAAGTGAGATGGTGTCTTTCTAAATGCATTTGAAATACTGTATCAATAACACACGGGTAGGAGCAAAATATGCCTGAGCAACAGTAAAACCAGAATGGAGCTTTTCTTAAATGACTGTTTCTAAATGCCATTTGGGTCTATTTAAATTGAGTTTACTTAATTAAATATTGTTTACTTATAACCAATAAAAAGTAGGAGTTGCTTGCAGTATAGGGAATTGATACCAAAGCACTCCAAAACATATAACTTGATTTCTAGTGAGCCAGATTTCTGTACAGTAACTCTTTTTGGCTGTATTTCCTTCTTTTGTTAATGCACAGTGCTACTGTGCAAATTCTCAATATATACATGCAAAATACTTATGAAATCAGTAGGCAGTCTATGTGTGGAACATATGCAGCATATAAAATAAAAGCTAAAGAGGTAAAGTTTGATGTAAACTGTTTTTGAGTCCTGGAATTGCATCTGATTTAAAATAACAAAATATCCTTTTTGAGTGGGTCACAAAGATACTCATCTTCAGGGCAGAACATTTTGAACCTCTCAAGATTTTCAAGTAGGGGCTCTGGCCTATGTCTTATGTGCTCAAATTTAAAACATTTCAGTTAAATGCTTCCGTTACTCATTTTTCTAGTCACAGAAATGACTCTAGAGAGAAAGTCTTCAAGTTAGCTGTACTTTTGACTCATAGTTATTTATTGCTTATTGTTTATTGTTTCCTTTGTAATTATAAAAATCCAACTGAACTATAAATCCTCTTTGTTTTCAAATATTTTCTTTCTTTTGAAATTAATAATAAAATAGATTAAATAACTTTAAGCTACTTATGCAGTTTGTGATGACTAGGACAAGGCAATTTATGATGGTCATATTTCAAAAGAAAATTTTCAGTGATGTTAAACGTGAGCTTTATTAGTGATCCTACCGGTAGGTCAAGAGTATTATATTGTCATTTATAATACAAGAGCTGGGCAGTGAGAAAACTGTAGTCTATTAAGAGTTTGTGTGTGTGTGTGTATACGGTGAAATAATATCTAGTGTAATGTGAAGTGACAGTCAAAATTACAGCTTTTCTCTTGCCGCAAGGGTACTTCTCTGCCAAGTATAGTAATATTGTTGTAGCAGTGTTCAAGGTTGTCAGCAGTTCTTGGTTACTCTGCAGAGAGCCATAACTGTGTGTGGAAGCAAGGAGCTTCCTGTCAAGGGAGATACTATAATTTTGATATATATTTGTTGGTGCCAAACTGCAATTAAATAGGAGGCGTTGGAAGAGGTTTTATTTAACCAACTCAAATTTGTTGATTAATTGGTTAAAACAAATAAAAAAAATCCAAAATGAAATCCTTGTCTTTTATGAGCATAGTTTAAATTATGAATCTATCTGGTATTTGTTCGTGCTCAGAGTAGGTTTTATTTTTAATGGAATAAACTTGATTTCTGCTGATGAATTTGTGTTTGTTGAGGATGTATAGGGCATACTGCTTTTAGCTTAAATATTAGCTCTGAGGCTAATTATCAATCTTAAAGTTATTTTAAGGAATAGTTATAGATTTCAGTTTTTTAGAGGTCAGCATGGATACAGTTTCTACTCAAAAGCCCATTTTTTCAGAATGTGTCAGGACTTCAACAAAATATTGTCGCAAAAATGTGTATTATCATCCATATTGGAAGCAGTAAAGAATTTTTCCTATTTTCCCACGTTGAAAATGACTATAATGGTGTCAGCAGTTTTATTCAGTTGAAAACCATTTTTCTTGATGATTAGATTAAACAAAATGAGGTGGGGGAGAGAAATGCTTTGGAAAACATTGCTTTAAAGAAAGTCAGGAACTCTCCTGCTGTCCTTAAGCAACTTATTGAGATATGAACTTACATGATCTTACTACGTGCGTGATGAAAATTTTGTGATATGCTAATACATCTTGCTGAACAGAGCCTGAAAGATTACTTAGCCAAACCCCTTACTGATTTTGATTAAACAGTTTCCAAATGGAGCTGGTGGTGAACGTTGTGAGGTGCTTCCCTGCTCTACCCCTCATTCTCTTGTCTTTCGTTTCAGTTGCTGTCCGTGGGCTGCAATGCCCATGCGTGATTTCCATCGTAGAATTAGGGGCTGCTTAAATTAAAGCAGAAGCCACAAAAGGGAGCACATTTTTTGTTTTCAGATGGGTATATAAGGAAAGAGAAGATAATTAAAAAAAGAAATCACAAATCATGTTCCATATTTTTCTAACTGTAGCGAAAGTTACTTTTATCAGAGAAAATTAGGTTCTTAGCATGGAGCTTGCACAAAAGGGGTAAGTTTTTTCCACTGTTCTCTTAAACACGCTTGATTTACCTTCAAAACATCTTGCAGGCCTAACTTAAGTCTTATGTGTTGAACAGCCAAAGCCACTCTTTCAGTTTAAACTTGAGTAAATATAAAATGCAGCAGTAGTATTTGTTATTGCACTGAGGCCTGACCTTAAGAGAAGGGCACTTCTCTGACCCTGGTGCAGAGGAGATGCCCAAGTGCAGTGTGGTGGTTAATTGGTGGAAAGACATAGGAAAGATGCTATGAAGTTTTGAAAATCACAGGAATCACCTGTTTTATGGTGATTCTCTCTATGGATTCCTACAATGCTTTGACCGGTGCCTCTGCTGTTATTCCCACTGAGGCTTTTTTTTTTTCTTTTTGGAGGGCAGTAAGCCTAGAATCCAGGCTCATTATCAAAGCTGATTTCCCCTTTTTTTTTTTTTTTGTAAATATATAATTTACAAAGTTAACTTATGATTTTGTACCTGTTGGTATCTTATGATTTTTGTACCTGTCATCTTTTCACATTTTCCTCAGTCAGGCCAGCTGTTTGGTTTATGAACATCTAAATGCTTTGATTCAAACTCTTTTGATATCAGTAGAAATTTTGGGTTTTTTTCCTGTGAAGTCTTATCTCTTCACTACAGAAGCTTTGTTGGACAAGAGGTGATCCTACAAGTATATGTTTGTGTGCGAAAATACACATACCAGTGTGCACACTTCTCAGCATCTTTAACCTGAGTGGACTCAGCATTCTGTGTGTGACAAAGCAGTTTACCAAATGTAAATTCCTTCCCATTGCTGTATTAATATGTTGGGTCTCTTTTCAATTGAGTAAATATATTACACAGCGGGACACATTATTTTCTTTGCGGCCTTGCTGGAGCAATTTGAGAACAGATACAATTTTCTTCTGCTGATGAAGAAAGCAACATCTGCTCTTGGTTTCCTGCAGCTTTCCTTCTTCAGACATCTCATTAAGATGCACAATTTGAATTCCTCACGAAGAAATAGAAAATTAAAAATTTGACCCCTCCTTCAAAGCAGTGGTTACACTGTGACAACAGTGGGTTGAGCTAAATTCAGCTATGTCAAGCAAGAACTATAAAAGGAGATAGATTGCCCTCTAAGCTTCACTTTATTGGATATTGTAATTGACATATAGTTGTCATTTATAATCATCTGTCCATTCCTGTGAGTTGGGAGCAGTAAAGTTAATTGTGGCTGCTCATTTGCATTAATCTCACCTCTGAAGGGTACAGTAACCCATTAATATCATGTCATGATGAATTATCACAAATAACATTGAACATATTGATTAATGATCTCTGAGATTTGTATCTCGTTAAAACATTTTGTTAGCTCTTTAAACTTTTAAGCAGACAGTCAATGTATGTGGGAGAGGTTTAGAGATCACCCAAGAGGTGATGAAAAGTTATGACATACATTTTTGGATCGCTGATTAAAAGTTGTTTAAAAGGTTCCATACTAATTTTTTAAATACTTTTTCTTTCCAGTGGTATAGAGTTTAAGTTTCTGAATCACAAGAATTGTTTAATTCTTGTTCTTTGCTTATAAAGATAGCAATTTGTGTTAGGGTGACACAAAAAAAAAGCATATTAAGACTTGGAAACCACCATGGTTTCTGTAGCTTCTCTTCTAGAGCAAGAAGTATGCTCAGAGAGACATGTGAGGATTTTTTGTTTGTTGTTTTTTTTTTAAAAAAAACAGTAGTTTCCTCTGTAACAATAAGTCTTCCATTAATAACAACAATAATGTTGTTATTAATGGAAGACTTTTCTTGCTCATTTAGTACTTGAAGTTACTACTTCCCCCTGTCTTTTCTTATTACCTACAGTTTCATCTGTGTTAGGATGAATGAAATGTCATACAGTGGGTGGCCATGTAAGTAGCTGGTAATGAAATATTCTAACATTTCCATTTTTGCCATTATTACCTACTTAAATTTCTGTTAGCTAAGAAGCATAAAGAATTTGGGGAGGGAAGGGAATTTACACCATAGTTCAGGAAGGTGACTTGGCAGGACAGAAGCGACTCCTTTGCATATCTGACTGTTGTGTTTCTGAAAGATGTGCGATTTTAAATCATTCAGCGATCTGTCTTGTTGCAAGGACTTCACCTCCTTCCCTGGGAAGTTATTGTATTTGAGTGAGCCCTTTCTAATAAGTCACAACTGCAGTAGGTCCTAGATGTATATTCAAGAGGCTGGTTTTCCTTTCCTCCACCTGCAGTAAGCTGCCAGTATAAGCATTTGAGGTGAAACTACTTGGAATCTATTTATTTTTTCATCATTATGTGAATATTAATGATACTTCACTTCCCAGTTTTTCTGCTTTGTTTTTTATTCTTCAGTCTGAGATGAGTCACATACACAAGATACTTTGGGTTAGATCTGCTTTGCTTTTTGCTGTCCTGACTCGTTCTTTTACACTGGGTGAAAACAAGGAGTGAGTCTGGTTTTGCTGTTTCTGACAGCATCCTCAGCCCCTCTCAGGGAATAATCCCCACCTTTTCCTTCTGACTGTTGCCCTTGATACCTAGGATGAAGCTCACCCACTCTGCCCAACGTTGAAATAAGATAGTTTGGTAGAGGGAGACTAATGTGAAGATTAGAGCAAGAAAAATCTTCCTTTCTAACTTGAAGATAACGATACAGCAAATCTTCACAGGTGTGCCATGACTTCTGCCGCTCTGGACGTGCACAGCGGCTAATTGTATCGCATCGCCTTTCCCCAGGCTGGGATTTTTGTATGTGAACTAACACAATTTCAACTTATTTGCTAGCTTTCCCAGCCAACCCCTACAATCTTCTTTCAGTAATTCCTGAGAGTCCCTTTCACTGGCACGCGAGCCTGTAGAATCAAGGATTATATTCTAGCTATAATTTATGATTAACTAGATTTATGGCTGAGATCCCAAAACAGGCTCAGTGCTGCGGCCTCAGGAATTAAAGACAAAATGGAGACTATCATTCTGAATTGTTTGCTGCTCTGGATTTCAGGCAAACTCTTAGTTACATTTGTAGAATAAAACCAAACCAAATATGATACGCAGGTGTGAAACAATTTGATTTCTTACTAAGGAATTTAGCACTAAACCAAACAAATTTCTCAGCCTCGATAATATTGAGCTATTTAGTTTAAACCTTATTGTTTGTCACCAAAAGCTGACGCAGTGAATAATGCACATCAGACCCTCCTTCCACTAATTCAGCTTCCACCACCCCCCTAAACAAAAAGTGGGGGGGTGGGGGAGAGAAGCACAAGTAGGGTTCATTTTTACCCATGGTATTAATCCTTATTCATTTTTAAAACCTGCTAACGGAAATATTTCCATTCAGCTCATTAATCAATTCTGATTTTCATTCCCTTGTTTTGTAAAAGCTGTTGCAATAAATACTTTTTTCACAAAGCGAAAATCTAAGAGATGGATGCAGCAAGCGTAATTAATAGCACCCAGTTACAGAAGATCAGCAAGTTTGTGAGATTCACATGCTGCTTTACCATATGGCTGCCCAGTAGGCGAAAAATTTGATTAATGTTTTGAAGTAGTTTTTTTTCAGCAAATATTACAGACCCAGATGAGGAATTTTACTTTCTAGTATTGTTAGACTTAACAAAAATAACAGATCTTTTGATTTAAAGCTAAATAATAGTTTGATCTCATGAAAACTCTACATGCAGAAGAATTACAGTCCTGCTGTATAAAGGATGGATCCTATAACTTGTTTATAATTTGGCCAATAATGCTTAAAATGCTGTTTAATCTTAGTTTTTCATAAGGTGATCAATTTAAGATATCTGTGCAAGTGCATGTGGATTTTTCCTTCAAAAATAAATTTAAAACAACATTAACTGACAAATTTTAACTTATGCTGGTTTTATGTCTGTTTCCTTATGTAAAAAAAAAAAGTTAAGCAGGTTGATAAGCAATCAGAAAATAACACATGGTCCTTTCAGTTAAATGTTACTTTAAATAATGTTAGCAAAACTGTACAATGTATTCATTTTGCTTTGTAATTGTTGTAATACTTGTAATTAGTACTTAATCTATTGATTTATATTTTTTTCCCTCCACCACCCCACACACCTCCCCCGTTTACCTGAAATGAAAAAATATTTACAAAAATTCATCGGAAGAGTATGATGGCTTCGGATCGAGTGCTGTCATGCAAAGCTAACACACAGCGGGAAGTTCTGCTTTTCTCACAAATTCTCAGTTTAACACAAGGAACATCAGCAGCTGGTAAGGAACAGATTCAGGGTGCTGAGCCGAAATGGAGTGGAGAGCAGCTTTGAATGGAAGTCTTGCTGAGCTTCCAGAATGCTGAAGATAAAGCATTACCTAACACTACTTTGCCACTTTGGTTTCTTCTAATTGCCTCAGGTAATGCTGAGGTTCATAGTCTGGTGGGATGATGCTAAGGTGGAAAAATGAGAGTTTCTGCATTTCAAAGTGTATTTTCAGAGTATTTACAGTTATATCATTATAGAAATCAGTGTTTGATAGTAAAGGTGTACTAACATGAAAAATAACTGATTCAACTGGCTGTACATATCTCCAAATCAGAGACCCCAGCACAAAGTATTTATTGCTATTTTCATGGGGGTGGGAGTGGGAACTCGAACCTACCGATAACCTAAAGCTGAGTAAATATTAAAAGCCACCAATGGTTTCAAAGCAAAAAATTTCACCTTTGACAACCCTAAGCAGTTAAAGAAAATAGGTTGTGTCCAGCTGCATTAGTTCCTCGAGTTAAACATCAGAGGTAGGAAACCAACTATGAAGTTTTTTTAATGAAAGTCTTAAAACGGAACGTAGCTGAGTGAGTGAAATGGGGGGTGTAATTTCTGGAGAATACAAATGTCACAATGACGTGTGCTTTAGAGTAATAGACAGCTAACAGATGACAAAGCAACAGGACCAAATCCATACCTTTAATAGAGAAGGATTGAATTGTTTTATCCTTCTGAGATAGGACAGTTAATTACATTGATAAGAGCTTCCCGGCTTGTGCTGTTTGAAAATTGTCTCTGGATACATTTTTTCCTTAATAGTATCAAATTTATTATAATCTGCACAAAGTATGAACATTTTTATCAAGGCATTTTCCATGTATTATCTTTTTTCTTGTCTGTATCGGTGATTTTCTTGTCAGTGATTTATTTCTAATAAGAACAGATTTTATGCTATAAATTTATGTAAAATGTACCAGTGTTTCCCTTAACCTGTGACTAAACCACATGCTGATGTTAAGATGTTCTATGATATGCTCATCAAAATGTGGAGAAATTGGTATTTTAGTGCTTTTTTTTTTAAACCTTTAGTTTTGATTTAATTAAGAAATGAGCAGAGTTTTCAAATATTTTGATAGTGCGACTGATTTTTTTTTTATTTGATAGTGCCTGCAGAATAAGGTGGATTGAAGCTGCTTGAACTGTTTGATTATATTATACTGTTGGACTCAGCTATTGCTGAATCTGAAATAATGGAAGGTATGGGGGGATCTATTGTAAGTGTTGCAGGTTGCTTGGCTTTTTAATTACATAAATAAAGGAAACTGTTGACTCTGGTCTTCAGCGGCTGTTTCCTGTTAACGTTCACATTTTTAACTGTTTCAGAGTTGCTGTTTTGCTTTAAATCTGTCGGGAAGGTCTGTAAGGGATTGTCTATGAAGCCTCTATGAAGAGGCTGTAGAGTGGTCACTCTAAAAAGCTCCTTAGTGTAGTACTTTGAATTTTAAATCACACACATAATTCAAAGGTAATCTAACTTTCAGTGTTGGACTTAAGTCCATTCAGTTAAATGGAGAAAAATGACTGACATAAGGAATGAGTTATTGATTTGTTGTAGGAAAATGACTACTGTAATATAGGAAGTATGGTAAAAGGAACAGCTTAATTATTTAGGGGGCACCGTTGGAAAAAAAGTGCTTTTGCAGCATTGCATATTGTCTAAACAGGAGTTGTACAACCGGGGTTTTTAATAATTCTTTCTGAAAGACAAATTGTAGGGATTTATTTTTTTCCTTGGAAGATGGAGCTCGTCTGGTTGTTTAAAATATTTTTATGTTTGTGCAGCTGAGGCAGAAAAGCAGGCAACAAAATAATTCTGTTCTTATATGCTAAAGGCATGGCAGCTTTTAGCTGGTGGTTCTTGGTTATTTGCATTATAGTTGTGTTTATGGAATTGTGATGTCTCAGGGCTGGACAAAAAAGAAACGTATATATGAGAAAGTTATTCTGAAGCCCTTATTTTTAGGAGGTGACATGAACTTTTACATTGTGAATGTATTTTTATTAAAAAGTGGCAGTTTATGTCTGTACAAGAGAAATTTTAAAAATATGGAATTTGACGATTTATAAAAAATCAGATAAGATATTTGCTTTGGCTTTTTCCATATGTTTTTTTCTCATGATTTAGTGCTGTTCTTTGCAGAAGGGCTACAGTGTCATGTTATTTTGACTGCAGCTCACAATTTTTGGCAGCATCTCAGATAAACAGAATATTTGTGGTTAATTGGTTGAACATGTTCAACAATTATAATTATATTAAACCCATAATGTGTTTGAACATTTGCCCACTGCAGGCTGCTAATATGTGCTAACTTAAATTTCTGTCTTTATGTCTGGAGCTGTTTTGTAGCTGGTTTTGTTGGAAGTATGCATGCAAAGTTTAAAAGGCAGATGTATTAAAGCACATCTAAGAGCACCAGTCTGAGTTTGCCACTCTGATCAATATATAGAACCTTGTTTTTTAGGGATTTATAATTCAGTGTTAAAATATCCTGTTGTGCTGAAATTGCATATCTGAACTTTCAGTACTAATGAAAACAAATAGGAGTCAGTCTTATTTTTATTAAGTAATTTTTTAGGAATATTAATTTGCTTTTCTATCAAAAAAATCTAAATGAAATAGAATTCCTAATTTCTCTGATGTTGTAAGTCCAGAACATTTGATTTGTATTTGCTAGTGCACTTGAAGGGAATGGCAATAGGCGGACATAGGGGATATAGGAGAAAATAGACATGAAATTCTCTGAGTGCTGATGGAATTAGGAGTGCAGCCTCATGGACATTCGGGCATATTTTTGTCTGTTTTGTTTTGTTTTTTTTTAAACTTATAAGCAGAAGTCACAATACAGCCTTGTCCAAGTGTTGTTAGTTCCTACTATTGTAGGAAAGGTAAATAGTGCTACTTTGGACTTAAAAGCTTTGGCACTTGATTACCTGAAGAATCACCATTGTGTGGATGTGTTACTCTGCAGCTCTAAAAAATAGAGGCAATTATGCTTGCAGCCCCTTGTTTTAATTGAGTGAAGCATAATGACTTCTCTTCCATAATGCTCCATGGACTCTAAGCTTTGCGGAGAGGCTCCCTGGAGACCTGCAGCATAGCCTTTCCCAAGCACATGTTTTTGGGGGAAAGCAGCAGAATGGAGGGGTCAGCCAGAGGCTGAAGCTGGCACAGCAGGAAGCAGTACCAGCTCTGTCACTGATGATGCAATCCTCCTGCTTTCTGTTCACTTTCAGCTGGCATCAAGGTCCTTCCTACCTGTGTGTTTTCTGCTCCTTCCCTTGTTAATTCTTCCCACCGTGCTTGTTTCCCTTCTCTTTCTGTATGATATAATGAAGAGATGGATCTGTTTGTGTTCACATGCTAAATGCTTTCTGAGGTTTTACCTGTTTGTTTTAAAGCTAGATTTGAAGATATTCAGGGTGTCTTGTTCGTGTTTCTATCCTCGGAGAGCCCACAGTTTGTCCTTTGAAAACCAAATGAATTGGACGCAGCCGTTTCATCTTTCTGTTTCTGAGTTTCCATATCTCTAAATTTTTTTGCTCTTGTCCCTGTAAAATGCTTTTAAAGATACTTTGAGAATAAAGGAAGAAAACCACTAAAAACCTATTTAAGTGCAGTATAGGATGTTAAATGGGTTGTTCTCAGTGGACCTGCATTTCTCTCTGTTCTCTGTCTGATAGAAGATGCATTTGTTCTGGGGAGGCAACCTGCCTTTGCCGGGCAGGTTTAAGTGGGGGCTGCCCAACTGGGAAGCCTGTTGAGCCTCACGAGCCTGGACCCACTGCAACTAGGTGCCCCAGGTCCCAAAATGCTGTGTAAAGGCACCAAAAAAAAAAAACAAAAAAACAACTGAGTTGTGGCAGCTTTGTTGAGATGAGGAACTTGTGGGGAAGACACACCTTGTACTGGGGTGCGACTCAGAAATCTGAGGCAGGACTGGTGAGGGTTGTGATAGAAATGGAGAGTAGTTCCTATGGAGTGAGTCCCTGGGGAAAGCTGTAGACCATGAGCTGTGTTAAAGGCCACCACGTCCCAATGGCTGGCTCTTTCCCAATTGACCAAATCTGCCTCTCTTTTGATAGGATCAATGTTAATGGCATTAAGTGCTCATGAGCTGCCTTTTGGAAAATTGGCCCGACAGCCTTCAGGGAAGTCAACCTTGTAACTCTCCTTTGCTCTCCAAAGCAGAACCTGAGACTCTTGTGCAGAACTGAAACGCACATCTGGGGAGGAGGCACATGGTGACAGGATGAATGGCTAACTCAGGGTTTGATTGTTCAATCCTGATTCTGCAGCAGGATGGAAGAACATGTCTGTTGGTATAACCCTGATGGAACAAAAGCTAGGCAAATATTTCCCTTGACTGAACTAGTGTCAATTTCTTGCGAGACTTACTTCCTCACAATATTGGAAGTCACATGATAGCCATGGCTATCTCAGAATATGGCTGAAATAAATTGATCAGGATTACCTATTCAAGTAGATTCTCTGCGGTGTGAGTCTATTCTAGTAATTGTTCTTTGGCATTTTTTCTGGAGTTTTTGATTGCTGATATAGAAATACAACTTTGTCTTATTATTTTAATCTTCACTTTTTGTCCTGCATGGATCATTTATTGTGAACTGGTTATTTCAGTAAGGGCTCAAAGGTAATTTCATGGTTTATAGAATTTATATCTGAGGGTTTAATGAGGAAAACATATTGTTTTTAACACATGAAATAGAGAATCTTTCATTATATTTTTATTTTCTTTCTCTAATATTACACGTATATTAAGTTCAAAGCCTTGAATACACCTAAGTATAAAATTATTCATTTCCTACACATGGGAAATATGAATGTTTGCAACTCAAAAATCAACACACACAGATGTAGGAGGTGATTTCATTTTTAATGAATCTACATGATATAAATGAACTGCTCTTCTGTTTGTGAATTGTGCTGTAGTATACATTTCAAAATAAAATAACATTATATTACTTTTCTGTGATTTAGGTAAGGAATTAATGCATTCAGATTAATTTAAGAGCCTTGGGTACAATTTATATAGGATGCAAGTCCCTTAGTAGACTTCTTATGAACATTATCAGATTCAATACCATTTGCATGGTCAAACAGAGTAAAATTTGACCAACCCTCTGTTTATCACAGAATCACAGAATGGTTTGGGTTGATAATATGACCTTAAATATCATCTAATTTCACCCCTCCTCTAGATCAGGTTGCCCAAAGCCCTGTCCAACCTGAACATGAACAATCAAAGGAGGATGCATCCACAACTTATTTGGGCAACCTTTTCCAGTGCCTTGTCACTCTCATCATGAAGAATTTGTTTCTTAATATATAATCTAACGCTCCACTCTTTCAGCTTAATGTCATTCCCCCTTGTGCTATTGTGTCATGCCCTTTTAAACAGTCCCTCTCCCTCCCATCTTTTCTGTAGGCCCCTTCAGGTACTGGAAGGCTGCAGTAAG
The DNA here is from genome assembly GCA_013399135.1 of Heliornis fulica. Lineage (NCBI taxonomy): Eukaryota > Metazoa > Chordata > Aves > Gruiformes > Heliornithidae > Heliornis > Heliornis fulica. The sequence goes on along the minus strand of VXBZ01011765.1, from coordinate 243,159 downwards.
GTCTCCCCAAAGCCTTCTCTTCTCCAGGCTGAACAAGCCCTACTTCTCCAATTTGTCTTCATAGGAGAGGTGCTCCAGTCCTCTGAGCCTTTGTGGCCTTCTCTGGACTTGGTTTGACAGCTCTATCTCTTTCTTGTACTGAGGACTCGAGCTGGATGCAATACTGCAGCGTGGTCTCATGAGAGCATTGGGGCAGAACACCCTTCTTTGACCTGATGGCCATGCTGCCTTTGGTGCAGCCCAGGATATGGTGGCTTTCTATGCTGCAGGCACACATTGTTGGCTCATATTGAGCTTCTTGTCCACCATGTCCTTCTCCTTAGGGCTGCTCTCAATCCATTCTGCACCCAGCCTTGTATTTGTGCTTGGGATTGCACCGACCCATGCGCAGGGCCTTTTGTGTGGCCTTGTTACACTTCATGCAGTTTGTAAAACGCCTCTGCAGCCTCTCAGGGTCCCTCTGGATGGTATCCTTTCCCTCCAGTGTATTGACCACACCAGACAGGTTGGTGTCATCCACAAACTTGCTGAAAGTGCACTTGATCCCACTGTCCATATTGCTGACAGGTTTTTATCATTCATTAAACTCTAGAGTAGTTTCGAATGGCTTTCTTCTCAACTACATAGAGTAACCTGGGTTATTCAGTGTAGGGAAAAATCAGCAAGATTCCTGTTTGGTGTGTTAATGTACAAATGTCCTGTTTTCAGTCTGAGCTTAGTCACAGCAGGTCAGGTTGTAACTATGGCTGCTAAATATCAGCTTTCCTGTGACTCCTTTCTATGTACATTTCTGAGAGTTATCACTTTTATCTAGTGCAGAGTTATCAATGCTCTCTAAATCAGAGTCTATTATCTACTATCTAGATTGTGTTTGTTGTATGACTCTTGTCTTCGATTTACAATTGTATAAACTTGAGTATGCTTTCGGCATCAGTTTGATCTTTTGATGGATCAACGGATTTTCTGGGCTGCATCCTGAAGTGCTTAAAATATATCTGAGACTCTGATATTTTGGCAATTTTACATCCTGTGTTAATTATACCACAAAGGACAAAATCTATTAACAATTACAGAAAACGTCTTAATCTTAAAAGGCTTTTGAGCACTTGGAACTGATTCTGGTGTGATGAAAGTATCCTTTAAAATAACTTCTGAGTTCTGTGATAGAGCTGGAACTAATTCCACTTCATTACAGGGAAGGTTTGAAAGGATTCTGAAGAAAAAAGAAAAAAAAAAAAAAGAAGTTAAAGAAAAGTATATAAAAAGTGTCCAATATTTTGAGCCAGCTCACAGGGAAGCTTAAATACAGATTTTTACACTGGAGGGAGTGTGTATTGCAGTAAGTACTGTTCAATAGTAATGCCCTTGTGTTTCCGATTTGTGAAAAGGTCACTGGAGCGTCTGAAGCTTTACAAAAGTGTTGTGTACGCTGGGATTGGTATCTCTGTAGGTCCCCTGTTCATCACTTACCACGTTACCCTTCAAGTATTCTTCCTGTAATGGAGATAAGTAAAACCCTCAGTAAACTGCTCATGCTACGTTGCCTGAGGAGTCAGGCCTGGGCGAGGCACGTAGCCTATGCGGAGTTACTCAGTCGCTGCTAAGCAGGCTTAGGGATGCATGACATGGAGCAGGCTAGCTACGTTGCCAAGAGGGTTTTTCAGAACAAGTTCAGTCTGGTTTGCAGAGTTTATAATTTCCCTCAAATCTCATGGGATTGACAGGTGTAGCTATCCTCTGATTCTGTTCTAAAAACACAAACACGCTCTTCGCTTGCTGTTCGTTCTTGTTGGGTTTGGTTTTTTAACAGCCAGTTAATCTGTATGATAAACCCTCTACAAACACAGACCTCAGGTTTCTTTGGTGACAGTTACACTGTGTGTCAGTGAATAACTTCTCATCCTTTACATTTAACAGGGGCTCTTTTTCAAACAAAAGGGCACCACTTATTAAAATCTTGGATATGAAAAGTAGAAGTAATGATATATGGCATTTTCCCTGAAAAGACCAAAGAAAGCATTCCAGAACTTAATTTCTTTAATGTGCTGTTGAATCCTGAATAAGAATGTGTCTGTGCCTGTGTTTTGTCTTTAAATGTAGGTGATAATACTTGACTCTTGCTGTTTACAGAGCATATTATGCAGCGATGGCATGTATGGAGTCCAAGAACAATTTAATGACAGAACCTAAAGGGTGAGGACCCTAAAAGCTTATGAAGCTGAAGCTCATTCTCATTGTTATTGTTTTCCTTTGCATGAGAGAAGGGGCTCTGTGGGTTTTCTAGTCATCCCAGAAGCCCAGGGATCAGAATATGTTTCCATTTGTTCTTGTGGCAGAATGTGATTGATCACCCGGAGAGGAAAGGAGGAGAAGTAGATGCACAGTACGCATTCTGGGGAACTCTAGAAAGCTTTGTGCTTTACAGGAGATGTATACTTCTCAGAGGACCTCCTGTTTGATTGTGTTTTGGGTTTTTTTTTTAGGATTACAGGCCCTTGCTTATGTAGCTTTCGTCATGATTTACTGCTTATAAGACATCACTGAATATCAAGGAAGCCTTAATAAATTTGAATTGGTCTCAGTGTGGATGGAAATGAAGATGTGTTTTTATTTCATGTTGGGATGATAGAATGAATTATATCAGAAATGTGACTCCTAGAAGAACTGGGAATTCTTGAAAAACTGTGAAAGAATACAACAGCCAGCAAAGGACACTGTGGTCCATGGAAGGTTTTTGCAGAGCACAGATTACATTGGTGGTGTGTTATGTTAATGCTTGGAAGACATACCAGTGCTACTGCCAGGGCATAGCAAGGGTATGTTGGGGGAAAGGGTAGGTTTGCTTCATGGCAAAGGGTGAGCCAGAATCCAAGGGCACCCACCAGGGCCCAGCCTTATAGGATCTCCTGAGCAGGGTGTTGATAACAGATTCTCTGGATAGTCCCATGATAAACAAGTGGCTGTCTCAGATCCTGCATCTATCCAGGATGTCCAGGCAGAAGGTGAGGCTAGAGATGATTGGAGATGAGGCCTTAACAGAAGTCCAAGATCCATCTAGAAGATGGGGCTCACAACAGGTATGCCTAGTGTATCGGTCTCCTAAGGACAGATGGGTCAAACTCTCAGGAGCGTGGATGGAGCTCCTGGACCACAGAGAAAAAGGGGGTTTGGTGGAGGTTGCAGGGGAGGCTGCACTGGATACTCATGACCATGGAAGCTAGATATGTTATTGTCTGGAACCAGACAAGAAAAGTATCCAGTAAAAGTATTTTTTAGATTTCTAGCATCATAGCAGGGATAAATTCCAATATAGTAACTTGCCTTTAATAGGATATTATTCTGGTTAGTCCTGACTTGAGAATAATGCTTCTTTTCTGTCTGTGCCCTCAGTTGCAGTACTTTGACATGTATCATCACATTTTTATGTGGAAATAATTTCTTTTTATTGTAACTTTTAAATTTTATTTTTCATTAAACCTGTTTTATTAGCTTAAGAAAAGTATTTTAGCTACACCAGTGTAAATCCAGAGGAAGTGAATGTATGCTGTTTTCATACCAGTAAGCATAATCTGGCACACTCTTGAAAGAAAATAAATGTTGAAATTGTATAGTCAGCAGTCAAAGCTTCTTTTTAGAAAGTTCTTGATCTGTAAGAGTGCTGCTATTCATAAAGGAACTAAACCCCTCAAAATTGATTTATTTATCAGCTCAATACAGTTTGTCTGAACACTGAACTTGCTATTTTATTCCTCCATGTGATATAGGTATTTGCCTATGTTGTAAAATCTAAGATGAGATAAACCTGTATACAAGCTGAGCATAGAACTGGGATACCAGGATTTCCAGAAATTTTAACTCTTGTTTCTGTCACTGACTGGGTTCATGGCCTTAAGCAACCTTAGGTCTCCTCTGTAAAGAAAGCTTGATTCCCTTAGATGCCATTTAAAAGTCACTATGAATTAGGCGTCTTATGATATTTAAAAATGTTTATATTTTTTTGTTTCTGTAATTGCAAATTGAGAAAAAGCCTGTCTCTTTGGACAGTCAAGTTATCCCTGGCCCTGAGTCTCAATTACAGGCTGTGTAGTTTCAATGACCATCCTGTTCCAGGCATGCGGAGCGGTAATTCAGGGAGACCAAGATGGGAATATTTCAAGATGCTTTTTTTTTTTTTTTTCCATCTTTCATCTGAGCTGATTTATAGAATTACTTGAATCATTTATGTTGCTATACATTATAATTTTAATTTCAGTGAATGTTTTGACAGTAAATGGTGTAAAGCAACTAAATACATTATTATTAACAAGACTGAAGGAGTAAAGGTAGCATTTTATTTTCCTGTTATTTTTGTGGTATTCAAGATTGAAAAATATGGTGATATTTTATTTTTTTTTAAAGCAAGTGGATTTGCTTACATATTTTGTTGTATTTTTAATAATCCATGCTTTTAACTGTAAACCTCTTGCATACACTGTCTCATTCAATTAGAGGTGCTACTCACTTGCTTTATATATAATTTTTAGCTGTTAACTTAGAAAATCTGGGTTTCCTGTTCTGAGGGAACTGGCGGATCTCCTGGATATGTAGTAAAACAGTTTCCTACCTTTTGAGTGACTGGCCACACAAGTGGAGTATTTTACATGCTGCACAACTGAGATGTCTGGAAGTACCCAGAAAAAGTGGCTCCTCTCCCACACAGTTGAAAATCTATTTAGCTGCATCACTGTGCCCATTTACTCCAGCAGACTTGAAAGGAAGGGGAAAAAAATATTTCTGTTACTGTGCTTGAAAATGGTGCATAATCTGTAGATTGTTCTATTATTTACTGCTATGTTGTCTCAGTGTTTCCATGCAGAAGTTCCTAGTTCTTAAAAGAAGAAAATTGTGTTTTATCAGCTAACTAGCAGGTGGTTTTTTGCATTGAGTGTACACATACATTGACTATTTTATTTTTCCTACCATGTAGTCTAGCGTTTTTTTTTCCTGCCTTGCATTATGCCCTGCTGGTGCCTCGAAAGGAATAAGAATACAAGCAGGATGGAAGGGTGGCTGCCTGTTTGTGCCTGCAGATGACTTGTCTGAAGTCTTATCAGTTGTAACATTTAACAGTGCAAGGCTTTGGTTTTTAAACTAATGCTTTAAAATTTGAATTGCGCTTTATTTAAATTGTGTGATCTACTTTTTGCATACAGTAACATTCCCTTAGTTTATAGAGTAAGTGACCTAGTTTGCATTTTCTTTCAACTCTATAAATTACCCTATTTTTCCCTGCTGGTATTGAGGTTTGTTCCTAGGCCTTCTGAAAAATTAGGATTTAATTTTTTTCTTCCTTCCAGTCACATAAAGAGGGGTGAGAACACAGGAATTGGGATTGGATTTATGGCTTCTTAGAGGCAGATTTTATTCCTCTCTGTGCTGCTACCTTGGTTTTTGGTGAGGTAATTTCATTCATCCCTGCCATGACTTTTCTGCCTTCAAAATGCCTAATGTGCATAGATTATTGTTGTTTAGATAGTCTGCCTAGATTTCTTCAAACGTTGAAATCTTCTGAAGCAATTAACAAGATAAATGAGAAATATTTTTTAAATGCATTAGGTATATGTCATATGCTATATTCACAATAACTGGGTAGTGAAGAGTGGACTTTATTCCTTTTTTTCCCTAAGTTTCTTTGAATGGTTAAAATTCCTATGCCCAAACTATTAATTTCTCCATTTCTGCAAGGTTTAATTTACAAATTAAAGCTACTTGACCCTAGTCCTTGTCATTGCTCACACGATGGACACAATACACGGTTCAGGTGCTGGGAAGGAAGTTTGTACATTTGTGGACTACTGGTCTTAAAAGCAGGAAACCAATTTTATATCCTTTACATGATAGATATTGAATCGATAAAGCATCAGCCTAAGGTTACACTTGATGTCTCTAGTGAGAAGACAATAAATCATGTTATGTGCATACAGGTATATTGACTCAATTTCTCTGGGCTGCCTATGCAAAACTTAAGGTGATTGAAACTAAACCCTTAGAATAAAAGCCTTATAATAGCTAGTGTAAAGTAATTTATCTGATTTTTATGATTTGAAATTTTAGTGTTCAAAATCTAAGTGAAGCCTTTGAGTGAATTTGAAAATTCATCAGGTCCTGTGCCCTGTTTCAAATGATGGTCAACAGCAGATGGTTTAATAGGGTAAGTAAATAACAGAATATGTACAGAATGATTTTTCCCTTGGCATGCCCTTCTGGTCTTCAGCAGCTAGTAGTTTGGGGACTTCTGGAGCTGGAGGCTGCACCCACTTAAAGAATTTAATATGCACCAGTAGGCTTATCTTGGTAAACTTGTTCCCATTTTCAACTTGTTTATGTTTTTGCTTTCCTGATGGAGTTTTGCACACGGATATTGGAGAAAGAGGCTGATTCATAAAAACAGTAGTCCATTTATGCTTTAGCTCTTTCTTTCTGAGTACTTTGAGGATGAAAAGCCTGATGATTGTCACTCCTTTTGTGTCTTGACTTACAGCAAGAATGTAGATCTTCCAACACAGATTTTTTTTTTTTCTTTTCTTCTTTTTTACCATCCTTGAGACAAGGAACATCTGAAAATTAAGATGCAGTTATTGATAGAGCAGGTCTATTGGTAATAATGTAATTCTTTTTCTTGAAATTTTCATATCTCAACACCAAACGAGCAATCAATGTGGATAAACTAGTTAAATGCTCATAAAGATTACTGCTGTATCATTAAGAATAAGCCTGTCTAGGTGGAGAAGGTTTTATAATGCTGCATTGCATTGCTGAGAATCATTTCCCTGTTGTTTCAATACTGGCTATTCGTTTTGGTAACTGGACTTGGCACAGGCTGGACAACATATTGCGGTTATTGGATTACAGATAGAAAAACCTGTTTTACTTCTAATATATGGAAAAATGTATGGAAATGGAGTGTGGGTCAGACAACCATTTTCAACTGTTTAGATAATGGAGCATAACAGGTCACATTTTCTTAACCACAAGCTAGCCTTGGCATACAGCTCATTCTCATGCTGAGAATTAGGCAGAAGCCAGTTACGCACATGAATCTGGAAAGCACATGTGCAAGGGGAGACATTCCTTGCTTCTCCCTGTGCCCCTCTAAAAGCCTGATTGTACCCTCACAGCTGGAAATTGTGCAAGAACATGTTTGAAAGGAAAAAGCATGTTATGCTTACAGACAGTTTTATATCTGTACTGGAATGAAAATGAACACTTCTTTTCTTTCTGAACGAGCATAATGGTATTTCGTGGCTTTAAGGGGGATTCTTTACTTGCACTTGAAGTATCAAACTATGGCATTTTATTTTCTGCAGGATCCTTCTCCTTTTTTACTCCCCCCCCC
>VXBZ01011765.1:101504-235671 GCA_013399135.1 Heliornis fulica | reverse complement strand
CATACAAGCCATTTCTGAGTCATTAGGGCTAGATGCTCGAGTAGTGAACAATAAGGGTTATGAAAAACATACTTCAGCTCTGAGAACACTGATTAAATGTTCTTTTATCTATGAAGTTCTGAGGTGTGTCTCATCTAGCCTTACTGCTTCTGTCTAACTTTCAGGCATATTGTTTTCTACTAAATCAGTAGGGTTTAAAATGGTTTTGGCCCACATGTACAGGTCCTATGAACAATTTGAACTCGTGTTGCTTTTCTAACTTGCTCTCTTAGAATATATCTTGTATGGCTTATCGCTGTTGGCTGGCTAAAAAGATTTGGTGGTGAAGGAAAAGTCAGCTTTTCAAGTGCTTTCTATCACAGAATCCATGAAGGATCTTATGCTTCTGCTCTCAAATGTTGTAAATGATAGAGCATTTCAGAACAGTGGAATGATGGAGGGGATGTGTTTACCCCAGCTGCCCCATTACCTGCTCTTCAGAATGTTTTTTCTTGTCATATACACTCGTGTGATGTCTGTCAACTCCTGATGTAGACCACAGATGCTAGTTTAACAGTACTTAGGTTTGATTTGAAATGGATGTGAAATTCTGTTTAAAAAGAGTAATGGCTAAACGTAATATAAATTAGAATTCATATAACAAGTTACAAGCTACACAGGCTGTAATAACATATAAATAACTATAATAAAAACTATCTATAAATCTATATATCTATATCTGTATCTATATCTGTCTATATATATTTGTATATACTATATATTTAATTCATATACTATATTCATACAGGGACCGTTCCGTGACTGTAAAATGTTGCACATACAGGTCTGTTATTGAAAACTTTATGATATTAGGTTTTCTAATTAGAAGAATAAAAATAAATTACAATTTTTCCTAAATCGAATCTTACATGTCTTCGCCTTTCTGACCTGGCCTTGCATGATGCTTCTTGACTTCCTGTCCTGCTGTCATTTCCTTTCATATTGGTCTAGCACTTAGTCTCACTGGAATCAATAAGGTTACTCACATGCAAGTGTTGAATAAATAATTTATTAAGGAGATACTACACTTGGTGCATCTTTTCCTAGTAAAGGTAGCCCAGATAACTTTTTTTTTTTAAACTTCTGATTTTTTAAAACCCCTTTTACTGATTACTCTTCACTCTTCCAATGATCAAGTGGAGCACTGTATCTTCTGCACAGCCTGTTGGATTTGTAAAGTGATACTACTCAGTGGTGCAACAGTTGGGAGAAATGGGTATCCTGCAATTATGTAATTCAAACCAAACCAAATCACTTTCTGGTACTTCTGTTTCCCTTCTAAGAATTTTAACCTGCTTGATTTTAAAAGCTGTAATCTAGACTAGCAAAGCACGCATGGATCTCAGTCACTAACCCTGATTACCGTGCTCATCAAATCCTAAATGAAATATAACTAACTCGGTGCTATAGGAAGGCTAGATAGAAAATGACAGATAAAGTGGTATCTATTGACAGGAATAGTCCCAGGGAAGTTAGCCTGACTGCTTGACTGGGTTTTGTGTATTTACGCTTATAGATAGAATTGCAGTAAAAATAGAAACATTTCCTGACAGCCGTTGTGTGTTGTGACATCTGAAATTGAAACAGGCACTTCGAAGTTTTCTGTGCATCTCCTCAACACAAAGGTTTTATTATAGCTCCTGCTAGGTTATGTTGGTATAGTTAAACTATAGTGAACTTGTGATAATGGGAATGCAGTTACACTGAAGACAGATGTATGATTCTGTAGCAGATAGAACATAAGATAACCTGGGCAGAGAGACACCTGATGACTGTGCCCATTGCAGACACTTTACCAGTGCGATTAACCTTTTTATCTTCAATTACATTCCTAAGTGATAACAATTTGTTCCAGTAAAATACTGTGAAAATCCAGTCTTGTTCAATGTTTTCCATAAATACACCCAACCTGCTTTTTTTTTTGTTTATGAAATCCTTTGTACTGTCGTGGTTCAGTGGCAAGAGAGATGAGGTAATTAGTTTACCCACTGGTTTCTCTCTGGAGGGTACTTGTAGTCAATGCTGTTAGTCCACTCCTTTCATATACCCAATTGTCAAAAAAAAGTAAGGAAAAAAGGTTCAAATATCTTTACCAGCAAATATGTTGATGCCACGGGAGTTACAACGTGCATTTTGTGTCATCCTACATGTTGCCATGTTTATTTTGAGGTAATGTTTCATTATTGCTATTGTATGATTAAATATTGAGAGTATTGCTTTTCCAATTGTTCTAGTGCAGTATTTAATGAGTGCAATTAAATGGAAAAATTGCCTTTTTAACTGATGATAGTCTATTAGTGTCTCTGTCTGTTCAGAAAAGAAAAGAAGTGAATTATTAGAATGACAAATGAGTCAAAGTTACCACGGTGATGGAGAGGTGCGATTCCCCTCCACATAATCTTCAATTAGTGATCTTTGTAAGAGGATGTTTTTCAAAAGGGTAATAGAGAAGTAATGAGATCAGAAGGAGGTCAAACCCAGCCTTCTTCGTTTGGCAGTTTGATTAATTTATTTCTCCTTCTTGCAGATTGCTGTAAGGGGCTTTTGTCACCCAGTGTTTTTCATGGGACTTTAGTCGAAGTGACTGCTTATATTAGCCTTTTGTGTATCCAGGAATGTTCATCCACTTGGAACTGAAGGTTGATGAACGGTTCAAATTTAATCTTTAGTACAAGTATGTGTTGATAGTTCTGAAAGGGATTTTTTTTTCCCAAGAAACAATCCTCAACACTTACGTGTGTATTGTTTTGAAGAAGAAAAAGTAAATGGACATAGTAGTTGTATGCAATGCAGCTTTACATCTTTTGAGATGCGTTATGATCAAGTTGAAGAAAAGGAGGCAAAGAATAACCTAAGAGTATGAAATTGTGATGAATGCACTTTTCCTGCAGTATCTTCTTGTCTGTGACACAGGTAGCATTTTATGCAAACTTCAGGCATTCTCTCCTGGCCTTTTCACTTTATTACTACTTGTGTAGAAAGCCTTGCTTCAGGGAGTCTTGACCTAACAATAGTCATAAACCCAAGTGGCTGTAGCTCCATGCAAGTTCCACAGAGCTTAAGTCTATCGATACCCTATGCTGTGAGTACAGTGTTACATCCACGTTCAGTTTAATTTCAGTAGTAATTTCCTTCTTTCTAAATATTCACAATAGTTCTTCTACAAAACTTAAATGCCAGTAGTATTTTTCTCAACGTTTTCTTCAGGTTTACTCACTTGAGCACTGATCAGTTTTACTTTGCTAACAGTTAAATATGTTACTGTGGTTTCAGTTTTGATATAAATTTAGTTATTCTATGTAAAGTCATATGGCAGTAGAGGAGCAGGAGATGTTAACTTGATGTGACATTCTCTTGCTATCGTATGTGAAGCAACAAGTGATATCCAAGACGTAGCTCTGTTGGGGTTATCTCAGTTTATGCTCAAGATATACAGCTTTTATTTTTGGCTTTGGTGAGGGTAGTGCCTGTGAGTTTTCTTACTTTCTCCTGCAGTCCTTGCAGCAGTCATTTAATGGGTACTGAGAATTATCTGTAAAAATTTTTACCAATAAGAAGAGATAGTTTGGAACAAATAGGACATGAAATGATGTTATTTTACTGATGATAAAACTTTTATTTTTTGCTGTAGGGCCATGCAGGCTTCTGAGCAACAAGCTGTATAGACTCGTTCTTCAAATCAGCAGAACAAAAGAATATTTGGGTAGCATGATATAGCACATCCTGAAATACTGACCTAAATTCATCACTGGTACAAGCCCTTTGAGTTATGCTAGCAATGAACGTGGCCCATTTTCTATGCCCCATTAGGTATGACACATACCTCTCTGGCTGCTGAACGCCGTTGCATCCCAGGCAGTTGGATGGATGTCTTTCCAAGAGACAGTTCAGATGGCTGCTTAGCAGGCCAATCTAAGGTTGGCTTTGCTGAAGAAATGTTAAGGGGCTTCATCTGGGGATGTGCCTTTGCTATGCCTTATTTTTCCCACCTGTTTACACAGAGATCATGGCCCTTACTAAAGAATATTGAGTTTATGCTGGTTTAATGTTTGTAAGAAGAGTATAGAAGCACATCTTATCTAGGGATGGTGCATCTCATTGTATGTCAACAGCTGTCAAACTCTGAGGGCTTGTCATTAATAGAGGGTAAAACAATTCTCTCCCCCTAGAACTGCATACACAGAAACCAAAATAAACCCATCCTTTCTCCTTTTTTCTTTTCTTGACCCTTCTTTGTAAAGTTTTTTTTTTCCTTCATTAAGTGAGTTACAATTTCAGTAGTTCAGTAGTTCCTGTTATCAAAATGGGACATGAATTACAAAAATTCTTAAGCAAACCATGGAAAAAAATTCAAGTTTTAATTCATGAAAATGCCTGGGAGATAGATGATCTTGCCAGGCAGCGTCTGTCAGAAGTCAGGAAGTAAGAAAGAGTAGAGGGTTTCTCAGGTGGACATGGGACATCCTTGGCCAGCCAGGAGGCTTGGCTAGAGCAGCGCAGGGTGCATCTGGTCTTCTCATTTGGGCTTTCTCCTTCTGCTTTCTGTCACAGCATGAACATATTTCTCTTTCAGAACTTATCTGGGGCTGCTAAGCCTGCTGGAGTTTACACCAAGTAGTGAAGCAGACCATGGGTTTCTGGTAAATGCAGATAGTTTTGTCTTTTCTGTCAATTTTTTTTTGGTACAGGAGAGCTGCTTGTGTAAGCATTCAGAGCAGGAGGTCACGTATGCTAATGTAAACGACGCGATGCGTGGTAGGCATATCTTTGAGGAGGGATTACTGTCTATTTGGGTGTTTATGTCATTAGGCCTTGACTTAGTAAAATTTGTGTATTGATAAACTATAAAATTACATAAGGGAAGAACGCAAGTTTAAAAACTGTTTTTGTTTTGCCAGCAAAAATGTTCATGAGAGGTATTTCATCTGCCTACTATCACGTATCAGGGAATTATTTTCTGTTTAGTGCAGTTCTGATTGTTTTCCAATGTGCTTGAATGTATTAAAAAGAAATGTGACTTCCCTAGAAAGTGTAAGCCAAGACTTATAAGTTATAGAATGAAATATAAAGTTTATTGTATATATACAGTACAGTTATTGCAGATAAAAAGGCTAAATACCAAAGGATCTTCTGATTGCAACATTATAATCACAGTACACAGTAATTTTATGAATTTCTCCCTTTTTTTACGTGTTGTCTATTTTGGGAAAATCTATACATATATAGATATATGTCTGTGTGTGTGTATATTCATGTCTCCTACTTATCAAACTTCTCTCAGAACAGAAAAATAAAATTAGATTTTTGTAAGCTGAAGTGATGTGCATGTTCTTATTTTCAATGTATGGTAAAGTAATCTTTCAATTTTTTTTTTAACAGTATTCTATAATATAAATAATCTAGTCTTTTCTTCTGCAGACTGTTTAATTCAGACAGGTTGAAGTTGCCTCCAAAGATTGGCGTCAAATTGAGGAAACCATTCATGTAGTAAATAAGATAATTTGTTTCCGCCCAAAAAGATTAAAATATAGATTTTTTTATTTTATTTTATTTTTTTTTCTGCCATATGATTTAACACATACAGCACCTGCATCTCTGTGATTCTGAATGCCTTTTGGAATTAAGTGCTTATATACAGATTTCTGTTCTTCATTTTCTGCACTGCATTTTTAATTTCCTGAATTTCAATTAATGTAGTCACTAACAGTCTTTATATATTTCCAAGATACTAGTAAGTGTTTATGTAATTTTCAAATGTGATGGGAAACTGATGGTCTTTATGAAAGCAGAGCTAGTAAAAGTAAATGACAAGTCCCACAGTTTGAGTATTATGGCATAAAAACACCAGAGAAAGATGTGTTTTGACTCCTGTTTTCTATGCCATATTTAATTAAAGAATATGTATTTGTGTTTCTTGTTTTTCTGTCTTTATAAAATCTGTTATCCTAGTTCTTCTAGCTGTTCAGAATATCAATCTTACTGCTTATAATTAAAACAGTAATTATTAAACAAGTTTATGAGAAAATTCTGCTTAATGGAGGAGGAACAAATGGTTGTGTGGCAAGAAGTTGATGTTTTTTTTGTTTTGTTTTGTTTTTTCTCCTCTGTTTTGGCTGAGATGGTCTCTGCAGACACATGGTCTTGGCGCCCTGTATGGAATGTGTGTGCTAGGATTATCTCTCTTAAGCCCTGCCTAGGAAGGGAAGACATACCAAGTAGCTATAAATATCTGATAGTGTGTGAACTCTTACACTATTATTCCAGCATGAGGCTGCCTTTTCTCAAACCAGAAGTGTGTAAACAGGCTGGCCTATGGCAATAAAATAGTTCCAGTCCTAGAAAGTTGTAAGCTTCAGAAAGTGAGTTTGCCTTGCAGTGACTTTTGCAGATTTGCCCTTGGATGGATTGGGGTGACATTTATCAGCCCTGCCCAGGCTCCTTTGCTTGCACATGTTGCACACATCCCTGGATGCACAGTCTGCTTAGCATCCACAGGTGCTGTGGTGCACCTTGCTCCCGGTGTGTTCCTCATCGTTCGGGTGCCTAAAGCCCAACTGTGGCATTGAACAGAAAGTTGTAGTGGAAAAAGGTGATGTTCATTCTAGAATTGTTCTGAGGGTACAGGGACAGACTGTAAAAGGAGAGGTAAAATAGGAGAGTGTATAGGGGAAAAAGAAAACCCTTACTATTAGGTGGTTCTTGTCCAGCTTTCAGTAGGAGCTGCTTATCCTCTTCTTGGTTAACAGAGCCTAACAGAGCACTTGTGATTAGTTATGCAGCCTTGCTTATATGGTACTGATAGAAGAATTAGGAAAAAATGGTAGTTTGGGGGATGTATTTTCTTAGAGAAAAGCAAAAGAAGTAGTCAGGTGCTGAAAAGAAGGTAGGGTGAGAATTAGATTACAATCTTGTTTTCTCTTTTTTCCTCCACCAAGTTGGTGTGATTCACACTCTTTCCCGGCAAATCCAGAGTCTCAAATTGTGCAAAGTAAATATTTCTGAGCCCAGTATCTGAAATCAGACCCCAGCTCATAATTATTTAGTGAATTGACAGTAGGTTGTTCTAAATTTTTATAAAACACTAAATATACTCGTGCCTTACTGTATATTACCTTGCTAGATTTGAATGACAAAACTGCTTAGACGCTGTGACTGTCACCATATCGCGGTTTGAAAGGTAAAACAGAACATGATCGTCTTTTTAATAGGAACACTACATGATTCATGGGTGGTGAATATTTCATGCACTTTGCAGTTGCCTTTGTGCAGGAAGGTAAATGGAGAGTAAATCCATGTGTACTTTAGACAGTAAAAAGGCATTACTTTGTTACATCATATAAACATGTAGATTTGATTCTCTCTTCACTCATGCTGTAAAAAGAAAGTTTTAAAGTGTTTAGCCATACCTGAAAATGTAAATGCACCAGCCTAATGTAATGCTGAAGAAAAATTAAGACAAATGATACTGCATCCTTGCCACAAACTGCAGCTTGTACAAAATTCACTTTAGTTATTATACTGTGAATACGTGTGCTAAACCTCCTCTGTGTATGCACAATTTATGTTGAATGCAACATGAATCATTTTAATAGAGCAAGCAAAAAGTCCCCAAAGTCAATTTTCAAATTATGAACCTTGGAACAGAATATAACAACAATGAACAACAAATAGTTCAGATTTTATTCTGAACTACAAATGAACCATTAAAGGTACAGTACACTCATTCAGAAAAACATTTCCTCATCACCACAATGGTTAAAAAGCATAACAAGAATATTTTTAAAGGTCAGTTCTAGGTTTTCTTTTTTTCTGTATCTTATTAAGAGGGACATTCATGAAAGCTGATGCCATAAACATTTTAACATCTATTGTGAGACCTGGATGATTCTGCTTAGATTCTGTCATGTAGCCCTGAGAAATTGTTTTGTAAGTCTACTTTTAATTCTTTAAAATTCAGGGGGGCATTACAGAATTACTGCTTAACGAATGGCTTTGGCTGCAGATGGGTCATTTTAGAGCGAAGCCTCTTCACTAATTGCAACTGCTCAGTGTTACCAGGACACCGTTGAGCACAGGTCTTTTGAAGGTTGGTAAGTAAATAAAATTTAACAGAAAGGAAGAAGATATTTGAGTATCATCTAAAACCTGTACTAGCTGTCAGTCTCAAAAGGGATGACAGATTCTGCAGCCCACAGAAGACATGGTGTGTTGTCACACAGAGAAGTGAGGTTTGATGGCCTTTGTGAGCTCAACAGAGTTAAGAGGCTGCAGAGAGAGGCTGGCCTCAGTGCTTGGATCTATTCAGTTAAAATATCAAACCTCAGTTTTGTTTTATTGCTTCCGTTGTGCCACATGTCAGAATGTGGATCCTCAGAATATTTCCTTAAACTCTGGAAGAACTTGAAACTCTGAAGCACATAAACTTTTACAAAGAAATTTCCAAGATAATTTCCATGCTTGGGTTTGCCTGTCTTTCAAATTCAATTAGTTTTAATATTTCTGGTTATAGAAACCTGACTGAGCTGCATGTTAGGTGTGTTTTCTCTATCTGAGCCTTGGTGAATACTCTTAGATACTGCCTACTGGATTGGGATGTTCCAGGACATAACATGATTGCAAGTCCTCCTGTTTGTAATCATAATGCTTAACAGGAGAGCTGTATCTCTCTTATTTTTGTATGTATATATATATGCATGCTTAAAGGATTTGAACTGGCATCCCCAGTTTTAGGGGTGAGTGCTCAGAGCAGAAGTTAATCGTCTCTGAAGGAACCTTCTCTATTCCTCAGCCTAAAATGTCTAAGTACTCACTCAGCTGTGGAAACAGGAGAGATTATGCCATTTATTTGGGATATTCTAGCCTTTGCTTTCTGTTTATGCAAGAAGCAGAAGACTACAGCTGTCATAGGTTAGTTATCACACAGGGATTTCCAAAGAAAATCTTCCTTCTTGTGTCCTCTTCATTTACCAACATGTACAAGCACTGATCATGACTTATTTTTTATGAGGGCTGTGGCTCCACAATGCCCTGAGACATCATCAGCCAGCAGCCTGAAACATTTAAATTAATTTTGCACAGGCAAGATAGTTAAAGGTCTTTGTGGACAAGTCTTAGTGCAAGGTGCGCAATGAGGTGGGCTTGGCATCTGATGGACCAGGTATGGGACCCAACACGTCTGGGTTCTCTGGCCTGTCCATTCATCTGTCAGGTTTCAGAGTGTTTGCCCAGTTTTCAGTTCTATATCATTACTCTTTTCAAATACAGTGAGGTACGCTGTCCAGAGGACAGGCGGCGAGCGGGTGTAATTAGTGTGTTTCGCTAGGCTGGACAGAAGACTCAGCCAGGTGTGGAGAGATTGGATGGTACTTATGAATGAATGTCATTATTTTGACAGGATGATGAATTAACGTTTCTAGCTTTGGAGCCTAAGTTAGAGCAGTTTCCTGGGGTCTGGTCAGTGCAGGGGCTGCAGCGTGTGGCACCTTCAAAACGACATTGCGTAGCTTGGAAACAAATGTCAGCAAACTGAAGTGGAAAAGGGATTCAATTCAGGCCGTTACTTCAGCTCTTATCCTTCCTCTGCTCTTGATACAATTATGTTTCTGGTTGTTTTCTAAATCTTAAATATAAATTTTAAAAAAGTTTTAAGTACCCCTTTAAAAAGTTTACCGGGGCTGGGTATACTATGCTTTTTACCTTAAAAACTGTAAAAAGCTATTTGCTTATACTTGTTAAATTGCTGGATCAGGCTTTGGAAATGAGGACAGAGATATATAAGGGTACCATGTGCTTTTCTGGTGCTGGCAGCTACTTGGAGGAATTTCACTTGTAGGTGTCATTTTAGTCAGCCTGTTTTTCAGGAACAAACAAAGAAATAAAGTTTAAAACTCAAGACCTTTAGAAAATTATTGCACAGTCTTTCTGTTTATACTGTTTTTTTGAGAGGTCCAGCACCATAGTGTGAAGATTTGAAAAACTAAATTGAAACCAAATGCTTACAAGTGCTAAAAGAAATCTAAATGGTTGGCTTACATATACCTCATGTACGTCATCGATGGCATTTTTCATTGCTGGATAATTTCACTTGCTAAATAATCCATGGGTTTAGTTGATTATAGGGATGCCATTTTTTTTAAATAAAATTCAGTACTGTTGGAGCCTTTTCATTTTCCTTTAACTTGTCTCTGTCCTCCTAAAATTGCCTGCTTAATCAGTCTTATAAATATAAACCTCCTCTGCCTTATCATCTTGGCATATCCTTTCACAGGGGCCTGAGAGAGCTAGTGAGTCATGCCTCAAAATGCTGCTTTGTACCCTGAGCAATTCAATGCTCTTTAACTGGTCAAATTTGCAGTCTAGATTGGAGGAGACAGAATGAAGCAAAAGAAAAAAAAAAAAAAACTACTCAAAAATTCTGCTGAATGACTTTAGGGGCGGGGAGAGAAGGGCTATTTTGACTCTGCTTTGTCAGCCATTGTGTTAAAAATAGAAAGTGACAGTGGTCATGGGCTTTCTCACATACATGAGAAAAAATAATCTAATTCCAGAGTTCACAGTCATTGTGTATCACAGTCAGTTCTGAAAACTTTATAAAAACTACTTTATGGCTATGAGAATTTTAACGAAAAATAATGTAAGGACAGTGGGTTCTGTAAACTGTCTGGTGTGTGGTGCACAGGATAGGAACCACAGGTTTCATGTGAGAAACCGCAATGTCCGGACTGCTTTAAGCATCACATCACATAAAATAATCATAGTATAAAAGTATAAAACCAGCTTGCTTCCTCAAAAATTAACTTTCATTTATAAATTCTGGAGAATGAATTTACCTTTGCAAATTACTGCATCTTTCTAAATTATTTTTTGATAATTACATTATTTAAGACTCCATTAATAGAAGCATCTTTGAAAAGGGAACTGCTATAACTTTTTGGAAGTTAACATTTCTTCTGCAGCAAAAGGTTGAAATTTGTTCTAGATTTCTTGTCAAGTTTGTTTTTTTTGTGTATGTCTTCAAAAGCTGCAAGCTGAAGGAGTTTATATCATTAGAAGAGGGGAAAAATAACAAGCCTCTCATTTCTGGTCTTGTATTTTGTTCTTCTGTCTGGTAGGAGAATACAGACTGTTACCATGGGGTGTTCACGGATCAGTAATTTCATCCAAGTGGAACTTGATGTATTGTGGTAGGACCAGGTTCAAACTGCATATGTGTGCTACTGCAGGTTATTGCCTTAAATTTATCACTATGCAAATGATGGTGTTTGTAAATTATCTCAGAATTTATTCTCTATTTTGACTGTGTACTGCCACTAGCTACATCCTTATCTGCAGTTACTGTGTGCCAAGCCAAGTACATTATATGGTGAGACAGTTGCTGTTGGAGACCCAACATCTGACTTGCATTTATTTGAAGAGTTTTAGTCCAGACTATCTGGGAAATAGATGTGATAAATTCTCTGCATTTGATATGAAAATTTGGCAGGAACTTTGCCAAATTTATTCTGCTCTCATTTATGAACCCCTGGGACAAGTTCAAATGACTGAATAACTTTAGGCAGCCACCGTAAGCAAGAAACACATTACTCAGAAGTAGCTTATTCTCCCTCCCTTTTTCATTTTCTTTATATAATATTTCATCATAGTTAAATCTGAAATCCAGAATAGTTTAATCTCTTAGCAAAACCATTATTTTTAATTATTGAGAAGATAATCGGAACATGAATTTTATGCAGTTGAAGTAAGTTTCCCATCTACTAATCCAGAAAGCTCCAAATTCAACTAATATTAAGGTATCAAGACAAAAAATACATTGGGTGACTTTTGGTAGTTTTGGGGATTTGTTGTGACTTCTTGACTTGCATTCATGGTATTCATCGTACGTCAGTGGTCCACAGAAGTCTAACCAAGGTCACCACAGTATTGTCATGTACTCTACTGAATTCTAAGAGAGTGCCTAAGCATTAAATGCTGTAAAATTGATACTGGTAGAGAGGGATGTTGGGGCAGAGGGAATAAGGATAAGAACCCCTTAGATATTAGCTAAAACCAAATTGGCAGTATGATCACAGAAGGAGCCCCATGGTTTTGCCCAGGCCATGATCCACTCCCATAGTTGCACTCTGATGTGCGATAACCTCTCTGACTGATGGAGAGATGATGAAACGGATCTTACTATAAAAAACAACAATTTATTTTTTTTAAATCCTTTCTTTTCTTTCTCTTGTAAGTTATGAGATGTAAAACCTATGGAAATTTGTGTGTATGTATGGAAAAATGCTTATATTCCAATATAATGGCAAATCCTGCTTTATTCCTCAGCATCATGTGTTTTATGATATATCGTATGGCTTTCTGGTGTAACTACACTTTTAGATCTTATTGAATAGAATTTATGTGTTGCCTTATAGAAAATTTGTTTCATAATTCATTAATTATTTACTGTTACTTGACCTTACAGTACATGAAAAAAACCTATCCCACAACTGTAATTTCAATTCTCTCTAGTGTGAAATCAATCACATTCCACGTCTTTGATACTATTTAAATTGTGAATGATGAAATTTTCTTGTGCATTTCTCCCGAGTTCCTGAGAACTATCAGACATTAGTGGGTGGGAAATAGGCAGCCTGTCCCCTGCAGACCTGGGTGAACTGTTGGTTGTATTGCAGACACTGCAAGACCACTTGGGATGAATGAGCTCGTCCCTTTTTGCAAGTGGAACTAGTGGCCAATACTCAGAAAAGGTGTTTTGCTGCTGCTATTTAAAAAAAAAATCTACTTAGTAGGATTTTTTTTTTTTGAGTACAAGAAATATTTAGATAAGAAAATAGCTTTTAATTAACACTTCCTATCTGTACAACCTGACATCCATATTGTTTAAGCTAATGATGTTACAGAACAACTTTGACATGTCCAGTTTTTAAAGCTGGTGAGAACTTTCAGCAAGTGGGAAACTGGAGAGATCACTGCTGATACTGTGTGACTAAGGTGTTGCCATCATGTTTATATTTACAGTTCAGAAACAACTGATGTGTGTTGCAGGAGGTAGCCCACTGCTTACAAGAAAGTGATAAAATTGTTACTCATACTGAGCTACAGTTTCTGATATATTTGAGAGTAGTTTCTGGAAATATATGAGTAGGTAAAAGGAGAAATCAGTAATGCACATGAGATTTGGAGGATATTTTTATTCTGAAAACCTGCATGAGAAGTATTATAATAAACCATACAGATTTTTGAAATAATATTTTAAACAATATACATATGTTTATGGAACATATTATATTTGTACCTCAGCCTGCAAGAACACAGAAAAGTAAGACTTTGTTCTTGCCAAAAAAAAAATCTCTTTTCTTATTTTTAATGCCTTCTTTTATTTTTGCCTGCATATATGTCTATGTATATTTTTTTTATTGCTCTACAAGACAAATTATCAAAAAAATGCTTTTTTTACTGTTATTCTCTCAGTAGTTAAATGCCAAGAGTTGTGTTTTAGAACATGTCCAGATCGGCACACTGTGTATTACGCAAACTCCTGAGTACTTTAGAAACATAATCATATTAAGCAAAGCCATGCCAGCTATTCATGTGTACATTTTTATGAAGATCAGATGTAATTGACACTATTTAATTTTACTTAAATGAGAAAAGCTTTTTAAATATAGATTTTCCTGATACCTGAACATAGTTAGAAAAAAAAAATTAAATTTGAGTATATGTAATATTATACAAGGAAATAAAGTTAATTTTCCTGAAATATACAGTACAGTATATAGATGGAATTTGGGGAAAAAATAGTGAAATGAAAAGCATAATGCTATTTTCCTAAGCCACATTTGGTAAATGCAGACTTTCGCAAGGTCAGCAGTTATACTGGAGTTGAGTAGAAATGGCTTCAGTGGCTTTAACTTTACCAGTGCCCTTGATGAGGTGCAGAGTTGTCAGTATTCTCGTAAAATTCCTCAGTGATGGCTTCTTCTGTTCTCTTTATTTCCTTAAGTGAACATCTGTCTAATTGTTCACCTCCATTGCTTTAGTGCTTTCCTCATGCTTTCTCTGTTTCCAGACAATAAACTTTATTTTCTTCATAAGAATTCAGTCTACGCAAGGGTATTAGGCAGCTTGTTTGCACCTTTTAATTTCTGGAAGTTTTCCAGAAGGGCTTTTTGCTGTAGTTCCAATGGGTTCATCAGTGAATCATGTAACATAATGCAGCATTGTGTTTGGGTTTTTATCCTTTACCTTCTGTTTATAAACATCTGCTTGGAAATTTTCTTTTTGAATTTTTTTTAATACGTGTTTTACATTTTTGCATGTGGCATATGGGTAAGATATACAGTAGCTGCTAGTTTTTCAGGTGTTCAGGTAGGTACAGCCAGTACTCACCTTAAAATGTGAGAAAAGCCAAAGCTACTTGTTTAAAAAGCAGAATTTTAGCTTAGAATATGTGCAGTTATTTAGCTATGTAACAATATATGTAAATTGAGAACAATTTAATAATTGAATGACTACATTGACGCTTAAGGTTGCCAAATTGCAGAAGGCATCTATGATGTCTTTCTGTCCAGTAGAGAATTACTCACAGACTTAGGATGCTGCTCCTCTTCATGTTCCGTTCTTTGTGTTCAGGTTACCTTCTTTTGCAGAGGGGAAAAGCAGTGGTGATTGGGGTGGGTTTTTTTTGTCCTTGCTTCCCCCTCCCTCTTACCTATAAAGCATTTACATCTATTCTTCAGGCAAATATTTAAAAAGTAGGTTGCTATTATGCTTTTCTGGCTGCTTAACTTGCTGTAATGGCAGCCCTGCCTCCTTCTGTATGCACAAGTGCTTGTGAGAATATAATTTTAATGGTATATTCTGCGTCCTTGTCAATCTATTGTTCTTTGGCAAGTTGTATTTGGGATATAAGTGTTCTAGTAAGTGTAATGATAGTGACCATTGATCTCTGACTGTTTTGCTGCACAAGATAATTATTTTCCGGAGCACCTTTGTTATCTAGAGAACAAAATTTTATGAGAAACATATTGTATATTTAGTAAATTAATGTTTTTCATGTTGATGGTGGGCTTCATTCACATTAACATTAAATGCATTGTAAACTTTCTTAATTATTAGAACAGCAGGACATGGCCTTGTGACCTTCCTGCCTGAGTCTGAATGCCATCAGCTTTGTGCATTGGTAAAATCCACAGTCTAGGCTTAGATCTCAGATATTTAGACAGTTACATTATATTTTTAATGATGTGTTCAGTTTAATATCTATATTAATGATTGCTGAGATGGGCCAGCTTGTTAACAGACATCTAATTCCAGCCTTTGTTTTTATTTTGTTCATATTTTCTTTGTCCCACTATCTTTATTTCTTTGTAAAAAAAGTACAGGAGAAACTTCTTCCTTTTGTGATCACGCATCAGGCAGCATAATGTCAGGTTTCCGTATTCCAATCCTGTTCAAATACACCCAGTATTTTCTGATGCCTGCAGAAAGATGTGGTATTTTTCTTCAAGTCTATATTATGTATATTGACTATATATTAAGAACCTGATCCTTCTAACCCTTATTTGTACAAGAAATCTTTACTAACGTGATTCAGTCCTTTTACTTCACTTTCTAAAATGACATACATATCAGCGTGACCATTCTAAGTGTATCCCTTAGCTAGGGTATGGGAATGGTTGTGGAAAGAGAAGAATTTGTATTTATGCTGGTTGTTTTTTTTTTTTCTTTCTGAGAATTCTGTTCTGTAAGATATCTATATTATACTGTTTGAAGCTAGGAGATTGTGACTGTGAACTGCCAATTAAAATGCTGTAAGTACCTAATTGTTCAGTTCTTTCATTCCTTTGTTTCTGGTGTGATTTTATTTCTACTTGTGTTGAAGCATCCAGGAATTATTCAGGATTAAAGAAGTGATTGCTTTTAACTGTATAGATATTTGAATTTTTTTTTAGTATTGAGAGTAGGGGAAAAGAACTGCGCTTGAAATCTCTTGGCAAGCTTTGACGTACTCCAAAGTAGCTGCAATGCATTTGAACACCTGCAGACGTCACTATGCTGCCAATTAATTGTGCTACACTAAATGTTAATACGGGCTGTGACCACATTTAGAATGTTACTTCCATCTAGGAATTAGAGCACTTTGTTTTTAATCTAAAACAATTTAATCAGATTTATTTTAATATTGTTACTTCATTGTCAATGTTTCTCTGAAGGAAGCAGTCTGTTTTCCTTTTTACTTGTACCAGCCATGTCCTAAGACTGTCTTTAATTATTAGTTATTGTTGTTTCAGTACAGATTTATGAACTATTTATTTTGTGTCATATAACATACCATTTTTAAGCAACATTTTTCAATCCACACATAGCTTCCAGGAGGGCAAGCTGCCCAGAACATCAGTGATCTCACAGTTATTACTTTGTGTCATATATAATCTTGTTTTTTCCTGCAACAAATAAATCTTTGGGCCTCCCTGCAAAAAACATTTGTGGTTACAGTATAATAAAAATAAACCGTTTGTCGTGACTGCAGCTGACATTTATCAGCCTATTTGTGGGTGCTCTTTCTCTCTCTGTATAATATGGAACATAATTTGTCACTTTGTAAATACATTCCAGCCTAAATCCCTGCCAGCATCTGTTAGTGTTTGAAGGATTAATGCACTGCACAGTGCATGTCTGCACTTTCAGGCAACAACATAGCTTATGATTATGGATCATGAGAGAACAGGGAAAAAGGGTTCATTTTGTATTTACTTAAACATTGTTGCCCTTTTGACCATCATGCTTTTCTCATCTTGTTTGTCATCTGTAGTAGGGATGATAACTTTCCTCTGTGTGTTGAATCTGTGTGTGAAATCCTGCTGTAAATACTATAAATTAGTGTATGTATAGCAGTATGTACATGTAACACATCTTTAATTTTATGGATAATTAACAACAAAAAATATTGCAATAGAGATATTACGGGTTTGATCCATTTAGAAATACTGGGTTTCCAGCCATTTCCAACAAATCCATTGCCCTACTTGCCTCCTGCATTTCATATTTATCACCAGCAAATAAACTGTGTTTATTTCATCTTAAAAACTTAAAATTGAGCAAGTTTTGAAAATGAAACAAAGCCTGTAGCTTCCAAATGATCCCAGTGCTGTTTGCCTTGTTGCTGTTTTTGAAAATGTGCTCTGCTATCACTTCAAATCTCACAGAATGAGAAGAATTGAAAGCATTTGAATAGGAGGCTCTCCGCAGTCAGGATCCTGTTACATGTTCCCAGGCTCCCTCGATTATTCTGTAAACAAGAAGATATGTTTATTAGAATAGTAAACCATATAAATGTAATATATTGCCAAGATTATTTGAGATTCCCCAAGATAAATTCAAATGAGCTTTACAGGAATGGGCGTTTGGAGAGGGAAAGAAATGATCTATATCCAGGGAAAGAAAAAAATCCAGCTAAAAGTAGGTTCCCAAGTAAATACTCACAGTTCATGTACATTGAGCTAAACAAATCCCTACTGCCAAAACCTATGGTAGATTTCTTTTTCAATACACATAATTTCTTATTATTGAAGCAAATGTGTACTGCCTGCACTGGAACTGTTCACGTCTGGGAAAATTCAGGGACATTGTGAGTCTACAAGTAGAAGTATTCTGAAATTAGAGTCTTGTAAATTATCTGTTTTTTTGTAGCTTTTTTTTTCTCCTGTTTGAGGGATAAAAAATTTTTAAAATGTCCTTAAGAGACTGACTTCTCTTACCCTTTTTAAGCATGATTTAGGATTGCTGTGACATAGTATACTTCTCTGAAAATATTAATTTCAGAAAGAAATGCAGATGTTTTTCCTTTTTTTACTTTATGATTATCTTCAGGAGATTATAAAAGGCCAAATTTATAAAGATTTTGATCAAAGAGTTAACTAATGTAAATATTATGAAATCATAGTATTGCTTATATTAGCGGTATTCATTACAGAAGATTTATTTAAAAAAAGTATTAAAATCTGAAAAATTAAGCAACCACAAAGAAATGAATAAGTGTATTTTGCGTTCCTTTTCATGTGTAGATATTTACTACCAGAAAGAGCTTTAAAATTAATGGGGACTTTAAAATGACTATTGCTTGACCAAGAAAGCCCTTTCACATCCAATTTAAATATATAAACTACACCTAGAGACTTTAGTCACGTTGTTGAGTGAGGGATGTTCTGTGTCACATTGTTCCATGACAAGGATTTTAAATATGACAGGTAAATTAAGTGTTTGGAAGAATATTTCTTTGAACAGTGATTTATTTAAATATGAGAACAAAATGCCAGTTTGGTGCATCCTCAGAAATGGGACTCCTCCATATTACATTGCCTTTGTCTCTTCCTCAGAATTTCAGTTGCTCACTTGTCACTATTATAATTAATCTCTAGCTAAAGGAGGATCCAGACTTTTGCTTTTAGAAGGCAGTTGAGCTCAACAGTAAATCTCCAGTGCAGATGATTGTTTCAGGCTATCACATGTGGGGAGATGTCACTGCAGCTTTACGTTGTTCATGAACTGTACAGTCCTACTACAGCTTAAGGGCTTCAGGTTTTTCTGAAGAAGCCTCTTACCCAACTCTAAGGTGTAGATGATGCCAGAAAGATAAACTCTATTCTCTATAAGGAAAGCACTTATTTATTGAATTATTATTATTTCTTTGTTCATGGTAAAGTGAAGGCACAACAATGATCAGCAATCCTATCAATTTGCAGGCTCATACGGACCCGTTAGGTCTTCATACATCTGCCATTCACTTGACGTGGATGACAGCAACCCCTGTAGGAATTCCGTTGTTGTGGAGCAAATGAAGATCTTGTTACTTTAGCAGGAAGGACCAGGCTTTACAAAATCAGGTTTGGGAACAGCTCATACACAGCATGAAAACATGTTTGACAGGATTGAGCAGGATGAATATTGGAACAATTTGTACTAGTAATTTATAACTAAAATATAGGTAAAACAAGTATGTTGGGAAATAGTGAAACCAAGCATTACTAAATGAATACTCATTCTAATGAAAGGAAGAATATTCTTTTCATCTGTGATTTTCATGGAGAATCATAATCGGCAAGAACTATCTCCTTGTGCATCTTTTGTGGGTTAGTGAAATAGTTAATGTTTAGGAAATTGGTTTGTGTCACATACCATTTTCTCTTGCATAAAGTTAGCAAACATTTGAAAGTACTGTATAAAAATTGCTGATATTGGGGGAGGAGTGGGAGAGAAAGAAAATAGAAAAATGGGTGTAAAGTTGTTCTACCATGACGTCTTCTCATGAGCTCTATTAAAGTATATCAAATATAGTGCAAGGACTTGTTATTTTAGCATCTGGCATGTGTGTTGGACTACTCTTCAAGTGTTAGGATTCATGTGTCCCATTCAGTTCCAGGAGAAGTAGCTGAGTAGCATTCGAAGCACACAGCAAAATGAAGCTGGCATTACATAAATACAGTTTTGCATGAAGTACTGAACGCTGACTACATTAGGGACAGTGATATTTACAGTCCTAATCCTGAGTGAAAGCCTTTTTCCCTATTATGTACCTCCATAAATAGTGCATGGCACTGGCTATTGACTGTCATAAGTGATGTGTCAAAAACATCCTCTACTTTGTCCTCAACATGGAAATATGGGTTTATTTGGACATTGCTTGTCATAGGCTGAGTTTTGGTTATTTGTTTACCTATTTTAGGGTAATTCCACAGACCTTTCATCATCCTTGATGTCAAATTTCTTTCTTCCTGAAGATTTTCAGTTCCTCTACTGCATGTAAGAACTATTTGCATTCCAAGATGTTGTCACTGAGATTTTTCTTTATCAAATTAAACTGCTTTTTGCCAATTTATTATATTTCCAGTCCCTCAAAGTCAGATATTTTTACTGTTGTGCTATGTATTCAGTTTTGATTTAAGGGCTTTTAAATATCGAAGCCATAGACATGATATTTTTTGAGATTAAAATTATACAGTAAATTATCTAGTGTCCACTATGTTACATTTTAAGTAGGCCCTTACAAAATGACTTGTACTTACATAAGATACAGGGGCTACAGCATATTTATTAAGACTCTTCAACTCTGTATGAAACTGGAGCAGTCAGAAGTAATGGTGTCTGCTGAAAGATTCTTTATCATATGAATTTACTTTTAGTCATCTATTATTTATTTCAGCTATTTTATATGCCATTATAATAAATATTATGACAGAGAAAGCTTTTATGCTTCAACTTATTGTACTGATCTTCACTTCCTTGCAATCCTTCAGGAAAATGTAGCTATGCTTTACCTATATTTAACGTAAATCATCACTTACATTTGAATGAAAAATTCACTATGAAAAAAGGCTCCTTCTTCAATACCAAGACACAAATGCACAATCATGTTTACTGCCAAACTACTCTACCATGCAGAGTTTATTTTTAAACAGTTTTTAAGCTGTAAAGCGAGTACATTGCATATAGTGAAATTGCTTGCTTTCTGGATGTTTTAACTTTCTTGTTAGTTTCTGGCTCAATAAGCATTTTTCTAGCATGAGTGCAAAATGTAACCAATTGCACTTAAACATTTTTAATACTTTTGCTCCAATAGGAAACAGCTTAAATACAACACTCGACAAACTGTTTTCTGGCGTTGTTTGGAGTAAAGAAAGTACCCGGAGATACTGATAGAATTCTTTTTGAGCTCAGCACAAAGTTGACAAATACAAGATAAATTTTTTACTTTGCAGTTTTCCAAATGTTTCTATGCTCTGTTTAAAAGAGGACTTGGGTAGTGGTTTTAAACTGGAAAAGGTTAGGTTTAGGTTATGTGAGGGTGGTAGATCACTGGAAGAGGTTGCCCAGAGAGGTGGTGAAGGCCCCATCCCTGGAGACATTCAAAGTCAGGCTTGATGGGGCTCTGGGCAACCTGATCTATTGAAGATGTCCCTGCTCACTGCAGGGGGTTGGACTAGATGACCCGTAAAGGTCCCTTCCATCCCAACACATTCTATGAGTCTATGACTTGTTAGAAACCATAGAATGATCCAATTTCATCTCTTTCTTTAAAGACAGGGTGTTAGTGTCTGGGCATTGTTAGACTTGAAGTGCTGTTTGGGCTTCATGAAATGTGAATGTGCTGCATCTCAAAAGTATCATTTCCATTGGTTCTGGCTGACCTTATTTCACAAGGTTCAGTAGACATTAGAAGTGTGTCCATCTCTTCGGTCTGTTCTCTTTTTGGCCAGTTTGGAAAGCTTGCCTGACTCTACTTGTGGAAGTGGCTCTGTCAAAAGTCAGTTGGGACATTGGTCCTGAGAATCTGCAGTGAAGCCACTGGTTCATTTTGACCAGGTCTCAACAGCACCACATGGTAATGACCTTGTGATTTATAAGTGAGCACTTTTAATTATTCCATATCTTCCCCTTAAATGATGTAATTGAAAAAAAAAAAAAGTAGTTGAGGGAGCATTATCTCTTCTGCTGATTTATTTTAAAAAATCCTGGAGTTTTCAGTCTTTGTATGTTGACTTATGGTGTTGGTTTTAGGACTATTTGGGAAAGTGACAAGTTCCATTTAAGATTTCACAACATAAAATGAGGCATAATTCAGTACTGAAAATATGTGAAGTGAAATGGTGAAAGACATCAGCATAATACAATTATGACACATTAGATCAGGATTTGCAACATACCATTAACAATCAGTCCTGACTGGGGATTACAATTACAGTTCCTATGCCTTTAGCAAAAAACGGGTTTTTAGTTTTATTTTTATTAAAAAAATGTTTTCTTTTTTTATAAATACTGCAATATGTGCTACACAGGGAAAGAGAGAAAACAAACAAAACCTTTTACTTGTCAGTGACTGGAGATATTGTTACAATATTAAGCACATAGCTTGCAAGTGATTTGCCTTACTCATAGCTTTTTAAAAATAAATTTTAAGGTAGAAGTAAGAGTGGGAAAATTTGGAATGAAAAGGAGTTGATACTATTGACTTGTACTTTCACATTCTTGGGCTGTAGTAGGAGTTTCTGGTCTACAGAGTAGTTCTGTAAGAGGTGCTTGAATTTCATTTGACAGGGGAGAATCTGAAACAAAGTTGGGTGAACTTACCTCAGCTCACTGTATACAAACAGATTTCTTGCCTGGTTACTGTTTGGAGAAATGCTCTTGGCTTTCAGAATTGGAGGTGGCAAGATGAGTGCTATGAGTGTCACATACCCCAGTGTCTCCTATCAGGAAAACACAGCAAAGGGATTTCTCTCTGTTCAGTATGTGTGTCTATGTACCATAATTTTACATATATATATATGTATATAAAAATATCCACACACCTTCTATATATATATATGAAGGAAATAGAGGCTGTTACGATCGAGGTCTTAAAAGCCAAAAGCAGGGAGAAACTTGGAAGACTATTTTGCCATTTGCCTTTGCTGACCTATTCATTGAAGAAAATTACTAAACCTGCCCTTTTTGTCCTTCTCTATTTTTCCTTTTTCAAGTAATGTGAGATAGTTTCTTGAATTTCTTAACAAATGTGTTGTCTTTCTTTTTGTAACTGTGTGTGCATCAAAGGTAAAGGAACAAAAAGTGAAGTAGTACTAAATTCTTTAAAATAAATTTTCTTACGGGCTGAAGAGAACAGGGTATGAATAGAAAGGAGGTCTCATATAGTTGATGGAACTGGTACAGAAGAAACATTAATTATAGTTTACATATGCTAAGAGTCAACCATTTGTCATTTTAAGTAATTTCTTTGTTTTTTTTTTAAATTTGTGATTTTTACATTTTTCAATATTTTCATCCTCAAATCCAGGCCAATCTTAGTCTGTTTATTTGCTGCTTCTGAAATTATTTTGGATGTGCCATACCTTGTTTTTTTCCCCTTTGGACTAGGAATAACACACACCTGTTGTCTTTTCTTCAAACCACTAGCAAAAGGCTAACTTGTGGCACCAAGAGAAGTATTACCTGAATAATATTGTGTAGACTTGAATGTGTGTCACCAAATGGACTTGTTCTGTAGTCTCTTGAACTACATGGTTATTTTTTTTTTTACTTTTTTTTTTTAATCCCTTCACGTCCTTATATGTTTAGCATTTTTATTCTTTTGCCCTTGTGAGAGACAGGAGAATGTTTCAACTGAGGAAAAAGCAAAAGCAGACTAAACCCAACTATGCACACTACTCTATTAAGAAAACATCTTTGAACTGCAAAGCTGAAGAGATAATGTATGGACCTCTACTGCATAATGCAAGGCAGCATCATCTTTCTCAAGTCTCTGACCATCAAACAGAAGAAAATATTTACTCAGTGGAGCAAATAAATTCCAGAATTATGTGCATCTTGTGAGGGTAAAACATCTCTTTGTAACAAAGTTGGATTTAGCATTTTCAGCCTCCATCAACTGATACTTCTGATGGACCTGAACCTGTCGAGATTTTAGTTGTGTTTATTTTACTGTCCTGATAAGTCTGCCTACAGTGGGACGAAGGAATTTGAGACACATTCTGTTTAATCTCAACCTGTAAGGTAATTGTAGCAGGCAGATTGTACCAAAATAAAAAACAGATGTAGGCAGAAAAGTACCAGATGTAACGAAACACAGAGATCAGATGAATTGCTTGAGCTTGGGAGACAATGAGAGCACTCTTCTTGGCTTCCTTCTGTGCGGACACGTGTGCAACTTCTGTCTTGTTCCTCCAGAAACTCTCACTGTTTAACCTTGTTTCACCATAGTGCTAACAAAGCTCCCATTCAGGAGCTGCCTCTGATCTCATAGTACTGCTGTACCTGCCCAGCTTTTTCTTGGTCTTTATTTTAGCAGTGCTATGTCCAGTCAAAACCATGACCATTGTATGGAGGTGTAGGTAGCATGTTGGAATTACATGAAGCATCCCTCTAATTTTGTTTTCCTTAAACAAGTGAAGCAGAGTGGCTTGAAAGTTGAAATGTTAATGCTTGGGGAGAGTACAGACCTGGCTTCTGCCAGCTTATTGTACCAGAGATTTCTGTGATGTTGGGCAGCGGGGAGGCTAAAAGTGAAGGTGAGCAGAAGTGCACATCTCCTTAATTCCTATGAGGAGTTATGTAACTTGTATGCCCTGACAGTTGGTCTTTTGCAGAGGGTCATAGATGTCTGAAAGTTTAGGGTTTGTGGCAGAACTGAAGGCACCTGTTGGGTGACACAGAGCTGCAGTCACAGGAAAGCTAACAAAAGTCTGCTTGGTTCTGTGGTGACTTTCACTGTAGTGGCTGCAACGAGAACAGAACATTCCGTTCATTTTGTTCTGAGATTTGGAGTATAAGCACTTCAAAAGATCTGAGAATAGAGATCTTAAAAATATTGAGAAGAGCTGTTTTGGTACTGCCTAAGGTTAGCACCTTTGGGTGAGGCTGTCGTTTTGTGGGGTGCCAGGTGCTCTTCTAGGTGAAATGTTGGTTTTACGTGCAATTATAATTTGTTTCGAAAATATTATGCACTCTTATATAAACTCATATGAGAAACTTTATGGGCTGGACAGTTATTTTCATTTTATACTGTATTTTGTATTATCTGTTGTGAACAATAGATATTTTGGATTAATATGTGCAAGTCTGAATTTAGGTCAGCTTTAACAGAGTATTTACTGAGTATCTTTCTATTAGTATGGTACGTAAATGTACCATGCATTAAGATGCTTAGTTTTTATTTCATAAGTTACACAAGTTTAACTGGCTAAATGGAAGACAAAAGGCACCATGTTAACCTTATCACTCTCTTGTGTCATTCACTGCACTGGAAAGCTGTGTTACACACTGTACATTCTTACCAGAACCACAAAATTCCAATGCTTCTGCTGGCACTAAATGCTGTGCTTGTCTGTTCTTTGTGATGATCTGTATTCACTTTGGGGTTATAATGTTCAACGAGGGAATCAGACAAGTTTCATAACACATTTACTGTAACGTGATACTGTGAACTAAACTTGCTGTTATTTATCTTTTTTTTTGTATTTTTTTTTGTACCAGCACAAAGCCAAGGTAGAAGCAATGACCTTAGACCTTGCTTCTCTTCAGAGCGTGCTGCACTTTGCTGAAGCATTCAAATCCAAGAATGTGTAAGTACTCAGAAAATTCTATGTAATAATATCTTGTTATTTTAATGTCTTTATCAGCTGAGCACATTTGGCAGAATTCACCATAGATGGACTGATCAGTAACTACAGCTAGCAAGTAATCTTTTCACAGCAATTCTTTTAAACATGAATTAAAGATAATTTGTTTTCATCTCTAAGAAATAATTATAGTTGTCTTATTATTCCATGTGTAACCCCAGCTTTAAAGGGGGGCATTGATACGCCTGTGGCTATTGAAAAAAGCCAAACCTGAACTGCATAAAAAACAGTTCAGGCAACTTTTATTAGTTTTGCAGTGGTTTGGAAGAGGTCAGGGATGAGCAATTAGTGCACTACTTGTCTTGCTTTCTTTTCTACCCTTCTCTCTCTCTCTCTTTTTAATTTTAAAACATTTTTTAAAAAAGCCCCATGAGCCAGACAGCTCCATTTTCCAGACCCGTATCTGGAATAGTCTGTAATTAAAAAAGAAAAGGGGAGAGAGAGGGTGATAATGACATCACTTAACAATAGACAGATTTATATGGAGATAATCAGGTTAGCTTCCAAATGGTTTGTTTAATTTAGCTGGAGCAGAACAATGAATCTCTAAATTGAAGAAATTATTTGAAATCTTAAAGTGCCAAGTCTTGACAATAAATTCCACACTTGGTGCATTTATTCAGGTTGTCCCACTGATTGTTGTGACTATTCAAACTTAGCTTTTTTCTGCAAATATTTCTGTAGCACATATGCATCGTACTGTACTTCTCAAGAGAATATGGCCTCTTAGACAACTTTGAAAATATATTGTTTTAGGGAAAATATATAACAAAGAAGTGGGTATTTTTTTCACTTTTGAAATACAGCCAAAGCCAAATCTTGCATGGATAGGCAGATGACATTTTACTATTTATGGGTCTTTTAGATTCAAAGAATTGTCAAAAGTGACTTCTAACATAAGTTCCTTTACTGCCAAAAAGCTTTGGTAACAATATTTTCTTATCATATCATCATACATTAAAACTTTCTTGAAACAGGAAGACAAATCCTCACAGTATCGTTGCTTTAAAACAAACCAAGTTTCATAATATGAGTGTTTTAATTTATCTTCTCTGTGGTTTTCATATGCTACTTTAAAAAAAACCCTACATGCTACAGTGAAAAGTTAACACCACCCTTTTTCCAAATGCAGCTCTTAATTTGATTTGTGTGTTGCAGATGATATCATGCATATCATGGCCATCCTGGCTAGTCCATTTGGTATGGATGTTTATAATTCCTTACAAATGAACACATATAAATCTTTTTATTTATTTTCCAGAGAACTTAGAGAAAATGAGAAGATATAGAATCAGTAAAGAAACGGAATCAGTAAAATCTGCTTTACTTTTGTTGGCACACTGTTTTACCAGTGTAGGTCTGTTAACCTACACTGTCAATGATGGACAGGTTTCACTAATGTTTCTCTCATTTTATTTGGAAACATTTTATTAATAGCATTTGTTGCCTCTCCCTTGCTTTCAGATATTTCTGTCTTGACTCTGTGCTGGATGTGTGTGTGTCTGGCAGGATTTCTCCAAGCATTATAGGAAAGTCTAGGGTCTGTATCTGTTGTGAGACTTGTGGGGTTTTGACCAAAATAAATTTCCAGTTCTATTTTGTTTAAAGTTCGAGGCTGGATGGAAACCAGACCCCACACGCTGCCTGTAGCAGTAGATGTTTATCTGATTCAGATACAGAAATGTTACCTTACAATCATCTGCACTGGCAGGAGAATGGTCTGGATTACCTACAAGGTCTTTCTGGCTCTCGTGTTTTTGTGATTTAACTGTGTCTGGATATGGTCAGAAAAGCAATTATATGGCAATAGCATCTTATTACTACAGTGCAAGTCCTGTTAGTTTTCCAGCCCTAATGTTCACCATCTACTTTTGTCTCTCTGTTGTTTGTATTGCCCTGGTGTCCAGAGCCTTTTGTCAGATCAGTGGTTCCTTTGCAGGAGTAGCTTTATGAGCAGTTAAATCTTAAATGCCTCAGTGAAGGCCAATGGCGTCCTGGCCTCTATCAGAATTGGCATGGCCAGCAGGTCTGGGGAGGTGATTGTTCCCTTGTACTTGGCACTGGTGAGGCCACACCTCGAGTGCTTCATTCAGTGCTGAGCCCCTCACTGCAAGAGGTCCTGGAGCAGGTCCAGAGTAGGGCAATCAGCATGGTGAAAGGTCTGGAGAACAAACCTTATGAGGAGCGGATGAGGGGGCTGGAGCTGTTTAGTCTGGAGAAGAGAAGGCTGTGGGGAGACCTTTTTGCTGCCTTTAATGACCTGAACGGAGGTTGTAGAGAGGTGGGTGATGGTCTCTTCTGCGAAATGACAGATAATAGGACAAGGGGAAATGGCCTTAAACTGTGCCAGGCAGATTAAATATTAGGAAGAAGTTCTTCACTGAAAGAGCTGTTTGGATGTGGAACAGGCTGTCCAGGGAGGTGGTTGAGTCCCCATCCCTGGGTGTATTTAACAGATGGGGAGATGAGGTGCTTAGGGATATGGTTTAGGAGAGGACAGGTACGGTTGTACTCAGTGATCTAAATGGTCTTTCCCAACCTTGTGATTCTGTGATTCTGACAGATTGAGTCTTCTTGATGCCTTGGCAAGCCCATTGCCTGGTAGCCTACCTTTCTGAAAAAAGGTTTTGATATCTCTAATTTCATGCATTTGTAGGAGAAAGCATCCTGTGATACCTCTCCCCAGGTCCCATGAGGTATAAGGCCTATTAATGAGCATAGGCAATGCATTATGAGGATAGCATTTGCTTTCTTAAAAACCTTTTACAAATTCCTTAACAATAAAGGAGTAGGAAAAGCACATAAAGTGTGGAGTTTTTTTGGGTTTTTTTCCTAAACTGTGTTGTCTGAATTGTCTACGACTTTATTTCCAGGGAAAAATGCTATAATAATTTTGAGTCATGAAGGAGAAATTTTATATGAATGCACTCACCTTTAATAAATAAGATTTGCACTTTTATTTCTCTCAACACGTTGTGTAAAGAGGCTCTTAGTATTCAGTGGTGAACATCTTAAAACTCTGGGTGCAGATAGTTTTATTGTATGTTTAATTTCACTAGTTGACTATTGCTTTCTGGGACACTTGGGTTTTCTACAGAATCACTTTTTGTTGGTGACACATGATCCAATAATGAAAAAATTAAAAAGGGAATAGATTTTCTTGACTTTTAAATTCTGCTTTTCTGGTAGACTTCATGGCTCTAGGTAATGTTTTTTGTCAGAAGATAAAAGGGTGTTCTTGTATTCACTCACAACCTGAGAGCCTGTTCTTCCCTGGTTGATACTATGGGAGAAGTGTCTTCAAGGACTGAGTTTTGAAGTTGTCTTCCTGGATGAGCAAACTAAAATGGAACTACTCCAGAAAAAGGATCCCTAAATTTCTTTGAGTTAAAATATCAAAAACTGCAGCTAGAAGATGGTGGAACTGCAGGAAGAAAGGAGAAATTGCTGGAATTGTAAATCTCCTGCCTTAATCAAATAATTTGTAGAGAAACAAGGCTTTCTTGAATGTGCTTGAGAACCTGAGAGATTCTGGAAACTGTGTGAAGAATGAAGAAATGTCATCCTTTGCTCAGCAGGAATTTAACAGGGACTGGTTGCTTACAGAAAACAAATGATGCAACAGAAGGAGCACTGAGAAAAGCATAAATAATATATGGGAGGAAAGAGTTACCTGGAAAGAAACATTTAATATAAATTGGAGTAGTACTTAAGAGCTAAGAAGCTTTCCTTGTCTCAAAGTAAAAATCAAGTGATTCATCTTTACATTATCATGCTTCTAAAAGATGTGATAGGAGTCTTTTATTCATGCTTGGATTTGTTAGGTGTTTCAGCCTTGCCTGTAGATAAAATTTGGGCTCAGTGTATATAATCACTGTTAAATTGTGTCATATTCCTAAAAATATGTTCTAGAAAATCCTTCATCCTCAGAAAAATATTTTTTGCTTGCATTATCTATGTTCTTGAGTTGATACAGCTGTTTCTCTTTCTGAGACTTTTTTTTTATGCATACAGTTTCAAATGAAGCTTTGAGGGAGAAAGGTTTTTCAGATTATTTTAGATCCTGCAGTTCTGTGATCACAGTAGAATATAAACTTTCCTTACAGAGCAGTGCTCTCCAGCTTTTCTTGCTCTCTCAGTTACAAAGATTGTGTGGGCAGAATAAGCTGAACGTGCTAACTTGGTGGAATCTCCAGTCTTTTTGGGGAGAAGACAGACTAAAACAATATTCCTGTTTGAATGTCTGATCTACCTCTCACTCCATTGTAGCACAACCTGAACACAGTGTGACTAGTACATACAGTAGAAGTCTAACTTGGTAAAAGATAGATCTGAAGGATTTACAGGACAAATTCTTTAGAGAAAGCCAGTTTGTTATGTTACAGTAATGGCAACTAATTTTAACCTGTCGTGTAGTGTGAAATGAAATGCTGTTATTTCTGTGATTATTCCCTCCTTCCTTTCACCATGATTTCTGGATTTCTGGGTCTCTTTTCATATGCCTGGCTTGTCATGTGGAAATACATTCTCTG
This sequence comes from Heliornis fulica, assembly GCA_013399135.1. NCBI lineage: Eukaryota > Metazoa > Chordata > Aves > Gruiformes > Heliornithidae > Heliornis > Heliornis fulica. The sequence goes on along the minus strand of VXBZ01011765.1, from coordinate 205,931 downwards.
CTGGATATTTCCACCAGGGGAGAGAGACTTCCACCATCCTTCCATGTGAAGGCAGTGCTAGGATTAGGATGGGAGTAGGAAAAGAGGTCTCAGGGCAGCTGAATAACTAGATTTGTTCAAGTTACTTCTTTTATCTGTATCTAGTCTCCCTCTGTTAGTTTCCAGCTCAGGCAGCATATTGAATGTCTCTGTTATGGAAAATCAAATAAATGATCTGTTTATAATAATGTTCTGGGCTAAGATGGATTTGGCATGAGCTGATTTTTTGCAGTTGGAAGAGGCAGACTGACCAATCTTTCATATTAGGCTTTTGGAACTAAAAAACACTGAACTGAATCTCCTCTTCATTGAGCAGGTAAAATGTGAGGAATTATGGTTGATATTAATCCACTTTATAGACCAAATGAGTGCCCTCCTGTGATTGTATGCAACATAGCATTTAAATTTCGTCAGCATCAGTGGTTGATAGTTCAGGGTCTGTAGGAGTTTTGTGGCAGTGTGGGTTTGTGGATGTGATACTTTGGTATTTATTTCCCAGTTTAATTATCACATTTGACTAAAACCTGCATACTTTAATTGGAGGAAGCACTGATGTTTCAGTTTTAAAGTTTTCAAAATAGCTGTTGTCAGTACTTACAGTAATGTTATCATGTGCCTGATCCTCCTCATAAGAACACTTCCCTGGTCAAAACAGTTAGCAGGCAGAACTGAGCAGTAAAGTCATAGATGAAATTTTATATGCATCTTTAGTTTTGAGTGCTGCATAGTGGCACTTGGTTTGACTTAGAGTTATCTTTGGCCAAACAGTAAGACATCAATTTAATGTTCTCAGTGTCTGAGGAAAACAAAAAAGAAATTATCCTGAAAAATTGTGAATCACTTCAAAATAGTGTTTGCCAACAGCTACTGCTTAGACTTTTCTGAACTGGTAGCAGCAATTCACAATTATGCAGGACTTCCATATGTAGATTTCCACTGCAGTTCCTTTCCTATACTTTTAAATAGGATTTTTTTTCTTGTGGTAAGAATTGGCATATGATAACAGTTTATTCACTTACGCTGTGTGTAGAAATATGTAAAAGACAGCGGCTATGAGTTATGATTCCCCATTTGGAACTTCAGTCTCTTCATATTTCCCTAACCAGACTCAAAATGGAGAGGGCCAGATTTTCAGCTGGCTTCCTTAACCGAGGCCTCAAACTCTATGAGTACATTCATTTTTCATGCTGCAAGCAGAAGCGCTCTGAAACCTTGTGGGTGCAATTAAGATTTCAGAGCCTGCTGAAAATTCACTCCAGAATACTGTTTTTCTGCATTTTCATGTATTATAACTGACATATTGCATGTGTGCTCAGTTGTTTTTTAATTTCAATTTAACCACAATTAAATCATAGACCTTGCATGATGAATTATATTCATGCATTTAAATGCATATGTAAAAGAGCTCTGCTTAGCAAGTTATTGCATAGATAACTTAAAAGATCCAGAAAATATTAATATAAGATTTAAGTTATTAGAACCATAGAATCACAGGATGGTTTGGGTTGGAAGGGACCACAAAGATCATCTGGTTCCAACCCTCTACCATGGGCAGGGACACCCTCCACCAACCCAGGTTGTCTAAAGCCCCATCCAACGGGGCCCTGAACCCTGCCAGGGATCCAGGGGCAGCCACAGCTTCTCTGGGCACCCTGTGCCAGGGCCTCCCCACCCTCACAGGGAAGGACTTTTCAGTCATACCTACTCTAAATCTTCCTTCCTTCATCTTAAGGCCATTACCCCTGTTCCTATCACTAGGCATTAGTGATGCCAATATGCTTAACGGTTCTGCAGTAGATATATCTCTGTCAGAGATGACTGGTTGCTGGTGCATATTATCTTTCAAAATTTGAACATTTTTCTGTACAAATCTGTTAGCTCTTTGACATATATAGAAATACCTTTTATGAATTAAAACTAGTAACAGTTGAGCTATTTTATTTGCCCTCTCAACTTCAAATGCACTTGGCATTCTGACAGTGCCACTGAGGCACTAACTTCTGGACAACATTGTACATTTTGAGATATCAGAAAATATCCACATTGAATTAAGTACTGAAACATGCATAGTTTAGAAGTTGCTGTTGCAGACAGCACGTATCTTAAATTTAAATAAGATCAAAGGCTGACTGCATTTGAAACATACATAATAATATTAGGACAAAACTTTTTTTTCCCCTCTTTGTGGTGGTACTGTGCCTTATTAAAGCCAAGAGATTGGCTTTCTGCATAAATATTTTTTCCTTCTTTCTTCTTTTTCTAAGCCCTCATACACAATTACCCATTGTGGTAGCATGTGTCAAGTCATGTGGATCCAAAACTGGTTTCCAGTATTTTTTAAATTAAAAATCCCTGAAGCTTAACCCCTCCCCACTTATACTGGAGGCAAAGATCATGACGCTTTCACCAGATCACTTTTCGTTTCATCTGCTGTATTCTGGAAATGTCTCTGCCTCAGAACTTGGTGGGGGTGTGTGTTTTAAAATAAAAGCAAATATTAAAATAAGGATGGGATTTACAGTTCACCACAACTTTACATATAGTTGCATCTGAAAAAAATATTAAGTGTTTTTATGTATTATTAAGAGAAAGATTTTGTTAGATGGCTGTTACATAGTTTTATGACTACAACTGTGCTGTTTAAAACTTGAGAACTTGCCACTGGTCTCTGGATGCTTTGCAATCTTTTCAGTGTAACCTAACAAAGAAAACTTGCTAACCCCCAGCACCTTTCTGCTCAGCACACTGGCTGTTCTGGGTCCCACTTTGAGCCATGTGTCTATGCCTAAATCTAAGCTGAGTCCAAGATGGTTCATAAACTCTTGGGGCCCTCTCTTCCTAAAAGATTTCTACAAAATGCACCAGCTGTAAAGGCTGTTTTGAGTATCTAAGAAGTAAAATATGTATGACTGATTAAAATGTATTCTATTGCAAATAAAACAAGGATTTTGCAGCATTATAGCGTAATGGGTTTTATGAAGATCTGTGTGCTTAATTGATGTTGTCTTCTAAAAATTCTGAAATATAAGGCAAGAGTAGCTCTTTAATTGCATATACATTAAAATGTATTTATTTAGTTAAAGGCTTTCGATGGGAGGTAATTAAAACACATGAAGGTAGAGTCTGCTGGCACTTGAGTGTGGAAGCCTACTGCTGACATTAGACAGGCCGTGCATTTACCACATGTGTCTTAATCTTAGAATCCAAAAATTTGTGTTGTAGTCTGAAAAGGTTGTATTTCTTCATTAGCTGTTCCCGAGGCACCAAAAATCCCAGAGGATGTCAAAGTACATTAATTTTTATCACAACATGGAATCTTTCAGGTCTGAATGGCAGCACACAGCTGCTAGGGGCTTTCTGAACTCTATTACAGCTCTATATATCTCTAGGCAAAACAGAGGAGGGAGTTGTCATTGGCAAGTGAAACGTTCAAAATGCATGAAGTGTTTTATTGTTTGAATGATGAACCGTGGTCCCAAAAACATTTCCCAAGGAGTTAGCTGGTTTTGATGGGAGATATCACGAATTTGTAATAAAAGTAATAATTGACCTTCCTTGTGAGTTGTAGCTTTTTTCTAACAAGTACTTACTGTGTACAAATGACATTTGTATTTCTAGAAGTCTGTGCAGGAACAACAAATTATGCCATGGCTATTGCTAAAATGAATGCTTCTTTACAGCTGGCTTAATGGTTTTTTCGTAACTCTTTGTTTATACGTGTAAATAATGATGTACTATAGGGATTTTGAAAAAGATGTACAGGTCCACTTTGAGGAAGCCAATGTCCTTAGGTGAGCTGCTGAATGAAAATTACCAGATTCTGGATATTTTCATTGCTGCTCTCTCCTAAGCATTAGGGAAATATAATCCAAACCAAACCATATTTGCAAGTCATGGCAAGGAATAAAACAAAATCTTCCTATTACTGTGCCAGGGCTTGAGAAACGGAAGAGGATACAGGATGGAAATGCTGCAAAGGTGAATGGATATAGAAATTAATTTTCAGAGCCCTATCTTATTCCTATTCTATTCCAGCCTGGCCCTAGGACTTTCAAAATCTATACGTATGGAAGTGTTTTGAGTCTCCAGGGATACAGAAATAGCAAAGATGCAACACTTTGAATAGGGAAAAGGTCATTTCATGGATGAATTTTGTTTTGAAATATGGCTCTGAGGAGGCGCTGAGGTGAGAGAAGAGAGCACTGACACCTGTGGTTAATATCAGTACCCTGAGTATACTGCATGCTGTCAGTCAGAGGGAATTTAGGGTTAGAATATAGCTGTGCAAAATGGAATTCAGAGTTGTGGATAATGGGTCTCACCTAAAAGGTGAGAGTCCCTAGTATGAAACTAATTTGTGAAATATAATTCTTTCTCCTTCTCCCTCTTGCCTTGTAGTTATCAGTTTATAAGCAAGCATGAATACTAATCTTGATCTTCATTTTTAAGCAATAATTGTTGTCAAACAAAAGTGGTTTACTAATATAATAATACCAAGTAAGAAAATGTAGATTAAAAAGTTCCTAATTACACAGATTTCTAATATCATATAATATAAATGCAGTGTATAGATTAGCCAAGTAAGGGGGACAGATCATGTCAACAAATCAAACCTCACCACTTTTTTTCTTATTTTTCCTACTCATACAAAAGTGGACCTACATACAATTCCCAGTTTGAATGAGTTTTTGGAGAAGGTGCTATGAACAGTGCAGGTTTTATGGACAGTCAGTTTGAAGTCAAAATTGCAATGTTTAAAGTGCTAATTTGACTCTAAAAATGTTAAATATTTAAATGTTCCATTATTTAATATTGGGCCTTCATTTGTCTTCAGAAGCTCAACTTTAAAGTTTTGAGAGTAGTTGAAATTGCTTCTGCACCCAGCTAAGAGGAAAACTAGTCCTCTGGAGCTCTTCTATCCCCCTAGAGCTAAAATATCAGAATTTTTCTTCAAAGATAACTTACTAATTTCTGGAGTTGTAAGATGATGTGGGGTTTTTTAGTTGACCTCCCCCCCTTTCCCCCTTGCCCTGCATGTGAAAGAAAGCTAATAAAAGGAAAACCAGGACTAATGGATGTTTTCAGTTTAGTTCTAAATCTGTTGAGACTTCTCTTCCTTCTCCAAACATTTATGAAATCGTATACTCAAGATTTTATAGAGGTAATGACTAATGATTGAGAGATGGTTGACCTGTATGGCAGTATGCAGATGATATATTATGAAGACAGAGGGGCAGCTGCTCATAGTAATTCCCATGTATTTGAAATGAAGAAAGAAGCAGAACAGTTTCAGCCTACTCCCATTAATCTCCTGGAAGTGAGGCAGAAGCATTTGCCTATCAACAGTGTCAAATCCTGCAAAGAAATCCAGTAGGATGAATTTGTGAGAATTTTCCTTGCTTCTAGCAGGAGGTTATCCATCAGGGCTCTAAGTCCCATGTTAGTGGCTTGACTTTAAAATGAAGCCTGTCTGACAAGGATCAACAATCCTGTCAGCTGACAGGGGCAAACAGGCAGTAATTTTACTGACTTTTTAGTCAATATTTTTTGACAAAGGGAAGTTAGAGATTGAGGGGTTTTTTTCCTACATTCATTGAGTTAAGCAGTGTTTTTCTGTTTGTTTCCATTAAACAAGTAAATGTTTGTTTCCTACTGGTGCTACTTGTATCACTGAGAGGAATTCCTGGAGATGGTTGTTTCGGTCTTTTTCTGGAAAGCCACAATCCTGACTGACACGTTGGTTATTTCCTCTGGGACTACAGGCAGGAAGAGCCATTTTCCAACTTGGGAGGGGAAGCAACATGGGTGTTCAGAGTTATAGGGTGGAAAAGTTTGGTGGGTTGTGACTTTGCTTCTTTATGGAAGAGAAATCACAACTCTCTGCCTTCTTTACTGGCCGTGACATAGGTCTACAGTTGCTTATGGGACTTTGGGGATATGGTGAGGCCTTTTCTGTTGAATTTCTGTGTAATTCCAAACAGTGTGAACTTTTCAAATCACTGGAGAAGTGCCCCAGATGGTGTGACATTCTGCTTCATGGGAAGATTTGAAAGTATTCCCTTTGCATAATTTCTGGTTAACTATTTCATTACATTTGAAATGGGAGAACACCAAAGCCAAGAACTCTGTTGACATTTTGGTGGTGTTTATTTAACCTCCTAGTGCACAGGCTACATTTGTTGAAAAATATTATTCTTACCTTTGCAAATCATCAGTAATTAATTCCCTTGGAAATATCAACTGCTGCACACAGCCAACTTGGGAGGCTGCTGACAGATCATAGTTTTACATCAGGTGCTAACAAATTGATTATTAAATTACATAACTAACTGATTTATAGCAACAGCTTAATTCCTGTATCTCTCTAATGTATTAACTTGCTGGATTTTCAAATACTGCAGAGCAGCTGGATTGCTTTGTTGCTTCTAATGCTGAACTGAGCACAGCATGTAAGATCTGAATGCTTTGCCCAGCACAAGGGTTAGTGATGTATCCAGACTTGTGAAGTGCACAAGAAATTAGATGACTTTCAGCTGAGATATTCACAAATAAGAATGTCCTTGTTAATTCTACAGGCTTTTTAACTTTCACTAAATTGTAGCTAAACTTACCAGCCCAGTGAGAGCTCTCTAGAAGTGCTGTATGGCTTGCAGTAAAAGCAGTATATTCTTAAGTCATGCTGCGAAGGAAAAGAAACAGTCACTACATGCTATGATGGAGCAGCTTATGTTCAAGTCCCAGTGCATACTTAAATTGTAATGGTAGACCACGTTAGCTCGCTTGGTGCGATGTAAGTCACCGACTGAGACATTTTAAAGAGACATAGGGGTAAATTTTCAAAACCCTCTGCAACGTTTTACTATACAGTGTTTCCAGAAATATCAAATAGGCGTCGTGGTTAGAGGGAGCAGCTTGGTAATGTCGATACCAGGAGTAAACACTAAAGGAAATACTCCTTTGCTGCTGACATTTTTTGTTGGCCTTAGCTGTGCCTTTGATGTAGAATTACAAACTATTCTAAACCGAGAGGGGATTTTTTTTTTTTCTTTCCGTGGGCTCAGGAGGAAACCTAATGTACATCACAGCAACGTTTTTAATGAACTTGTAAAATCAAGGTCATAGTTCTGCTATCACTTAAAAATACTCCTGTCATAAAGCAAAGCCATTGCACCAGATGTGTGATGTGAATTGTCATGTATCTTAAAAATTTTGTTCCTGCATAATGGTACGTTCAGTGATACAGAGCTCTGCACCGTTGAGATTAGAATTTGTCATCTGCTACTGAAATTCATAACTATAAGGGAGCTGTTACATAGGTAATATCAGTCATTTCCTGGTGTGTAAATGTCCAGGTCACAAAAACTTAGATGACAGTTTTCAGTAATTGGACCTTTGTTAGCAGCCGGATGAGACACCGATAGCTTAATGGGCATGGATCCAGATCCAAGAGGTGGTTCTTTCTGAGCTGAAATTAAGCACAATAGCAGCATATATTGATACAACCCTTTAGGTTTCTTTTCTATGGGGTTTTCTAGAGAAATGAGTTTGAACCATTTAAAAGCACTAATGCTAATTTAAAAAAAAAATAGGAATTCTGAAAGGGAATCCGTTATTTCTTTTTCAGTCTAGCATGAGTTTAAAATGTCTCTGTATTTATTTTTATATTTCTTCATATATTTTTCTAATAGAATACTGTAAATACTTTTAACTTTATGCTCTTTAATTTTAATTACTTTTACTTAAAAATGTTAGAACAAAATGTTGTTTGAAAAAATATAAGTCTCATGAAAAGGACTGAAGCATAATTTTATTTCTTTCATAAAACCCAATTAAATGCTCCAGCAATTTAAAAGTGACTACATTTTATAGTTTTATAATTCTAGAATCATCTTTTTAATTAATTGAGCTGACATATTTCAGTATAGAGTGCATATTTTGCCTCTGGTAGTTATTGTGCAATTAGTATTAATGAAGGATACTACAATTTGGATAGGTGGAATATAGTTTTGGTTTATATGTGAGTCCTCTCTGTCTTACCCTGCTCTGTTACTTCATAGCATCTATGAAGACTACCAGATACAATTCTGATGTTTTAGGAAGTGCTCTATCTGCTTTTTCAGGGGATGGTCATGGTATTTTTTTTTGTATTAATGTTGTACTCGTGCTTCAGTTCTCATCTCTTGTAGCAAAAATTGCATCTATGTTGAAGAAACTCATTCTTTTTCCCAGCAGATTTACAAATGTCTAAATTAAGTCTCGTTGGAGGTTTTTGTAAACTTTCAGAAGAGATGAAGAATCCTCCAAAGTTTCTACAAATGCACTCTCAATTTTCATGAGGCTTTGTTTTTTTCTTGGCAGATGTGTCTTGAACAGGCAAAATGAACTCAGGTTTAAAACATTTTGATAAAATATGCCCCAGAAGGTCAGGTACCTTTTAAAAAATATGACCCTGCGTATCTTAGTAAATAGCCTGCTTGTGTTGTGCTGAGTGAGACTGCAAAGATTGAAAAAAATCTGCCTGTTTTGCTAGTTGGTTTGAACAGAGAAGTACCCCATTATCTCAGCTTCTTTTGTGGGTGTAAAGTGTATCTGAAGGTGTTATGAGTGTGTCACAAATGAGAAATTCAGCACTTCAGAAAATGAGCTTCCCAGAGTCCACAGATCTTTCATACCGCTTCTGAAGCTTTTTGTTCAAATTTTCCAAGTTGGCATAGGTGCAGGTATTAGATTATTAATTTCTTGTTAAAGCAGAGTACATCAGTAACTTCCCAGCAGACATGAAGTTGAAATTTATTTTAATAAAGAAGTACAACCTACTGTTTATGTATCACTGTTCAGCTAAGGCGCGTTTGATTCCCCCAGAACTGTTTTGTTGAAAACTGGACTATGAAAATCTGGGTTTCTCAAACATGCCTGAAGGAATCTAATTACTTAGGTTTGTTTGACAACCTGGGGCTTCATGTTTCACATTCTTCTCCAGAATTCCTTTTGCAGATGCTCAGATTTGCAATAAATGTGTCCTTCAACCATGTAGGAAAATGATCTAGCTCTGGCTCTCCCGTCATCTTTTGCATCTAGGGCTATGGAGAAGTAACTGAAAAGAACAGAGGGCAAGCAGCTATTTTTCCTAGTTGTGCTGCATTTATTCTTTTCAAAATTAAGTTGGGTGGTCAGTTTTACATCGTGTAATTTGACCAATTGCAGTACAGACCTAATAGGCTGGAACGGGCTAAACAAACAGATATGACAGATCTTAATATTGTGGTGTTAGGACATCACGAGCATTGGTGCATGGTTAGTGCAGGAATGAAAACTATTTGTTTGGCCATCATTTTGTGTGACATTTTCTATGTGATTATATCAGGGTAGGGATGCCAGATGCAGACTCTGAGGTTTTCAGCTCAGGTATGCTTGCTGAGGTCTGCTGCGTCAGACTGACTCAGGGACAAGCATACACTGTTGGTGCCAAGGTTTCCGTAGAGATGAAACAATCGTAGATCCGCCTGAAAGCAGAGTCTTTGCTGTGTTTCATAAGGATTTGAAAAAAAGACAAGAAAGAACAAGAACGGGTGTTTGTCCTTGATCTTGCTGTGGAGGTTGGGAAGGCTGTAAGGTGTGTAGCATCCTGAGATGGCTGTGGAGATGTCAAGGTATTTGAACTTTTCTGGACCTGATTTTTGAATGCAAGAGGTATGTAACAGTCTAGGTTCTTTTCTGGTTTAGTTTGGCAGAATCTTACCCTTCACAAAGCAAATTAGGAATGCTTCATTTCAAGTCTCTTCATCATGTAATTTCTACTTGAGCTGGGTTAGCTGAGTTCATTGAGGCAGGATTCTCTCCCAGGGATCTCATATGTACTGTGTGCAGTTTTTCCATCAAAGATTCTGGAGGATGTTTTGATTTTCCAAATCAGGCTTTAGCAACCTGTATTTCTTTAACAGCATACTTTGCAAGCTGAAGAAGTGTATAATGTGGCCATATTCTTTGTTGCATCATGTCTATATTTCTTAATTACTTTTCCCCAACTAGTTGTGCAGATATCATCGATAGATATGTACCCCACATAAGAAGGAGAAACAAGTTGCTCCTTCTCTAGCAAACGTTCCTTTTCCAAATGCTCCAAAAGGAGACTTGGTTAGCAAAAGGGAGGAGTGATAATATTGAGGTGTATCTGGTGGACCTGCCCATGCATGTCAGCCATCCTCCCCCGGTGACTATTGTTTTGGATGTTTGGGACACATGGAGTTTGCTTATGATCCTGTTGGTTCTCAAGATGCAAAGACTCACCATTCTACTTGGTGATTTTGAAGAAAGTGGAGAACCTATGAGAGCTTGATCTGGTAGGCATCTTGAGATGACAGGTTGTGTTTGGCTAAATTACTAAAATAGATTTGCATAGTGAGAAACAAAACCAAAGATTAAAACCACCTTCTTCTCCATCTTCCCCTGCCCCTTTCCTCAGAATCAACTTCACTTCTTCATCACATCTCCTCTACCACCCCTCACTGAGCAGCACAGGAGGATGGGGAGCTGGGGTCAGCTCCTCTCTGCTGCACCCTTCTCACACTTTTGTCCTGCTGCAGCACTGGGTCCTCTGCATCAGAGCTGCCCTTCAGGATATACTTACACCAGTGTGTGCTCTCCCCGGCTGCAAGGAAACCCCTGTTCTGGTGCCTGGAGCTTCTCCTCCAGCTCCTACCCTGCTGTTGATAGGGCAGTTATCCACTTCCTTCGCTCACTCCTCTTTGCTGCATGGCTCTGGGCCCTTGAGGTCTGATAAAGGCTCCACCATCATCCTGGGCTGCACCCTGTGGTGGAACTGATTGGAACAGCCTGTTCGAATTTCAGCTGTGCCACAACAAAACCTTCACACCTACACTCAAGGCACACCTCAGCCAGTCCACATGGGAATGTTTATATCTGTTTCCTTCAGATTTCATTTTCCTGATTTGATTTCATTCAATGCTTCTGATTATTCAGGCCTCTTCACATCCTGATCTGCAACGCTGCCGTGTTTGGTGCTCCCTGGAGCTTGACAGAGGATGGCCTGGAGTCCACCTTCCAGGTGAACCACTTGGGACATTTCTATCTCGTCCAGCTTCTGGAGGACATTCTACGCCAGTCATCTCCTGCCAGGGTTGTGATGGTGTCCTCCGAGTCACACAGGTTGGTGAGCGGTACCTTTGATTCAGATGAAATCTGCAATCCTCAGAACAGAAAACTGTCATGGCCACACTGCAGAAGTTTTTGAAAATGAAAGGCCCTCTGCTAAGGCATTTGTGTTTAAATAATCTTTTTAAAAATAGAAGCATTACTAATGCCCGTGGATGTTACTGGATTTGGCTCTGTTGCTGGATAAAGTGTGTTCTACTTTTATACCAGTGTGTAGGTATTTTTTTTATCATTCTTTGTATGAATGCAGATTTTCACCGCATTTCAGACCGCTCATTGATTTTGCGAGGAGATGGAATAATAATTGATTAAATCTGAATGGCATGACCTATATTGATTTGTCATTCAACAACTTCAACATCTTGCCAAGAAGAATGTGCAGTTATTTTAGCAGGAGAAACAATGCAATTAAAAACTGCTAGATGAAATCCAATTGTTTTATAATGAGAAATTAGGGAATTCAATGCAGACATTAGCTGTATAATTGTAAAATGGGAAGTAGTATAGTTAATACATATTAGAAATCTGCCCATGCCTCTTTTGGTAAATTTTTTAATTAAAATGTAAGTTGCTCGTCTTTTCTGCTGCCAGGAAAAGTACAGTTGGCAAAAAAGATGTTGATGAGGTTTGTCTTATTTCAGACATCCTTGTGGTGTTTATGTTAATAACTAAAAAAGACTGATCCCTTATACAAAATATGTGCCCCAATTCTGAATTTAGTGGGCACAAACCACTTACTGACTGCTGATTCAGTTCAGGGACTGTAGGATTAGACCCAAATGTCCAGCTTTAAACATTACCAGTGATTTCTTTTTCGCGTTTGCCTGTGTGTAATAGCTCCAGCAAACCGAAAGGAAGAATGTGCTAGTGCTTTTTTTCTTTTTTTTTTTTTTTCCCCTGCCTTCATATTTCTGAAATGTTTTAGTGACCCAGAATGAAGCTTATTTTTTTAATCATGTTTCCATAAAATGTAACCCCAGGGACCTGGTAGAGAGAGACCAGCCAAGGGTCAAGCTGAAACCTTTATCACTTCCAAACACAGGGGCTTATGGTATAAATGACACACTGCAGATAGATTTACTTTTACCATTTTAAATTTATGATGGCTGAAATGAAAGGAAGCAATAGAAAATGCCAGTAATAATCCTCCCCGGTGTTAAAAGACATGAAATGTCTAGTAATTAGGTGGTAACAAAATCTGGACATCCTTATCTTTGCAAATCACACCAGGTTTGTGAAAGCAAGTAGCAGAGTCCTGTTAAGATTGAGGGAGGCTACTGTGGGGCAGGCAAGATAGCTCTAGAAATAAATCTGCCAAGTCCAATCACTTGCCAGATGTGGAGGGCACAACGGGATACGTATAAATGAGCTGTTATTTAATGGGAGATTATGTTGAATTGTCAGCTGCTTGTTCCCCTTTGTAACTTTGTATCTCTGATAGTATTTTAAATGACATCTTTGTTTTTCACTGTATTAAGTGCTTTGTGAAACCAGAGCTCGCATCTCTGGACATCTTTGTCTGTGTTTTTTGAAAACATTTTTTAAAGTGCTTATTGCTAACGCAGAAAGATCATCCAAGCTTTATAGAAGCCCATCGAAAAATAAGTAACAATCTATGTTTGAATAAAACAATAAATGCAACTAGTAAATTTCCCATTTCTAAGGGATCTAATTCATGTGTTACAGCATATCTTAACACTCATTGTAAATAACTGTGCTTTCCCCCCCAAGCTGTTTAATGGCAAGAAGTTGATGGAAGGAGTTAGTTTAGACATTAGGTATTATGGAGTAGTAGTACTTTCTGACCTACTTGAGAACTCTGAGCCCTAAACTAGGTTGTAAAACAGAAGTGTTGGTATCTAATTACTTCCATAAACCTTGGCTGGATCTTTTGCTGGAGTCAAGACCCCCTGTTAGGGGAAAATAAAGTCCCATGTTTGCAGAAAATATTATACTAGACTGCTCCAAGGCAAAATATTTATTTGCCTCTCTGGTTTTTCATTCGTTTCCAGTTACTTCTCTGGATTCAGCACAAATGAATCCTGTTTAAATTAAGCTTTTGGGTACTTTAAGCACATCATATTAAAATCAGAATAATAAGTAGGTTGACTTTCCTTCTGTCTTTATTTCTGTGTTGTTAATTTGATTGTACAGCTCTTATCCCACTGAATTCAGTGAGATTGCCGACATAAGTAAGATTGACTCACATAAGCACACTTGCAGGACTGTACTCAAAATATGCCACCGCGTTTCCGTTGTATAGTATACCCAAAGTATTTCATTTATAGATTATTTTTGGTGTCATAAACAGTTACTTGAGGAATGAATATAGGAAATTCCTCCCAGAATAGTCCTATTAATTTCAGAAATGGATTTCATCTAACAGAAAATTATGGAAGAGAAATTTTGTTGTTGAAATTGAAAGGCTAATTCTGCAAGATACAGAACATCCTGGGTTCCTCTTGAGTTCAAATACTGTGGTTGCTTTTCTCTGAGTAGATTATAATTCTGCTCACAGAATGAATGCAGAAATTCCAGCTGATCTCTTCATTTCTGGGCATGAGATGCAAAATTAGTAAAGATATTTTAAAACATTTTTGTAGTGTGTACTATAATTATGTTTATCCCTGTTCTCCCCAGCTGATTCCAAAAACTCTGAGTATTAAAAAGAGCTTGCTAAATCCTTTTTATTTTTAGTAGCTCTTCTGAATGAAACCTAGATTTGTAATGAACTGTAGTAGTATTTTCTAATATAGCAATATATTGAAAAATCAGATTTTGAGAACTGGGGGGTGGGAGAAGAATGCTATATGGAAACCTCCTTTTCTTCATCTAAATGTCTTTAGAACATTCACTACTTTGTTATTAAAAAAAAAAAAAAAAGGAAAGAAACAAACAGCTGGTGTTTAATGACTCTGTCAGACCCAATTAAAAAACATCAACTAGTTACTTTGATTTGTGTTCAGCCATGCCATGGGTATACTTAAAAACATTATACTCTGCCAGAACTCATTTTGGCTTTGTTTACATTTATCTTTTAAACATATAAGACTATTGATGGCAAGTTACCAAGGTTATAACCCCTTTATATTCATCAATTTTTAATCTAAAAAAGAGTCTAAGAGGCAGTGAGACTCATCCATAGTTACTTGAACACTTAAATGAAAATGTGCAGTATGTGAACACTGAATTAAATAATCAAGGGAAGGGAAGAGAGGGAAATGAAAGGATGCTGGTTTTCACTGCCTCTAATGCAGAGTTTTTTATCCTACATTATTTCCTCCAGGTTAATGTTGATTTGGTGGATCTATGAAAAAATCTTTTGGATTTAAAATAAAGTGATTCATAAGTTTGATAAGATTCATTTAATTCATAAAATGCCTTTAAATCATTAAAGTCTTTTTTTCTGGCTCATTTTAATTTATCATTTACTTTTGCTAATTATTCAGAAATTTTACTGCCGTATTTTATGGGACTTTTCCTTGGGTCTCAGTTAGTTTCCAGTAGATGCTTTAAACTGCTAAATAAGCTGTTGTTTTATGTTGGTTCTGGCCAAGTTCTACTCTGTTGTCTACATTTTATGTTGTTCTTAATGAAAGTTAAATTAACTCTGGGGTATCTAAGGCATATTTACTGTTTTTTAGATTTACAGAAATTAAAGACTCCTCTGGAAAACTTGATTTCAATCTGCTTTCTCCATCTAAGAAGGAATATTGGGCTATGTTGGCCTACAATCGTTCCAAGCTTTGCAATATACTGTTCTCCAACGAGCTGAACCGACGCCTTTCTCCCTATGGGGTGACGTCTAATTCAGTCCATCCTGGAAATATGATTTACTCCGCCATTCATCGTAACTGGTGGGTGTATACCCTGCTGTTTACCTTGGCTCGACCTTTCACCAAATCCATGGTAAGTAAATGACTTACAGTATTTTACACATCTTCATTTTTCAAAGAAGGGGAGTAAAGTTATAAAAATCCAGATGTATGTATCTGCTTTGACCTATTGCCTTTTATAGCTATGACCTTGGTTTCAGTGACAAACATCGTGCCAAGATAGTGACAGCTCCAGACAAGGATTTTTCAGTAAATATACCTTGTTAGATGGAGTGCATGACTTCCTGGTTTGAATATATGAGTTTCACTGTGGTGAAAGTAGCTCTACATCTTAGGTGTGGAAAGGTTTGGAGTTATTTCTGGGCTCGGTATACGTAAAACATCAAAAATATTGCTTTGGTTTTTAAGTGGAATATGCCTGACTGCATTTTTTATGTAAACAGATGCCCTAGTTAGAAAAGATACTACAGACATTATTAATGGCTGAGGGAAAGTGCTTTCAGTGGTAAAAGCACCTTCATTCATATTTAAAAAAAACCCACAACCCAACAAATTTTTTGATTCTTATAAAGCACTGAAGGCAATGGGTGATTTCCCTTTGTCTCCATTGGCTTTGCAACTGGAACTATGACATAATGAGAAGTTACACAGTTCTTTCACAGCCACCATTATGAACATTTGCAGTGGCTCCAGTGCTTGGGAGGGGTTAGTCTTATCCCTTGAACCTCTGACCTAGGTTATTTATAAGGTGTCCAAAGTCCTTTTTTAAGTGGCAGATGACTTTGACTTCATTGAGAACTGACTTCCTTTAACCTTATTGACTGTTTCTCATCCCTTATTCACTGATAAAGAAGGGTATTCCCAAAAGGGGAGCAGGGAGAGGGAGTTTCACTTGAATGTTTGCAGCTATGAATCAGGGAAATGAAAAGATTCATGCCCCTGCGGAACTCAGCTACCCGTGGCAATTTGTTCAAGCCCAAATCAGTCCCTTTTAACAGAAGACTTCACAACTGACAAGAGTGATTATGGGGTACCTTAACTTACAGTCTTCCTGAATTGGTGATACAGACCAAATTAATTGGTTTTATTTGAAAAAGAGCAGAGAAGGAATTGTTGAGTCAGAGGGATCTAGCCTTAAGTAGCTTAATCTACCACATAACCTACAGTAGCTGAGCAAATCAGTGATGGAATTTGTATGGATAGCTGCACAAAATAGTTTGTTTGACATTTCATTATCATTGAGATAATGAAATTAATCTTAATTTGTACTGGGTTAATGTAAGTGGAAAACAGATCATATAGTGTTTCAAACTGCTTACATTTCCAAAAAAAAGAACAGCTTCTTGAACAGTACTGGATCTTCAGCAAGATCCATGAAGCAAAGCCACAAACACTTCAGTGCAATGCCTTGACAACATGTCAGTCAGGAGAGTCTTCACACCTTTGCCCTCTGCCTTCAGTTTGCAGCCTGTACTAATGCAAAATGAAGTTGGTAAATGAGTATTCTGGTACCTTGGGACAAATAATGTCTTTCAACAGCTTTTTTTTTTTTTTTTTGCCAGGACCTTTAAAATCTTGTCCCTGTTGTGTTAGGGATAGTTTGTAAAACAAATTCTTGAAGTTCTCTTGAGAATGGATAAATGAATGTTATCAATGTCCCGTGAAAAGGATCCAGTCTGTGGAACTTTTATGAATTGTTGTTTTTATTTGCTCTGGCATATTTTCACAAAGGAACCTTTTGTGTTTGTTGCTCAGATAATCTGATCCTCTAAGGAACAAAATAAAACAGTGAAGTTCATTTTCAATTCTTTAAAACAATTGATAGGTTGGGTTTTTTTTATAGTATCTATTTATTTATGGTTGGTGCATAAGAAAGAATACAAAATAGAGCACAAAAATATCAGAAGTGAATGATAGTGCTCTCCAGTACAAGCCCAGTTGTTTCAGTTAGTCCTTTATATTTGTACATATTTCACTGTGGTTATTTGAAAGTTCTGATGGAGGGTATGGGTTGAGGGTAAGCATCAGTTTTATCCCTCATATCCTGGTAAGAACTGTTATGTTCCTCTGAACTTTACCAATGTTTTGATTGCTAGTAAGACTAGAAAAGTGCCCCTTCCTGGGTATGTTAACAAGCTGAGCTGAAAGAACATCATCGCTGTAACAGCTTTTCTATTTTAAGATTTGTAGAGAGCAAATGATTTGCTGCTTCTCTTTTAGGGATTGTGTTGTTACCAACCAACCTGGAATAGACTTTGTTGAGGATATTTTTGTGGGTTTCATCTCAGTATTTCTGTGGCAGTTCACCCCAGAGTTTAGGTGGGCTGTTTGGCCAGGGTACTGGGCATGTATCATAATGCTTCAAGTCCCGAGGTTGTGAACTGTCCATTCCTGTGTATTTGTGAGGATGCCTGTGTTGCATATTGCAGCAGGATTCAAGGTGAGCTGGGTCCATAACTGGAGTTGAGAGGCCTGTGTTGATGTATGGAGAGAGGCAAGGTGCCATGCAGGTGGGCTGGTACCATTTCTGATCTCTGAGGCAGTAGCTTTAGCTGCTGCACCATTGTGGTACGTAGAGAACCTAACGCTTCTGGAGCCAGTTTGAAACTCTCTGCTATGTTTTGAACTGTAGAACTTCCTGGGGTCTGTATAGATGTATGCACATACATGCTCAGATATACACACACGTGTGCATGCATACCCACACACAGGACTGCCTTTTTGTATTATTGCAGGAAAAGCTGTTAGTAAATAATGGTTACAACTTTAATTTGCATTCTGCAGAGACAGACCTACTAAATGTTCTAAGAGTAGTGGATAGCTCAGAATAATACTCAGTTTCATCTCTTTTGGGAACTTTGAAGTTAGATGCAGGAGAAAATTAGACATTTGTTTCTCTACAAGTTTTATCTAGAACAATGTAATTCTTACTTTCTGTTGTGGCTACAAGTTGGTACTGAGACATAATTTTCACATCTTTGTCATTATTTTCTGTGGTACTTATAAAATAAATTATTTAAAGTTTACTTACTAGAAATTCTAAGAGTTTAATAATTATTTTGTTTTGCTTCCAGCAATGAAGAAATATACATTGTCTGTCTGAAAGAAATGTATTTTTTAATGTAGTTGTTCGGTTCTTGAATGTTGAGTAGTTCCACTTTGGTTGGCGAGGATGTAGTATTTTCTACAGAATTTTCTTCAGAAATGTCTGCTATGGCATACTGTGAATTGCCATTTTGGGTGGAGGTCATGCAGCCTCTGGCATGTGGCACTCAGAATTCAGCATGACAGGATTTAGTTTAGGAAACACTGCCGGTAATAGTCCAATTTTAGCCAATTCCCTGAAGCACTGAGAATCAGTATCCTAATATCTCATTCTTGTTTACCTGTTGGCTGTTATTTGCTGTGACTATGGTGACTTAATTTCAGTAATTAAGATACTTTATGAAGTCAGGACATTTTAAGTTTCTACTTAAATGAAAGGTTTTCCCATCATTTAGAATCTGGTTTTCCTAAAAGAACCAACATCTTTAGACAAGTTTTTTTTCTGTTTTTCAGTGTGAGGCTTTTAGAGGCCTTTTTTTAGTTGCATCTGTAAATGGTTACACCTTACTGCAAGAAGAAATGCGACTTCACATATTCCAAACCTGTTTTATGAGTGACCACAGCATTAAAATTGTGGTATCTTTTTGCTGGTTATAGTGAACTATTCTGTTGAATCATAGGGAGCTGTCTGGTCAGCTTTTGATCCATCAGGCAGTATTTATTTAAATCACTGATGGTAATAGGCGTACAAGAAGTACTTTTGCTAGGTACAGCACTGGAAACTGAAAGGCTGTTGGTTTTCTCCCCACCCACCTCTTTTCAATATCTAACATTTACAGGGATTTGCTAGACAGGAATGGAGAACAAGGCTTTTTGGTTTTGGGGGTTTTTTTTGTATTTTAGAAAGCCATAGTTGCAAATAAATTATCGGTTTATTATTGTAGTAACTGTAGCTCTACTAATATTCAAAGGGCCTCTCTTTTCCTTACCACTATATAGTTACTCATAAATTGGAGATGCTTATAGTATAATTAAATGTAAATTGGAAACAAGTGGCCACTGTAAATAACAGATTGGAAGAGAAGCTCTGAAAGTAACTGCGTAGGGTATGCATATGCCTGGCTGGTTTGATCTAAGGCTTTAGGCTTTGGCTTTTCTAGGCTTTTTTTCTACTTTTTTTTTTTTTTTAACCTCTCTCTCTTATGCTCTTTCACTCTTTTTTCCTTTCTCCTTGAATGTTGGCTCAAGGAACAGTATGACCAAGTTGCTTCTTTTGTTTTAAATTAATGCTAGTCATTCAGAACCCACCTGATTTGTTATTATTTTCATAAAATATTAGCATTGAATACATTTATTGTGAGGTTCAAGCTTACACTATGTTCTCTAGTGTCACCCCCAGGTGAGTTTGTGAGTGTACAATGGCATATAAAAGTAGAAGCAGAGTGCCATTATCACACACTTGCGATAGTTTACATGGAACCAAATATTTTTGTTGGCAGGTAGCAGAGCAGAAAGAATATCATGTGTTAAAGTAGCAAGAGCTTAACAGATGTTTCACTGAACTGCATTTTCAAATCCTTTTACATTAAGAAATGGCTGGGGTTTGTAGAAGTTCTGAGACTATAGGGTTACATTTCCTGTTGCAGTGCAAAGCCAGCCATTGTGCTAGAGTTTTAGCAGATGTGTTACCCCTTTTAATGGTTGGGGATAAAACACTGGGTCTGTTGCTGAGATATAAATTACAACTAGGCAAGCTCAACCTGTCAACCTTAAACAGCCAGTTAGCTGCAGCAAGACCATTCTGCCCTTAATTTTTCACTCTGTTAAGAGGCTGATACTTGAGCTGCTCTGTGATTTCTCCCTCTTCTCCCAGAGATAGTAGCTTTTCAGAACTGGGTTTTGTATTTAAAGTACTTGTTATTGAGAGTGGTAAGGAATATTTTTAAGGGCCCCAAAGTCTTCTGCACATCTCAGTTTTACAGAAAACAATGAATTCTTGTCATTCTGATATTATCCCAGGAGTGTTTTAGGCAGTTGGCATGTTTTGCGGTGCTCCTATGGGCAGGGGGAACCCACTGTGCCTACAACCGCTTCACTGGTTTTACTTTTGCCATATGTTGGAAGTGTCTAAATTTAAATTTCATGTGATGATCTGCCCTCACACCTAACATCAACTCAGAAATGCTGTTCTGGCAAGAAATGAATCTGCATCCATAGGAGTCACTTGCTTCTACCTAATGATCACATCTGTTTGCTTTTGATAGAAGCCCAAAAGAGGCCCTGCAGTCTCATCATCTCTTCTCTTTCTCCCCTGGTCTTTGCTAAAGAAGCTGTAATAACCCTTAAAGCTTGGGATAGTATTCCCTCCTTAAGTAAACATTGTTTTGCTGTCCAAAGATCTGTGTGGGCTGTGTTGAGTTGTTGTTGGCTTCCATCTCTGAATTCACAGTTCAGCCCCAATTCTGCCCTCAGCTGTGCACATTCATCTCCAAGAGTGGTCATGGGCAGAGTGGGTATGTGCATGTCTCAGTGTAGGATTTGCCCTGAATTTCCTCCCTAGGACATTCCTGCAAATGCACTGGGGTTTCTTGACAGAGCCCTGGAACAGGCTGCCCAGAGAGATTGTGGAGTCTCCTTCTCTGGAGACCAAACTGGACACGTTCCTGTGTGGTTTAATCTCGGTGACCCTGCTTGGGCACAGGGGGGTTGGACTAGATGATCTTCTGAGGTCTCTTCCAACTCCTGACATTCTGTGATTCTGTGAAAAGCAACAGGTAGTAGCCTCACAGTTTAGATTTCATCAAAATGGCAGTTTCTTTTCTCAAATTGAGTTTTAGGCAGGAAGTGACAGGGGAAGGGAAAGGTAAAGGGAACTAGATACTGCATATTAACAGTTGTAAAGTGTATAAATCAATTCTCCTGTTTTATGGATTAATGCCTAAAGTGTAAATATTAAGTCATGGTAAGAGGTGACCCTCTTTTTTAACACTCAGGTTTGTGGACTGTACCTCTGCTAACATGGGAGGACAATTATTTTATTGAACCCTGATAGCATGTGCTTCCTTGCAGAATACTGGCATTTAAAATTGACTGAATTGTGTTAAAGGAAAGAAGGCATATGTGGAAGAAGATTAGTTTTATTAGGACGGCAGAGAAATGCCTCCAAAACAGTTATTAATCATTTTGGAAGATTGTTGCAAAAATTTGTCTATCCACTTAGAATTTCTGTGTCCTATCTAGAGATTATAAGATAGTTTATTATCAAACTTACCTTTAACTGACATCTATCTTAGCTTCCTGCTAAAATAAATGTAGTGTGAAATATAGGACAGATTAAATCTGTGCCACGTAACCCACACCACAAGAATGGAAAGTGTTTGTGAAGAGCACCCGTGTGCCAAACAGAGCAGCTCAGGGGCTGAGCACGCAGAGTGGTGCTCAGGGTGAGCACTGGCTGTGGAATTTGCTGTTTGCAACACACCCCATAGCTGTTTGGGGAGCAGTTCTCTTATGTCCTACAGCTCCATGAAGGAAGTAAGGAATTTCTTCCTCCCCCCACCCCCAGATTTCAGGATGCCAAGTATGTGAGCTGTGAGTCAGGGAAACATTTGGTCCATAATGTTTTATATTACATGTAATCAAATTAGTATTTGAAATTAAAAAGCGTATTTCCCCATTTTTCAGCCTGAAAAACCTTCTTGGATTAGAAAGTTATATACACACCTTGTGCAATGTCCCAACGCTGGTCTGAAGTACCCACAAATGCTATTCCTCTGTGCAACTTCACATCCATCCCTGTCTGATACTGTATCTCTTTCTGGGACTGCAGAAAGTGGCTCTTGCATTCAGTATTGTCAGTTCTTGATTCAGACTGTCACACTGTCTAGAAACAGACCTGATTGAATAAAGGCAGGGGTGGGGGAGTGTGTCAGATCTCTGGATATAAGCTGCATTACAAATAAATGAGTCCTTAGCAAAAGATTTTAAAAGTAATTAGTTTGTGGTTTTGCACTCTGGTATGATGCACCCAAAACTTGTCTGAAAGTCCAGACTTTTCTTCACTGTACTTTTTTTTCTCTGTGATCTTTTTGGGGTCCTCCAAGGAAGATTTGAAGTACCTGTTTTTTCCTTATTCCTTCTCTTTTACTGGCCATCACTTGGAGAGCTGGACTGCAGCTCAAGTGCCACGCTGTCTCTGAGGTGTTGGGCAGCATTGATCTGCTTAGAATGTGTTAGAGAAACCATAAAGAGGGAGATATCTGCTGTGTTATGAATGTTGAGGTGCTCGGGTGACAGACAAGATGTTGCACTCTGATATTTAGTCTTTTTTTGTTGTTGTTTTGGGTTTTGTGTCCCTTTACCTTTGTTTATGTTATTACTGTACTTGCTGCTAGGGATTTGCATCATCCTTTTTGGCAACATTCTTGAGGTCTTTCTCATACTGAAACATCATCATTTGTTCTGTTTGCTGCAAAAAATTGATTATCTACTGCAATAACCGAAAACAAGCAAGGTATCAATTTTCCATGGGCAAAGATGACTAAAATTTAGCACTGTGAGTTTAAAAAGACTGTAAAAAAGAGTCTTAGGTGCTTAGGTACTGAAATTCTCTACTTTCAAATACTTGAAATGCTGAGATTCTGAGGGGGGGTTGGTTTTGTGAGGGGTTTGGGTTTTTTTGGTGGTTTTTTATGTGTGTGTGTGTTTGCATTTATTTGGCATATTTCTGTATGGGTATTCTTCTTTCAACAAGATATGAATGCAGAATGAAAATTTAAGGCTTATAGAAAGAAAGTGTTCTCCTTAAGGGAGTATGTATTTTCACAGTGCACTGTGAAAACATATTTTCATGTTTTTCTTCTGTTTTGCAGGGAAGAAAATAGCTAATAGCAACACTAGATAATATTCTGGATTTATAGGTACAACCTCTTGGACTCGCTTCCTTTTCTCAACTGATTAGAAACATGTTATTGTCTCCCCAAAGTAGGTGTCTGCCACTTTGCCACAGAGATATAATGTTAAAACTTTGGTTATGTGACACTTTGTGACACTTCTGGTTTTGTGGCCACACACAACCTTTTTTTTCCTTGTGTTGTTTACATAAATTTAAATTTTTTTGACAAGCATTGCTAAAAAAACAGCAAAGCATTTATCATACAGTTTTGTTAAATGTAATGTTTGTGAAGGAGAATTTAAGGGATAATAAACAGTGAGGAACTTTTCTAAATGTATTACATGCTTGAGTTGCATAAAACAACAAGTAAATATGCTCGTTTGTAGTCTTTTTCTGCCTATGGCAAACAGTAACTTTTCCTGGGAGTAATCTGGTTTAAAATGTAGTGATTTCCTATACAAGCAGGCAAGTGAACTTAAATATCTTGCAGATCTTTTTAAGAACTGAAACAAATTGCCTGTACTTTTTTTCATGCATTTGTTTGGTACTAATGCCAACTGTGGCTGTTAACTTAGGAAAACGGTAACTATGGTCCAAACCAGTTTTATGGTGTGTCCTGGCCTAGTAGTAGTATATCTCCAAAATAAGGTTGTAATTCTTAACTTTGCTACTGGTCTTCCTTTGCCAACACTTAACCAGACTTCAGATTATGCTGGTGTAGTGTTATACTAATAATTTTAAGTTGGTTCACTAAAAAAAAGGGATTTTCAAAGAAGTAGTTATGTACTTTTTGCCTGATAGGGGTTTAGTCTTTGATGGCTTTGTAGCCTTGTGAGCAGTGAGAAGTGCTGGCTGAAATTCCTGAAGATGAAATGCTGGTGTGCCCCAAAGTCCCCCATTGCCTTTTGCTTTGGTGCAGAGCCCCCGGGTGCCCCGTGCTGCACCCCAGAGCCCTCCGGCTGCAGTTCCTGCGGATGAGGCGCTTCAGTCCCGCCCGTGACCTCGCGCTTTCTCATTTGTGTGCCTGAGCAAGGTCACTTCGACAGTTTGTTGTAAATAACACAGCAGGATCCAGACCTCCTCAGTTACCAGCTAGCACATAAATCATAGGATTATTCATTTTCTTTAATAACAAGAGAGTAATAGAGATAACATATTTATGAATGAGATAACTATAATCAAAAGCAGAGTCGGTGCACTGTAGCTCATTTATTCTCATCCAATGATCTGTTGCTAACACTCCAGAAAGTCTCAATTCACAGTGATAAAACTTGAGTTTTTAGCCAGCAAGGGGTTTTTAATCACTTTTTAATTTTTTATATATTTTTTTTTATTAAAAAGTAGTCCATAGACTCTTTTTAATAAATGATTTTTAACTTTTTGGACAGACACAGCTGCTGTGCTCTACAGATAGCAGGTAAATTAAGGACAGCCAACCCCAAATTATACAAGGCACTTAAACTGAAACAGGTATTTTCAGTGATGTTGTGATGCTATGAGTAACATGAAATGAGAATAGCAAATCCCACGTGGGTTAAGATGTAAAATGGCAAATCTGGGTCCCACTTCAAACTGCTGCCATCTGACAAATTTTAGAAGCTCTGAGAAGATCTTAATGATAGAGGGATGTGGGGAGGTTATGAACAAATGACTATTTGAGAGCAAATTGTGCTTCACTTAAATCAGGTTTCTTAACTGAGTTTAGGGTCCATGAACTGATTATTTTTTGCCCATGGGTTTGTCTCAAATGTGAATCTGCTGTTTTTTCCTTAAATGAGGAGGAATCAAATTCAAACTCCTTCTGTTCACTAAACTTTGAACCAAGGCCCTGAACTTGGCCATGTCACTTGTTTTAGCCATTAGGTGACAGTGCATCCTGGGGGTTTTTTACCTCGTAGTTATTTCTTCCTGATATTTTATATGGGTATACATACCTGGTGATACTGAGCCTTCTAGATAGCTCTTTAGGAAATAGACCTGCTGATCCACATACCTGAAGTTCAGCAAAGCTGAGGCTTTTAGACAAAGTTTAAGTTTTGTTTTTTTGGCCTCTAGAAGTTAAAATCCCATGCCCAAATTTAAAATTTTAAATGTAAATAGAATGAAATTACATAATTGCCCATTGTCAGACTGTGTCATTTTCTGAGCGTAACTCACAGAGTTATATGAAATTTTGTGGATTCCAGAACATGGTTTATCTTTCCTTAGATTTTTTTTTAAAGTTGCTATTTTTGAATGGACAGATGTTCAGGAAACCCCAAGCTTTTGTTGGCTGTATTTAGTATAGATGAGATACCAAACTGTTTAAAAATGAATACAGTGTAGATCCTGTTTTATGGAACTACCATTTAAATACTATTTCTTAATTGGGGGATACAGTGCTTAGTTACATTAAAATTTCTCTAGAACTCCTTGGATATCTGAGATGCTTTATCATAACATTTTTTTTTAATTTCTCTCTATATCATCTTTGAAGAAGTGCCATACCACTTTAAACAGTTCACCAATCAGTTTCATATAATGGATTCTCTTTAATCATTTACATTCAGAGAAAGTCAAATATTCCTTAGGAAGCCAAAGTAATCTAACAGAATGTCTAGTGTTTGTGCAGCTGGATATCTTATTTATTTGAAGTTCTCAGGGAAATCTCTTCTGACTTTACAGAAAAGATGGAAGAGTAAACAGTAAGAGTGTCCAAGTAATCTGAGCTAGAAAGTCCCTTCTTTTAGAGCAAAGTCATTAAAAAAGTATATTTTCAAGGTCCAAAAATAATATGGTATATCAAATGCAGAGTACTACATAATGTTTTTTCAGTATTCTCACTATTTTAAAATATATGTGTGTGTGTATGTACCTACCTTTCTGTATAAATGAAAAATATACTTGGGTTTTTAATATATTTCATATTCTGGGATAGGTGAGCACAGTAAGAATCTTTTTTCCTGAAAAAGAGATTAATCTGCTTGTTTTTTTGTGTGTGATATGTCATTCATCATCATGTTGACATTCCTTGGATATGACAACGGCATAACTGAATTAACATTCCTAAAAACTTCCTTCCAGGAAAGCTATTAAAAATGTATGTGTCTGTATAGAAAATTCATATTTCTAGGTTTTTGGGAGGTATCCCACTGTGTTACTAATAGCGTTCCTAGTTCCTGTCAGTTCCTTATTCCAAAATTTGCTGTATATATAGGTGTCTTTTTTCTTCTCTTCAGGAAAATGTGAGGGAACTTACTGGGTTGGGTTTGTTGGGTGGTTTTTAGGTTGGAGTTTTTTGGTTTTTGGTTTTTTTTTGTTTTAGTTTTTTGGGTTTGGGGTTTTTTTTTGTCATTACAGATATGAATGTGGTAATTTTCTTTTTTCTAAAGGCAAGACTCAAAGTGCAGGATGTTCCTTGGCCAGGTTGGAGCACTGGCTAGATTCCCATGTGGAGGCAAAGTGGTCTGTGGTCGATAAGACTGTCTTAGCGAGTAGTTTTTCCACTGAATATTCACTAGTATTTTGTAGTTCAGTAGCTTCCATTATGTGTCACTCTCAAAGTTATTGAAAAAGCTAGAGTTAGATACCATGCAAAACCTGAACTTCTTTCCACTGTAGTCTATTTTTTTTGCTATTCCTGTGCCTTCTTTCTAAGAAAAGCTGTATGTTTTTCCAAAGCAATGGAAAAGAGGGAATATATGTTCCAGAAAATTTAAATAAATGAAAAAGTTTGTAGCTTTACATAGTTTTTACTGCCTGTATCAGTGTGAGATGATGTACCCTTCAGCCTCTCCTCTTTTTTCTTATTGTCTTAGTCCTGGGACTGTGGTTTCTCACCTTTCTCAAAAAAGGAGGAAAGCACAAATGTATGATTGTATGTTAAATAACTTGAAGGTAAGACCTTGTTGAGAGTTGTTTTAAATGTTTGAATGACTGAAGAAATATATTTAAGAACAGAGGAAGAAGATTTGGCAAAAAAAAAAAAAGTCTTTGAATCCATTTGCCCATTGAAATATTAAAACGTTTCCATATTTTGTTTATTATATTGCTTGACCACCAAATTTATTGTGCTTAGTTCAGGGTAAAAAAGCACAGCAAATGATGCTATACTTATTAGTTGTGCAGTAATATGTATGAGGATTTGTAATCAGAGAATTTCTAAATTTGCTTAGCTTTTAAAGTTTCCTTTGAGATGTAAAATACCTGACTCATTTGTATTTTCCAATCTCTTTATTTTGCTATTTCTAGAAGGTTTTTAGAATACAAACATCAATTATTTTTAGCAAGGAGGGTGACAATAAATCTAAACTTCATAATCAAATTCCATCCATTATTTTAGTGCCAGCATGTTTTTTGAATCATTAAATATCACTGTGGATACATAGCAGTCTAGTAATGTTGGATGATGTGTTTTATATATAGGTACAGTCACCTTTGAGATACAGGGAAATTGTTTGTCTCAAAAGAACAGATCTAGTTTTCCTAAATATTCAGGATCCATTTGCCAGTTCTGTGGCTTTCCATCTCTTACAGCACTGCTGTCTTAAGAATTGACATTTCCAAAATGGGAGTTCTTGTGCATACGCTGCTTCTGTGGGTGGTACTTTCAACTTTAATGAATTTAGGATAGGTATCAGTGATCATTCAGAAGAATGTTGTAGGAGTTGAAACTTACTGTAAGCTTATTTTCCATGTTTGATCACACCAGTGGTAGTTTCTTTTGATTCTAATATATGATTATGCACATACAAATGGCTGGTGAGACATCTAACTAATTATGGAAGTATTTACTTAAGTGTCGAGTACCAAACCTTTTGCAAAGGTTTTTTCACAGATGTGAAAATCCTTGTGCTGAACTGACACATGTCACAGAGTGCTGTTTGAATGCCCCCCATTATGCAGAAAACATTGAAGAACATTGCAAGCTTACAAGCCAGGGCACAAGAATACTGGGAAATACTGGGATTAAAGTTGTCACTTAAATTCAACACTCTTGAATGCAGGTATTTTTCTTAGGGTTACCTTGTCTGTCACTCTAATCTATTAATGAATGTAATTAGTTGGTGGTTTGTTTTTTTTTTTAATTTGGCTAGAAAATTGGAAACAGTATTTCTTTCTACCGAACAGCATTATTATTAAAATGTTGTCCTGAAATGTCAAACTTACATTATGATGAATACTACCAGTGCAAGAATAATTTAGCACTTCAAATAAAACAACCATCCTGACAATTTTTTATGATAATGACTTTGTAACAGTGTCATTTAGAATCTGATTGTCTTCTCATGTCAGATAGTTTATCCCATCCCAAATAGTGATGTTGATCTAATGGTGTTGATTGTGGAGCAGAAGCATGATCTGCAGAGGGATACTGGGTGTCCTGGTGCTCCCAGCCCTGGTACTGGAGAGACCACTGAGAAGTGCTGTGCCTGTGTAGAAATGGAAATTCTCCACTGATATTCCCCAAGACAAATGCCCCAAGTATTATTGTGCTTAAGTGGCTAGTCAGGGTGTTTGAAAAGTCCTTATATATTTCCTCTTGCAGGTAGGACACACGTTACAATTCCATTGCAATTCTCTGATGAGAAATGTATGTGAATTTCCAACTTCTAAAGGAATGATAGCTGAAAGTATCATCAAAGCTGAAACTTCCACTTGTGATATAGCATTTTTTTTGTGTTCTTTTGGATTTATGTTTCTAAAGAAGCTGTTTTCATATAAAATGTCTCTTTGTTGCAACAATATCTGACCTGTTTTTGGTGGCAAGGTGAAATTTGCCATTACTGCATTACATGTGTGCTTATTCAATAGACAATAATGTGGTGTTCCAAATGGCCTTCAGCTAAGGCCAGTTATGCTCTTCAGAACACAATCCAGCCTATTGCTTGTCTTGGAAAATCAAATACCCTGCATGCACACTCAATGCCTGCAAAGCTGAACACACAGCTCAATGCTTATTGTGCCCTTAGGATGGGACAGAAGACCCATCACAAGGCTTTGTCACTGTCCACAGCAAAGATTCCTGTAAATACAATCTAACAGCTAATCTATTCCCCTAAAATATTATTTGTAATTGTTAGTGAAATGTGGCTGGACCAAATTATGTGGTCATTGCTGTTCGCTGTCATCATCAGGAAAAAATCTTAGCTCTCCTGCTTCCATTCCCTGTCCTTTTCCACTGGCAGATACATCCAATAATTAATTACATTATAGTGCTTAGAAGCTGGAAAGAAGGGATTATTGAGACCTGAAACAGAGACTTAAAGATCTAGAATGAAGTCAGTCCTTTTGCTTTAACCACCATGTCTAGTGAAAATTTGTAGTCTGTTGTCCCTCTGCTCTGAGAGATTTTTGTGAATTCTTCCGAAGCATATATTGTAACCCAATTTGAATGACTTCCTAACTGTGTGTCAATGCTGAATGTCAAGAGTAAACACACGAAAGTATGTTCCCTATTCTTCATTTGTTGTCAGACACTGTTGGTTTGTCATTTCCACAAAGTTTATTTGTTACAGTAAATGCTGTCAAGTGTTACCATCGCGCTTTTTCCAACTTCTCCAAATTGATCTGTTGAGGTGAGGTAAATGCATTACCAATTTTGTTATCTACTAAGATGAATTTGCTTTTGAGACTTTCTAGTGGCCTGGGTTTTTTTTTTGTGTTGTAAAATGAGACTTGATTGATAACTGTCATATCAGAAGACAGGTGATATGTTCTTTCCATGGAGACAGTCTGTAAAGCTACTGTAAAATATTGATATGTAGGTTTTCTAAGGCTGACAACAGAGGGCTTTTAAGTCTTTGCTGATTCTCATGCTTTTAACCATGTATCTGTTACCTTGTCTATTGTTTCCAAGACCATTATTTTGCTGTATGTTTACTGATACCAACTGAAAATGGCAAAGATAGGGCTCACCTCCCACTATACCAGGTATAAGTTGCTAAAGGCTGTTTTATATACTACATTATATTCACTGAATTACTGTTTTCTTCTGTACCTTCTCAGACCTCAGCCTCAGAGCCGAGTCGTGCTCTCCT
The DNA here is from genome assembly GCA_013399135.1 of Heliornis fulica. NCBI lineage: Eukaryota > Metazoa > Chordata > Aves > Gruiformes > Heliornithidae > Heliornis > Heliornis fulica. Next base: position 175,926 of record VXBZ01011765.1, on the reverse strand, counting down.
TTCAGGAAGGCTTTAACTTGGTTTCATCCATTCTTGCAGCTTGTAGCATAACCTCCTCCAGATAGACACGTGACTGAGAAAAAATAATTGGGTGTGGAAAGTTCCTACCATGATCTCTGTGAAGGGTCTGTTGCACTGACCTAATGTCATTTCGTGCACAGTACATGCCTTAGCTTCCACATCAAGCCCTGCTTGAGCTAAAGAAAGACTTGCATGGAAACAGTGAAGTTTAAATTAAAATTTCATATTAGCATGCAGGATAATATTCTGCGTGAATGTGGTTTTCAGAAGGTAGAAATAAAATTAATAAATTGTTTAAAGAAATGTTTTACTGTAGCCATTTAAAATATTTGTAACTACATGTTTTGTCCAAGACAATAAATATATATAGAGGAATAAAACAATATATTGAGGAACAAATCTAATTTTTCTACAAAACATTTCAAGATGATCGCTTGCTGTTTTTTTGTATTTCTGTTTATACTCAAAATTCAGATTCTCAGGCAACGTGTTTAAACATGTCTGCACAGAAGGAAAAATATTCTTGTGTTCAATGTGTGAAGAGTTAAAATGTTCACTTTTTCTGTTTACATAAAAGAGTAATTTGAGATAAATGCAATAGAATTAAGTGGAGAATTTGCTGCTTCTTCCTCATTTTCAGATGCTGAGCATTTTTCCTAAAGATTTATATTGTTGGGATCTACTTTTCAGCAGCAAAAAGTATATTTTGAATGCTTTCAGAAAAAAAGTTTTCTTTTTTCCTACTTGTTTGTTTTTTTGTTTTATTTTTTATTAATTTTTATAAAAGTAACTAGATTCGCCGGTCACTTCAAATAAGTCCTTGAATTTCAGGCTAAGTATAGGAGTCTTCATTGTCTTAGGTGACTGTTACCAAAATTTCCAAGTGTGGTCATGGATTGATGGAATCTCTTTTCTACTCTTCATTTCAGAGGACCTTCATGAGTGCCAATTAAATATGTTTATGTATATATTTAGATTTTGCATCATAACAATATATGGAGCCTATGACATGACCTATACTGACAGATATTCACCATTGTTAAATTCTTCCTTTTACCCAGACTCTTTGGAATTATGAATTGTATCAGTCCATAAATCTTTGTTTGCTTCAGAGAAGGTCCTTTTTTTCTTTTATTTTCCCTTTTTTTCCCCTTCCTCTTGGCACACCATATATACACTAGCAAGTGCTAGCAGTTTCAGCTGCATTTAAAGAAATATTGTTGTAAGGCTTTTATGTGCTGTACTTCAATCAGCTAGTGCCAGCAGTATCCCAATAGAAAGACCCTCAACAGACCATTTTCAGCATTTTGCTGCAATTAAACTCCTCTGGTTTTAGCCCTCAGGCAATTTAGTACCTTTTTACATATGCACATTATGAACTTTTGACCAGGGCCTGGTAGTCATATATTAGATAGCAGCTTTTGAAAGCAGACTTAACAAGTTCCTCAGAGTATTACAGTCGGAGTCGGTTGTGGAAAAGGTAATTTAACCAACTTGCAGTGAGGCCATTCAGAATCTTACTGATGATCCTAAATATGTCTTTTTTTTCCTTGTTTCCTCTGGAAGCTGGTAGCAAGAGCTCTCAAAGAATGTGATTGATCTTTTATTCAGTAGCTAACGAGGGCTGTGATTCTATTAGTGCTCTACAAGGCAAGGGAACAGTGATTTAATGAAGTGTCTAGTGAGCTGGTCATAGATTTATCCTGTTGTCTCTAATTTGCAGTGCCGTTGTGAGTGTAAAAGAAACTGCACTCACACTGCCATTAGGCAGGTATTTCCTTGGTAAATTGTTGTAAGGTCAGGTGTAGTTATCTTAGAAAAGGCAATGCCTTACCTCCTCAGTGTCTCAAGATGACAGCCGCTGTGCTGAGCACTCACTGAAGCGGAAACATGAAGATCAGAGGTCCGTCTCCAAGTCCCCCTTAGCTGATGCAGGAGCAGATGAACTGCCAAGTAGGACTAATAGAGTCATAATTGGCGATTAGAACCGGAAAGGTGCAATAACATCTTAATACAAACTGGCGTATATTATAGTTAGTGTCAGTTGTAAAGTTACATGGAAGCCTGAACTAGTTACACTTCATTTTTTCGCTTTCAAAAAAAAGAGGCAATGCATCCTAATAGTTGCAGTACAACAAAAATATAAGAACATCAAAACTTGAGTTGCTTTAAAGTGACATTAATGTCTTCAGTACATTTACTTCGGCATGTAACTTGTCAGTCTTACTCAGAAGCGATGCAGTAAAACTTGCCATAGGACTATAGAGAAATATGCTTTGTTTTCACTTAATTAGTACTAAATAGTGGATTTATTTCTGACTACTGTAGGCCAATGATTTTTTCATCTGTTTGGCTTTACTAACATGAGGTGTTGCCTATGGCATTGCAAATCTGTTTTGCAACTTTTTTCACAAACCTCTGAGTCGAGCTTAGGCAAAAGCCACCATTTGCAGGAAAAAGTTATCTTTGCATGAATAGCTTGATAATTTGGGATGGAAATTATGGAATTTCAGTGTTACCTTTTTCAATCAGAAACAATTTAAAAAAATAAGGAAGTGAATCTATGTGTGGTTCTTCCTTGGTTTAACATAGAACAGTAGATAAATAAGTTGTCTTGAGTTCTGTGGCATTTTCTAGTGGAAGCTGAGGAATTTTCATGTGCAAAAGTGGTCAAAATTGACAATTAGATCAGAGGTAATCATGGATGGGATTGTGGGAGTACAAAGTTGTTTCTGTGCAAGTCACAACTCTAACTGGGATCTTATCCTCAGGTTCGAGGATCTGTGCCTACAGATAAAGAAAAGTTTCTGATACAAAATGCATCAGATCTGTTTTAAGGGAAAATACTAAAGTCTCCTATACAGCAGATGAAACTTCAGTTATGAACAAAACCACAGTTTCAATCTAACTTGTATCCTCCTATAATTAAAATAGCACATGCATTGCCAAATAATTGTCATGTGCTCAGATGGATGATTTTGTCTTTGCAAAATAAAATATTTCCAGTTGGATGAGCCCTTGAACCCCTGTGAACTTGACACCCGGTGGGATGTCATCTGGGACCTCTGTTAAATATACAGATGCAATCAGTCTAGAAAAAGAGATACTGGGCTTTTAAATGAACAGCAAGAGGATTTAAAATAGTAAGCCAAACTTTCTAATTTCCTAATATTGACACTTGTGTCCCCCCACAATCTTATTATAGTATTATTCTCTGCTGATCTACCATTTCATCAAAAAGTCTACAATGGAACTAAAAATCTAAGCCTTTTAGTCCATAGATCATTGCACTTGGTAAATGACTTATTGTAGATTAGATAATGTGGTTCATAGCACATCCAAATCAATAAAAGAGTCGTCTGAACGTAGTGAAGTGCTCTCAGTCTGATTCTTTTTATTAAGTATATCTGCCTTGAGGAAAGCAAAAATTTTACTCTTTTTGCTTAACTTAATGTAAGAAAAAGATATTGCTTAAATTTCTACATGGTTATTTTCTTTCTTAGAGAAGATCTTCCTATAGAATTCAGTTTTATTTGAATCAAAGTGAAAGATATTGTATGAAAAATGATAACATGTTATATTGGCAAAATTCAGTTTGGTATTCCTATTCATACCCCACTCTACAAGTGAACAACTAAAATTTCACGGTTTTTCAGATATTAAGTGGTGTCTGTGAAAGAAATAATTCTAGACCTGTTCTCCTAGAAAAAATCATCATCAAAATTTGGCAATTTCTGCAAAAAAAGTGGAGGTGGAGAATGCTTTCATTTGGGGGAGTTGTGAAAGAAATACTTTGAAAACTTAATGAATGATCAGAAACCAGAAATGCAGTGGTATTTTCATCTGGATCAGTAAGTGCCCAAGATTAAAATGTAATCCTACAAGTGAAGCAAAAGTAACAGAGGCATTAATAGCACTTAATTTGTCATCAGGTATCTTAGTCAGCTCTGCATGGCAGAGGGAAGGGAAAGTTGCTTCTCTGGCAGATACAATTTTCATCCATCCCTTGCATCTGAAAAGGTACCTCTGCAAGCACAAGGCAAGGCCAGTGCTGTCCTAGAGAAATGGCTCTTTGTTCTGTCCTTCCCAGGGATGCTCCCATGTTCCTGAAGGTGTGCACATACCAGAAGGATATGCTTATTTGTATGGAGGAAATTCAGCTTGTTTGAGTCAAGGATCACTATGAAAGAATTTTTACCCCTTCTGGTCAGGGTTATACCAGATTCCTGGAAGAAATCGGTGCCTCTGCCTTTAGACTTGCCACACACTTTCATTCATTGCAGCTCTGGATTTTACTTCCATGGCCCATGCTGCTGAGGAAGGGATAAACAGAAGTTCAGAAATTTTCAAATGCAACGCTGCTGAACCTGCTTGTCACAATTTGCAGCTTTGTTAAAAATGGTTTTTGAAAGCTATATTAAAAATCTAGTGAATAACGTGGAATTTCATGCAAACAAGAAAGTCTGATTAACTGTAACTGGCTGTAGAGAGATGCTGTTAACTTACCATTCTTTGACCATGTTATTGACCAGAATGTGTTTGCCCATGTTGTTAATAATTTATCCTTTCAACAAATCTATGTGCATTATAGTCTTTGATCTTCTCACAAATTTCAAAGCTGAAGATCCTATTTTCTTTTTTCCTTTTACATTTTTCTTTAAAAAAAAATAAATTAGAAGAGAATGCAAACTAATTTAAAAACTTTTTTTCTGTTTATTTTGGTGGGAGAACTTCCAGATGACATCCATCATTGGTAATGAGAAGTGTACATTAATACAGCAACAATATATATGAATAAAAAAATCAAGGCGAGCTTACGGTACTTTGCAGATGAAAAATATTTGAAAACAAGACTTAATGCATCTCATAGATTAAAACAGAAATTAAAGACTTTAGAGTAAGGAGAGATCAAAGGCTGTCTTTTCATTGTTCTTTTTATTGTTTATTGACTTCAAAAAGACTTTTTAGTTTAAGCAGACTTTAATGTCTCCTGAATGCTCTTTTGTAAAGTGACTTTGAAAACTCACGGGCAATGTCTTCATTAAGTGGGGAAAAAATCTTGGTAAAAATATAACTGTAACTTTTCTTTCATTATAATAGAAAGAGATAACACTTTGCTTAATTAAGCCCCGTCTTCCCTCTGTTCTGAATTTATGACCATTTTTTTCATTGAAATTAGTGCTGATAAAAGCTTGAAGTAGACATTGCTAAACTGAAACTCTTAGTTTTCTGGAGAAGTGCGGTAATGCGACTTCTCTACCTGTATTTGTTAATCAGTTAATCAGGATGTTGTCTTGTGTGTAATAGCTATTTTTAGGAAACAATAGAAAAATCAACCCCCAAAAGCAGCATATTCAAGCTGTATTAATTCTGAAATAAAGCATACACTTTGCCATTGCTGGGAATGTTTATTTAGAGACTTTCTGGTCTCATTCTGCTCCCAAATCTCTGTGCTTTTCTCCCTGATGACTTGATGTTTTAGGATTATGTTAATACCTATATTAATGATGACAATACAGATCATAAATTTATGGAGGTAAATTGATAGATTAGGAAAGCTATGCTGAATAATTAAGACAAGGTCCTTGGCACAGATTTCTCTGGGGAGTAGTGTGTGTTTTTCCTAATATTTTGAGGTTTAAAAATGCACTTAAAGGAAAAGGACTACCTTGACCTTCCGTCCCTCTTGATAGTACATCTTTTGACATGGTTCTGTAAGACTCAATTCTTGTTACTTTTAAATGCATTCCATCTTTTCTCAGAAACTGCCTGTGTGGGAAGCTAAACGATTCCTGACAGTTAGAAATATATTCTGTAATATAGATGTGTTAACTGCATTCTTTTGGTTAACTTCTTGCCTGTATTGACTGAGATACATCCTCATCTTGTGGTTGGCTTCTCACTTTTCTGTAATTATGGTATAATACAATCTCAGTTTTAGCAATTTCTCACGTTGTTTATAGTGGGCATCAATTGTTTGTTTCTCTGGGGGTGGTGGATAATAGATGTGGTGGTAATTTTATGAGATCTGCCCTCCCCATGCTCTGTATTTCTGCCAGGTTGGCATGTGCAAATATCAGGCAATCTGTTTGGCTCTTACTGAGGATCAAAAGATTCTCACTCGCTGTCTGCAGAAGTTGCTTGCAAGACCTTTTTATCTATTTAAAAAACCCCAACAACTCATTTTAATGTGATAGCTGAGTTTCCAGAGCTGTTTTCATGAGGAATGTGTACTGCATATTTTCTGTAACTGCCCAAACATGCTTCAGCTTTAAAGGGGATTGTCTGTCTTCAAAAGGAAAACCAACTCTACACGTGTTTCCCCTTGCTTTCATTCCTGGCTAGGGACAGTGCAGCAAGGCTAGATTTATTTTTGCTGTCTTCAACTATGATAGACATATAAGTAATCTTATGTCCAGTGTAAAACTGAGATACTGAATGTCTTCCTTAATGCTGGGTGAATCAAAAGACCACCTTTTTTATTAATTTTGAGTTTGATGCTAATGTTACTCATAGGTTGGTTTGTAGCTTTCATTTACTTCATTTCAGCATAGGCAACTGCATGTTGGATTAGGTGATTCAGTCTACAGTAGTTCCATTTGTAGATTGTTTTACTGTTTTTCACATTTATAGATGAAAAAGATTTTTTTCAGTATAAATATTTTTATGGCACAAATGGTTCACTATTTTTACATGTGTAATCTTTGTGCATGGTTTGGAGGCTCAGTCACCCCCTGAAATGGAGGAAATAAATGTCCTTGAGGCATTTGGATTATATAACATTGTGGGTCTCAACTCCTTGTTAATATAGGAAGTGAGGCTGTGCAGCCTTTGAAAATGTAGTACAGAATTACTTCTGGTACCCGAGGAGAAATATCTCAGTTCCTTTATGGGAGATGACAGAAAAGGAAACCTGCACAAAGAAACCAACAGGTTAGCTGTAAAATTGGTGTAATGTGGAATCCCCCTTATTAAGCTGAGGAGTAGGGAGGGTTATAGAAATTTTGGTATTGATTCCACCCACAGGTGATGTTGTTTGGGTTGCATTGCACATCTGTACTACAGGCACATTAAGTGGCTAAGATTGCACAAAACCAGAAAGAACTCAAAACTATGAGGAAGCAGGAAGACCAGTGAAGCAAAATGATGAAAGAATGAGTGTGTCCAAATTCAAGCTTTTTTATGGAAATTATTGTTGCCATTTTGTTTTATTAGATGGGGTGGTCCACAAATGTGAGAAATGTATTTGCTCTGCATTTTGCAGGTTTGAATCTACTTGGAATAGGAAACAACAGGCACCCAGGATACAGAGAGCTTATTCACCTGAAATTACACACTCTACTTCTGTGCTCTCTGAGCAAAAGGTGCCAAACTTTGTCCCCTTTTCAGTGCTGTGAATCTTGACATGCATAAGAGCAGTTTGGCTCAAGGGTCCATTTGCATATTTGATGCTTCAGTTATATTATTAAGCATCCCAAACCTGATTTCCTGCTTTGTACCATAAAGCAAGGCCACTATAGTAGTAATGTAAAACCTTAATTAAAAGGAGGATGCAAAGCATCTTCCTAAGAAGGTGTGATCAGCAAAATTAGAACATTTCAAGAATAATTATTTAGTTATGCATGTCAGATAATAAATAGCTCATAGTAGTGATTCCCAGACTTCTTTGTGGATATAATGACTCTGATTTTGAGCCCAAATTCGGTGATTTATTTTCCAGCAGTTATACAAGCCCATTCTGGAAACCAGTGCAGTAGATATATAAAATAGTATCTTTAGTAAATTCAGCATCTGTCTGAGAAGTATCTAAAAAAGTGATACTACCGCCTGTATTCCCTTCTCCAAAGCCACTTGAGCTGTCTTGTTATGAGATCTAACTCCTTGTTATCTACTCTGTGTAGCAACAGTGGACTTCAGGGGACCTCTGAAGAGAAGAAGGGTCAACAAATTGCAGACAGTTCAGTCAGTGTAGCTTTCTTTTGGGTCTGAGTCAAGAACCAGAGTATGCTGATAAAGTCATATAGCTGGGCTAGAGCTGTTCATAGCTGGGCTGTGCTCACACTCTGAAGCTGCTTTCTGAGAAAAAACAACATATTTATTCATGACCACTGGCATGTTGGTTTTTTAAATATAGTCTGTCCTAAAATGAGTGGTGCTATCAACAAGAGAACACCCAAGACTTGTCTGTAGAAGAAGAGCTTTGTGTTTGCCTGGTTTGGACACCTTGTAGCCCTTCCACACACTCCTTTTTGCAGAGTTGACTCTGTCACCCTGCAGCGTTCTCTACCAAATGACACAGATGTTGTACACAAAGCTCTAAATTGGTAGAAGCCACCTACCTTTTCCCTAATTTACAGCCAAATAATTCACATCACCTCAGACTTTTCCCTATGTTCACTACTTATAGAAAATGTCATACCCATTAAATTTCTGGAGTTCTAGTGATGTTTGTGTGGCTTTTTTTGAAGACAGGAAACATCATGTTTGGATCTGGAAGGCTCCAACATCTTCAGATAGGAAGGAGATGGTATCGAGCCGTTACTCAGCAGCGGCTGCAGTGCTGTAGGAGTGTGGTTCTAAGGCAAAGCTGGCATCCTACCCCTGGTGCTGCAGCTTCTCAGCTTTATGCTGTAACTTCTGTAAATCTGGAGAGTGCTCAGATTTGCCCTAGTCATGTGTGCCACTCATGACAGTGCACATGGCAGCCTTCACAACCTCATCTCCCTGGGGATATAATTTTAATGTGTCCATTTACATCACAGTTGTATTAATTACATTTAAAGTTAGTTTTGAGCTAAGGTAGCACAGCCTTATTTCAGAGAACAGAGAGCATGTGTGTGTTGTAATGAGGCTTGAGTATAATTGATCTATGACTTGGATATAAGGGATTCTTAAGGGAGTTTGCTGATTTATGTGGAAGACGGATGTCTGTGGCCATTAGGAAACACCAGTTTTTATTGCCTATCAATCTCATGGAAAACCTATGGCAGCAAAATCTCCTGTAATAGTTATATAATCTGTTAAATTAGAGATTAATGAAATTAAAACCTAGCAGAGGAGGGAAATACATTTTTAAGGGCGAACAGTATCAGAAAAACAATACAGACTATTTGAAAGCATATATAACAGCAGTCTTGAGACAACAAAAGGATAAATCAGTATACACAATTGTTGTCTTAATCCACTTTTTTCTTTGAGGATGCTTGTGGGTTTCAAATTGCAAAAAACTATGTGAATATGTGGGTTAGTAAATCGCTACATCAGTGGAGCACATAAGACTAATACCGAACAAGATGGAAAAAGGACACACCATTTAGACTGTAACACACTGTCTTAGAATCATCTTAGAATTTAATAGAGTTGAAGTGTAGTTTTGCTTAGTTACATATTTAATTTCAGATTTGTAGAGTTCAAAAGTAGCTGCTTACTCAAATACAGTTGTAAGACCAAAAATTAGAAGAAACCCCTTGCTTTTTCTATGTAGCAATGACTTATTTACAACAGCTGTGTTTGGAAACCGTGACTTTTTGGGGTGGGGGGAACCCCAGTATCTTAAATATTTTAAAAAGAAAAAAAATTGGGACAATATGTCTTCTATCAGTTAATTCCTAAACATCTAAATTTCAGTGTTTCTTGTGCTCATTTTTCCTTATAGTTACTATATACAGTGGGATATAAACCAGAAGGAATTCAAAACCCCAAAAGTATCATTTTTCTATACATAAAAAAGAAAATACTATTGAGGTGACCGCATGTGTCAGTACATCACTTTATTTCCACACCACCTGCTGCAATTAAAAATGAAATCACCAAGCAGCAAGTACAGTAACTTCATCAACCAGCTGATATTATAATTAATGACTATAGAGTCTCTATTATTGTGTACTTCCAAGGCATCAAGTGGAAAGCTGTCGTAGTGCTTTAAATAATGAAAAAGTTTCAGGCCTTGATAAATGGCTCAGTTGGATGCAGTTTAGAAAGTTGAGAGCATATGCTTCTGTCATTAGAAACTGAGGACCCTCGTTACCCTTGCTATAACTCTTCAGATTCATCTGAAACTCTTTGATCCCCTCATGTACTTACACTGTGTTTAAAATGCAGAAGTGTGGAAAAATATGGTGTGCATGAGAAATTCAGCTAGTAGGGAGAAAGATTAAAATAAAGCTACTGTTCATTAACGTCTTTGTTTCAAACCTATCGCGAAAGATAGCATTACTCTGTATCCACATTTCTTTTGAAATGAGAGTAAGCAAACATTTTTCTTTGATTCCTTTGAGATTTTTCTTTTAAGAAACAATTGAAATCCAATAAAGAAATGTGCTTCAGAGGATGCTTGTGAAGATGTTTAACTGACTCAATAGAGAAATGACAACGTGGGTATTTGTTCTTGCAGCCTGTACTTCACTGCAGCTCCATGGTAGTCTGCAATGATGGATGCAGAATGAGTGTGAAGAGTAAAGCACTGGAGCAGAAATTTTGGGTGTTATTGGTGAGAAAGGTTTAAACAATATAAATTTTAACAGGCGAGCTATTGGTAAATTCACTTCCTGAACAGTATAGCTTTGTTGCTAAATAGCATAATTTTAACTGAAAGCTATTAGCTACTTTTGAGCTACCTTTTATTTTTCCTCTTACTCTGGAAGTTTTGTATAATGTGTTTGCCTCTGAGGATATTTCATAGCTGAAATGCTGAAATGTTTTGCTTGACAGAGCATGTTACAGATAGGGAAAATTTTGTCTAATCCCTGACTTTCATGGTTGTCATTTTGCTTTGTTTCATGTATAGAAGCTCTATGCCAGAACCTTTCAAACCTTTTATAAGGGAATTATGTTTCTTCTAAAGTCTTGAATTAAGATAATGAAACATATATGTGAATACATATATGACTGTGTTACCAAAACCAGAAAAAAATATTTCTTCCTTTGCATAAGATAATGTAATAAGTGAGTGCTGGTTTCCCCTCTGCATTTTCATTCTTTAAAATCTGTTATTTAGAATCTCCATTTCATGAGCATCCAAACCCAGGGAAGTGCTGTGCCCAAGCATTACGTGCAAGCCTACAACTGAAGGCTTTTATGGTCCAAGAATTTCTCAGTGGCTAAAAAGTATGTTCTACAACCTGGTGTTGAGGAGTGAAATGGAAAGACCAATGAATAGATGTGAAGAGATGAGAAAACTCGACCTGTTCAGGGAAGAATACTTGTTTTTATCCTCTGTCATGTGGTGACTATCAAGCTGCAATAACCTCAGTGGCAGCCTGTGTTGTGAGTGAATCCCTTGGATTCTTCATATCTCATAGCTCTCCCTGCTTTGGGGCTTTTTGTTGTGTTGGCTATTTGATTTTGTGTTTTGATGGGTGGTTTTAGTGTTTTGTTTTAGGGATTTTTTTGTTGTTGTTGTGGTTGGTTGGTTGTTTTTTTTCCCTGAGGAAAAAGCACAGTTGACTGACTGCTTGATAAGGTTTACCTGAGAAAATTTCCAAACATTGCAGTTGGTTAGAAAGGAGCAGGTGAAGTGCTGATGCAGTGGGTCCATCTCCATTCATGTCAAAGGCGTACTTCCTCGCAGGAGATGTGAATTTGTGATAAGTGCTGAATATTAACTAGGATATTTGGATTTAATATAATGATCTTATATCACCACAGCATCCTGGCAAATTAGATTAAACCTGAAGGACATGGGACCTGATCCATCTTTAAATTCATGATGTGTGAAAGTTGTGCTTCAGACAAGTGTTAGGGTAATTGCTTCCTTAGCTGGTGACTTTAATAAGTTATAAACAGAAATATTTATCTCAGTGTGCTAAGTGGCTAGGAGACTGAGAATAAAGATAGCAAAGACATTCACAGATGTAGGATTTTACATCTATTCAAAATATTGTCACATTGTCCTATTAGATACCTAGGTTTTCGACATATATCGGGACTTTTATGCCCTTTCTAGTAATTAAATTAATTATTTATCCATTGTACACAGTCTTGAATTACTGTGTGATTAGCTTGGGCACTTAAAACTATAAGAACTCTTGAAAGCAAAATCCAAGCATAGATATTCCATAGCCCGTCTTACAATCTAAATATTGCTCTTAGTCTAATCGAAGCAGCAAGAGTAGTCACAGCAGTTGATGGACTATTTTTCAAATTGATTTCAAAAATGTATTTAAGGGGATGATCTTCTACTCTAGATTACCTATTGATTTTTAATATGAAAAGCTCATTATATAAGCAGTAACTGCATATAAAAACCTAGCAAACCTTTGCATAAATCCTTTAATTGAATTTCCAGAGCCTGTGGTTCTACTTTTTTTTTTTAATTAAATCTATTTCTTTTTTTAAGTGTTACTGTGTAATTTGCATGCTGTGAAGTGGCCCTGTCCCAGATAAAGTGCCATTGATCCTTATTAAACCTCACCTCTGGGCTTGCTCAAAACTAACTGGAAAAATTAAAGTGTTCATGCTGCAATGCACTTATTGCTTGTGTGATAGGATTATGGAAAAAAAAAAGAATAACATTAATTTCCAAGAGAGAATTTATAATGCAAGATTTTATTTTTTCCAATTTGATAATTAATAGCAAAATCATACCCTAAATATAAATTGTATTTCAGTCTGCAAACTCCAGTAGTAATTAGGAAAGATAATGTATACCTGATATAAAACCATGACGTTGTATATGGACACTCTTTTGGTATATTAATTTTTTTAAGTGTCCAAAATGATTATGGATTCAGCCCAACAGCTTAGAGATTTGAGAAAAAAAAATCTGGAACTTATGCAGTACCTTTTATTAATAGCTGTTTCTATTTTATTTCTTGACTTTAAAATGTGAAAAACGATAGTCTGCAAATATTCACGCTAAAAATTTTTATATTAGAATTATCATAAGAAAAGTATATGTTGCAGTACAATTTTCCTTTTTTTAAAAAAATACCTAACATTTTTTATTTGAAAAGCAATAAAATCTCCTAAAGAAATATTCATAATCAATAAGAATACAAAGTATGGAATATATTAACAGAGTTATAAAAATGTTTGCAATATGACTCAAAATGAAAAACGCGGCAAGTTATGTATGGTTTAAAGTGTAATCAATTTTGAGGTTGCATACGAGGATATAAATGATAAACACAAGTAGCAGCATTTTTAGTAAAGGCTGTTTCAAAATAATACTGTATTTATGGTCTATTCCATTCCTTTTATAGATCATTAATGTAGAAAACAAACACAGTGTATCCATCTCCTTAGACAGTTTAAAATTCCATTAAATGATATTTTTAAATGGAAATTTTAAGCTCATACTACACACATCTTTCTGCGAACATGTGCTGTAGTGAGAGCAAATGCAGACTGGCTTTCCACCAGAAGCTGATGCCCTAGAAGTTACAGTCGGGGTAGTTCCATATTTGTAGGGGAAGACAGTGGGGTTTTTGCACTTTCAGCAAAGAGAACCGCTGGATCTGGTGTATTTTAAGGAAGTGGTGAGTTGCCGGTGATGTATTACATTCGGCTACACTGGAACTGTCCATTGTAGCACACCTTCATTCGACAATGAATTTGTTTGAGTACATCTCACCTACAGAGCAGTTTTGCTCCTTTCTCAGTTCCTCACTTGTGCATGTGAGAACACTGTCCGTGCTTCCTTTATGTTAAACCTTGAACTTTCATCATACCCGCATCATGTAGGAGTTATGGCCACTGGAGCTCTTTGCTGCTGCTGGGATCATAGAATCATAGAATTGTTAAGGTTGGAAAAGACCCCTAAGATCATCCAATCCAACCATTAACCTACCACCTCCAAGTCTACCCTTAGACCATGTCCTCAAGCACTGCATCTACCTGTCCTCAGCATGTAGCATTATAGAGTGTTTAGCAACATTTCTTACAACCAAAACAATAAAAGAAAACCCCGTGAACCTCTCCCATTCCTGAACCTGTGCAATTTGCGATATAACACAGGTATTTAGAATGAGTTGTATGAAATATGTAGAAAAAAACCCGTAAGTGAGAACTGTTATTACTGGGGTAAATTGTTTCTACTGTGTGTCTGAGAATAAACAGAGTCTGTGTGGGCACTTTTATTGTAAATGAAGACCCGGAACCTTCTCTAACTGGCTTGCAGTACTGTTACCATTCCTAAAAAAGGAATTTCATCATAGGACAGCAAAGAAGGGAGACGGAGAACAAAGATTTTGAGTCAAGGGAATGGTTTGTGGTGCTTTGATTTGTGCCTTGTGGAAGTAGACTCATGGCTTTGAATCCTTGAGTATGCAAAGCAGTGAGCTCCTCATCTGTGGCTTTCCTAGGCTTTCACAGGTAGTTTTAAATGTTCAGGAACATCTTCCTTCACAGGGACAGCTGACTGGTTCTTAAAAAAATCCTACAGTGCTTGCTGAATAGGAAAAACAGACAATGAATTGGGTCCTGTGGTACAAAATATTTACAGAAAATCTTCCTGATCTCATAGGTTTTAGAAAATCTTTTTTTTTTTCATGGCCTTTCTAGAATGACATGCAGTGTTCCTGCATGAACTTGATTTTTCTGCTGTTATTTCTTGGAGGAAAAAGAGAAGGCAGACAGAACTTGGGGAGGAAATGAACTGGATCTCTTAGCAATATGGGAGTTACTCAGAAAAGCTATGCTGACCTGAGGCCTTGTAATAGGTGAGAGTGAAGGTGAGTCTATACCTCTTATTTTACTCAAAGTGAACGCTACTCAGCTGAAGAGGGTAGCTGGAACGATCCAATCAGCAGCAAGGGAATGCAGTTGCAGTTGCATCAGCCTCTTTCTTCTGTGGTGTTGGGAAGTTTGCACTTAAAGGTGGTTGTTGAGTCTAGTTCTCAATACCAGTCTGCCTGCTCCCTCTCTGCTAGGGCAATATTGTCTTCAGTTTTGGGAAATGAATGTATTTTGATCCCCTCCATCAACAGGCAAGCACTTGACCAATGCAGGATATTCGCTCCACATTTTCACATTAGCTTGTAGGATTAAAGTGAATGACCTGGTCATCGTTACGTGCCTTCCTCCTCTTGGTGGTCCAGCAGTCCTGTTGTGGATTATTTCTTTAAGCAGCTGTCACAAGTACCATGTTGCTCCTTCAAACATGTTTCTGTTTTACCTAACGGTACATCGCAGGCGTTCTGAAATTACGCTTTAGGAGAATGGTTTTCAAATTCTTTCCTGGTTGTTTGTCAGTGGATTTGTTGTAGTTTCCTAATGGTTTTTAGTGGAGGAAGTAAGTGACACTGATCAGTGAAGGTGGACAGTAAGATTTATAATGTATTTGTGCTAGCTGATTGCCAACAGAACTGGCCTTTCCCAGCGGTGCTGTACGCATACTTGGAAAATCAATAGGGATTAGCCTATGACCCCCTCCACATACTTATACTGTGGTCTGCATTGCTTACCAATATTTCATCTGTTTCACTTAAATGCTGTTACTTACTCAATAATGTGTGGCTGTTCTTGCAAGCTACTAATTAATTTTTAAAATGCAGTATCACTTGAAACGGAGATAAAGCACACCTTTAGCATCAGAGTGAGTGGAGGGCAGTGGCTTACTTAGTGAATTTGCACTTGGTACCTTTAATTAAAAATCCTACTTTGAAAGATTAAAGTTATACATCAGATTAAAAAAAGTACTAAATCAAGTGCAGAGACCTTTTCATGGTGGTTGCCAACAAGCTAAATTGCCAGGTTTAACTAGTACCTACAGTACTGTGCATAGTATTTGCTGGCTCAATGTGACTTTACAGTGTGTATATTCATAATTAGAACATGCATATGAGGAAATTATTATTGGTTACGTTTAGATAAATGATTATTATTATGCATTATGCAAATTTCTTTTGTACTGGGATGAACAATTCCTGAAATGTGTTTTGATAAAATAAGGTTTTCCTTTTGTTTTGCTATTTGATTTTTTGCTTGGTTTACTGGTTTTTGTTAATGGTTTGGTTGTGTCTTTTGGGACTATTTTTTTACATTTTGGTTTAAAAATACTTGGTTTCAAGTTCTTCCTTTTTTGTCTCTGGGAAATTGAGAGAAATATTTAATGTTCATAAATTAATATATTTCAATTATATTGAGTCTGGGCATTGTCTTGACAGTGTGTTCACATGTTGCACAAGCCAGGTTTTATTTTAAATTCTAATAAATTTAAAACAGATGTATCAGGTACTGTTTTTCCTTGACTGCTTTTAATTATTTTTTAAAATATATAAAAATAGTATACAAATATTTTTTTACCCAGTGTAAAATTCTTATTTCAGTTTCTAGTTTGCCATACAGTTTGCCAAAACCCAAACATAATGGCCTTAAGCAATTACTTTTGATGAGGTTGTTCTCCCAATAGAGGGATTTTAAAAATTCACAGTTTCTTATGCAAGTGTACCTATTCCCTAGAGTTACTTATACTTTCTTATTGATCTAGTAGCTGGTATTTGAATTGGTCGATGTACTCTGTAACTTGTTTAAGATACCCTACCTGAACTATTAGTTTAAATAATATATTCATAAATTGATTAATCATTACAGTAAGAGTTATTAGCTGCATTTTTATCTGTGAGCTATCCGCAAACGACTCCTGCTATAATAATCATGCATATATAAACAGATTCAGCTTTAAATTGCAGTACGCCTTATAATAATTACACTGCTAGTAATAGTATGTTTCTGCAAGAAGGAATCAACCTTTTTCTGTGTGGGCAGCAAAACTCAGTGTGTTTATTTAATGTGGATAAAGTAATTGTAAATATTGATGTGCTTACAAGCCGAGTTATGGGAGAGAGGGAAGAAGGAAAGAAGAGATGTGGCTTTTGCTGGCACAGGGAGAGAGCTCCTGAGGTTTCTGGGTGCTTGGGTGGGACCAGGCATTGGCTGAGCTGAGCAAGGCATGTGGGAAGCTCTTAGGCTACATGTGCGTGGGTGATGGGTGGGAGGGTGTTTTGCAGCCTGACTGCAGGTGGGATGGGGTGACTGGAGGCTGGAGGAGCTGGTGCCAAGCTTATGGTGCAGATCTCATAGCTTGCTTCTCCAGAGAAGAGTATTACAGAAAGGAGCCAGGGCATTACCTAGTGAATATTTATTTATAAAACAATACATATAAAGGGATGTAGCTGCATCTGCCTCTTACTCATGACAGAAAAGTTTGACTTGTGTGCCTTTACGTCATAGCATCTTGCTTTTGAAAGGTCTCTATTGCTGTCAATATACATATAGCATACATAATTGCTGTAACTGAGAGGTGATGTTGGTTAAATTTGGAGCTTCAAGTTATTATGAAGAATTATGTCAAAATGTTTTCTTTAAAAGGTCTGGTGTGTGCAGAGGGAATTAGAAAAATCTATTTAACCAAACATGTCAGAACTCACTTTCTCAGCGGCTCTCGGGTTTAGTTGGCTAAATAGTGCAGAGTCCCAACAGCTTTAAACAACTTTCACTTTGATTTAATCCCAAATTATATGAAAGCAGAATACATGTACATGCAATCTTACCATCGCAGACATATTCCCAAATTAATGGCCTCTCGTAGCTAACAATCTGAGTGCAGTGTGGAAAATCACACGCCTCACGTTTCCACTCGTTTCCTACATAAACTGTTGTCGTGAGCCTTGGACTCTTGCATTTTGCAAACAAATAACTAGGGGAGCTTTTTCATATTTTAGTTTGAAAGCCATTTTGTTTCACCACATGCCTTTTCTGCTTCATAAATTCTACTTTAAAACATTCAACAACCTGCTAAATTAATATATACTGTGTTCTTTCCTTAATGGGTAGGGGAACTTGTCTCACAGCAGTGCATTTGTTCAGCTCTGTTTTGAAAAAGCGCTGCCTGCCGTGTGAAGGACATCTGCTCACAAATGAATGATTGTGCTTTTGATTCGGAGCAGCACCTTCACTTGAAATGCTGGCTGCAGATGAAAGGAACAGATTGCTGTGGTACCGCTTTTGTGAGGATTCCTCTACCCAGCATGTGGCTTCATACATTATTGAGAGCAAATCCACTTTGTGCTACCACTCCTCACTGCACTTATTTTGCCAACCTCATTCAGAATGTCAGCAAGGATCACTTTTCTACAAAGGAATAGGAGGCCAGTTAGGAAGATTAAGCAGATAAATTATTTACAGTGTTTAATTATCATTGCACAGGTTTATTAAACTTCATGGTTACCTGGAAACCTAAGCAGGTGCTGGAAAAAAGTCCAATAAAGTTAAATAAAAAAGTGTTTTGTGTAAAATGAAATCCTTTTATGTGTGCCATGTTAATATAAATGTCCAGGGCTTTTTGGTTGAGCGCCAAGCTTGACTTGCTTTTAATGTTGTGATTATTGTATTTTTTTTTCATAATCCATTCCTAGCTCAAGGCTTATTATGATAGGGGATCCCACAGAATTCTCTGCTGGGTTGAGTAGTAGCCTGTTATACTACTAAGTGTCCTAGACAATAAACAGATGTACAGGGTATGCTTGGTAAATCTCAGAAGATTCCCTTTTGCTGATATTAAGTGTGTCTGAATTCTGGAGCAAAAACCTCTGCTGTAGCATCAAGATACTTTCTAGAATCTTCTTTACTGTTTATACTGAATAATTTATCTCGCTTCCTCTTCACATAAATTGACCCAATTGGTGTTTATTTAATCACAGAAGTGAGGATTTTAATTTTGGTTCATTTTACTTTATTTAGCAGTAGAGGTGTTGTCCTTTAGGAACAGCTTCTACACCTCTGTATGCTGTTCACTAATATAAACTAATGAGCTCCATTAAAGATCTGCCCACATAGTTGCAAAGAACCACCTATTAATCTGTCATCTTTGAATAGTCTGAGAAAATTAAGACCACCATGCAACCATGAATTTGAAAATGAAAAAGGCAGTACCAAACCTATTATATTCTAAGGATGAGTGCCAAATGGGTAGGAAGTGACTGCTGTTATTAAAAGGAAGCAGACCAATCCTGATGATTTAGTTTGGTAAAATAACCCAGTGGCATATCAGGGTAAGTATGGGCTGAAATCCTGCCTCTTTTAAGGTCAAGGGAGTTTTGCTATTGGTATGGGAGGACACCAGATATATATCTTTTTGAAACTGTAGTTAATTTAAGATTAAATTATTACCAAAGTAAATGCGGATTTTTAATACAAGGACCATTAGTTTCCTATTCTGCTATTTAGTTTGGGTTATGATACAGAGAATTCATAGGTTATTTATGGAGAAAGTCTTTTATCCTCCTGTAATATTATAGTTTTCTTGGTCTATAGTCTTTAAAGAGGAAACTCGGGACTGACTAAATGCACAGAGATTTGCAGTCCATAGCAATAGCGGCTTGAATTAATTCTGGGTGGGTTACTGTCTGTGGGAACTAGAAAAGACTGTTCCAATTTATCTGATAGAATAATACTCAATTTAATCCACCATGTGAGAAATTAATTAAGAAAAATTAAATCCATGATTCTCATTGTTTTGTTCAAATTCTGTTTACCTCAGAACAGTAAATTTCTCATTCCTAAGGCACAATTTAGAATGTTCACATTTGTTGTCTGAAATCTACTTGAAGGGCTTTTTTTCTACTATTGTTTAAAACATCCGAAATACAGCATTGCATTATAAAAAAAAATCATATAGTATTCTAATTATTTGTCCTTTGAGGCTTTGTTTTTAGAAAATAAATATCCATAGCTATCAGAAGTATATTGATCTTTGATTGCTTTTTGTAAATTGCCCTCCTGTTTGGAAGAAGGAATGGAAGAGGCAGCCTGGGGCATATTTCAGTGTATCTTTTGGGGGTTGGATGACTTTTGTGTTTTGTTGGGTTTGGTTTTTTTTCCATTAAGCCACTTTTCATATGTATGGCTGATTTCACTATGGCCAGGACTGAAAGGGGAAACATATCAACTCAGCCGGTGAAGTTGAACTTGGTGTTTCTTTATAGTGGCCTAAGATTTTTCACATGTAAGTAGTAAGCTTATAGGCTGGTGTATTTTTGTTGATAATACAGAGTTCTTAATACTTGGGTCTATAGTTAGTTTATACTAATTTTTGTATTCTACTCAGTAGGCTTTGACAAAGACCTATAATTTCCCAAATAAACCAAAATATCTTTATTTCCCAAATAAACCAAAATAATCTTTTAAGAGAACATATGTTGAAAGAGGAAATTTAAGATCTTAAAATCCAGGACATAATTAACACTATAGAGATATACATATTAGTTTTCTAGAAGCTATTTGTGGTTTGCTTTATCTTGCTGTTCAATAACATTTTCAAACTCTTTTTTTTTTATATATCAACTTTTTGCATTCAGTATACAATCCTATGTTTAGAATAAATAAATAAATTCTGAACTAAAGCAATAAAAACAAAAACTATATGTTGATGTTGATGAAAAAGAGAGGAAGAGAAGAAGCCCCGCAGCATGGGCACTGTGGTTGCCTCCAGCTCTAGTATGTTAAAGATGTAGGACATCTGTGTTTATGGAAAGCTCTTTGTATATCTCAATATTGAACCACAATGTGACACAGTTATATTTTTAAGCACTCTTAAATGTTAAAATTAGTAAAAGATTACTTCTGTAGAAGTTTTGGAATAAAGATTATTGGAATAAAGATTATTGGAGTAAAGAATATTTGGAATAAAGATTATTTTATTCCAAAATTATTGGAATAAAGGGAGTGATCTCTGCCATCTATGAAAATATGGAGAAAAAGTCTGATTTTATGTTTTGGATTTAGTCACCTACTGTAGCAACATTTAACAAACTGACTTAGTTTAAATACTGTAGCAGTTTTCCTGGTGCAAGGAAACAACAGTTCCCTGCCTATTTTTTTTCTGACAAGATGGAAAAAAGTATGTGACATTCAGCTTCCACTGAAGTTGATAAAATACTATGTTAGACTTTGAGCCATTTTTCTTAATTTTGGGGTTTAGCTATCCCTTCTTTGGTTATATGAAATATAGTGAAATTTTTGCATCAGGAAAAAATAATCCCTATTAATACCCTTGCTAAATAAAAATAGCAAATGTCACTGCTGGTTTGCAGTAAGAAAATATTCTATCCACCATTTGGGGCTGAATATGCCTAAGAATATGGAATATGAATCATGAGTACTTTATACCTGTTTTAAAATACTTCTGTGTGTCAGTCTGGTTTTACAAAGTCTTCTTTTGGGACCTCATACTCTTTACTGATTCTTAAAATTATGCTTTTCCTTACATGATTTGAAAATATCTGACCACATGGCTCAAGCAAACCAATGCCTCAGGATACAGTGATGAAAATGGTGTAGTTTCAAGTCTTGTATATTTAATTGAGATGGATACTATACAGAGTAGTAGTACTCCCACACTGGAATTTCAGTTATCTGTTACCTTATTTCTTTCTGGAAAACTGCAAATTTATTCTATATAGAGCTTAGGCATAAAAGCTGTCTGTTGCACTAATGTGGAAAATGTTTTCCTATTACACTGTTTCCATGCAAATAACAAATTAATGCAGCTTGTAGAGGAATCTAATCACTGTAATTCAGCATTCAGGGGAGCAAAAAATGATCATGCTTGTCTTCACTCTTCCAAGAATGACACCAGATTTTAGTTTTTTTTAATGCATGGCATATTTAACTCATTAGTTTTAATATACAGGTTTAAAAATCTCTCCTTGAGCACTATCTTCCAAAAAAGAAACTCTCTAATCTCATATCATGATGTGGTTATGGCCATACAGTTATCCTGCTATTTAATGCCCAGTTTTGTCTTTACACGTCAATCTTCTATTGTATTTTGTCTTTGAGAGATTTAATTTATGCACTGGGTCATTACAGCTTTCATTTGCCCATACATGGGGGCCCTGGGGATAAGAATGCATTAAAATCAACTGCCCCCCATTCCCAACCTTCCTGGTGATTAGAAGTCTTAGCTGTGCTGCTGAACACCCTATTTTTTTTTTGTGTGTGTGTGTTAAATTGTTAGTTTACTAAACCAGCTACTTCTCTAACAGGGTTTTAAAACTGCTGTCAACCTTACCTGCACTGAAATTCACTTCCACTCCTTTTATACTTTCAGAATGTTTTCAGAAATATCATTCTGTTGATTTTGAACCTACTGAAGATTCCTTGCTTTCCCTCCCACCACAATATTTTGTGTAGCCTGTCTCATTTTGTGCTGCTGTCCTCTTTATGCACCGGTTTTAGATTCCAAAATTATTTGGGGTTAAAAAAGCTATGGTGATCTGTTCACTCTGAAAACAGTGCAGTGTCACTCTCACAGTGGGTTTTTTATTAGTTGTTAACTCTTCTATCTTGTATTAAAAATATAAATTATAAAAACAAAGAAAAAAACCCTGTCTGTTTCACTGAAGGTCCTAGTGCAAAAAGATCCAAGAATTCAATTGAATGGGTTTTGAATGGTTTTTATCATAAAGAGGAAACTGTTTCCAAGGTCAGATATTTTTCAAATCTAGATCTTTAAAAAAAGAAAAAAAAAAATCTTGCTTCTGCACCTTCTCCATCACCAAATCCATTCCCATTTCTTGGCCGAAAGAAAAGTTCCGCCACAGGTCAAACTGTTGCCTTGTCCACCTTACCAACAGTCACTGCACACAGCAAGAGAAATGCACAATTGGAGTTAAATAAATGGTCCTTCTCTGGGTCTTTTCCTGATTTATTTATTTTTTTTATCCCCAATGGCCTGATTCCTGCCCCGTTAGAGATTGTTCAGTGGAGAAGGACGACATTTAGTCATTCTTGTCAGTTTATCTCTTCTGAGATAAGAACCTGAGCTCCTCTGACTTATCCTACTCTGTGGCTATGTGACAAATGGAGTAAAGCCTATGAGGGGAGCGAGATACTCTCCCTTTGCTAATGAGCACCTTTATACATTATTTTACACATACTTGGTGGCACAAGTCGTTAGTTGTATTATCTTTGAGAGTTACACTGGTTTTTAATGTTCTTTTAAGCTTTTCCCATACTTCCTGCAGTAGTTTCTGCAGTAGATCAATGCACACCTTGAAGAAACACTTGTGTTGTCTGTAGTTTCCACTTGCTATGCTTTGTACCACTTACTCAGCGGCGAGCTGGTGAGAGGATCCTTTCCTGTTCTCTCAGATGCTGTGTGAGAGGAACTGCCTGCTCTTAAGAAGGCAAAAAGAGAGGCAAAATGGGATTAATAAAATATTTTCATTTTCCATCCTTTTCTGTTTTGCAAACAGCAGTTTTGGCCAGGCTAATTTTGTCGCTCTGTTTTTGTGAAGTGCTGTGATCTTTACGGGTGAGACGCGGTGGGACCCGGTTTTGTTCTACTGCATTTATTCAGCTGTGAGTCCATAGTTAGACTTGTGATCCATGTACCATGTTGGAAAGGGTAAGACAATATGATGGTTATTTCTGCTGTACATTATGGATAGGGAAGGACTTCAGCCATCAGTACTTTCTGCTTAGGAGATATGTCTTTGTCAAAACTTCCTCAGGTGCAAAAGGAGCAGAAGATGGACACATTTGTAGAAGTGTACATGATCTGGCTGGGCAGGAACCACGCAACTAGGGGAACTGCTCAGGGAGTAAATTAACAAGAGGAGTAATTTAGTGGCAAAGGGGAGTGATCTTGTTAGTCTGAATGGGACTGACTCTTGGAGGGATTGTGGATGCACAGCTCCTCCGATGTTGTAATAATCATTTGAAAAAGCTGACTCCCAAAATCTGGAAAGTAATGGTTCTCTGGAAATGCTAAGTGAAATCATGAAATATGTTTTTTCCCCAGTATCTATCTTCTCTAAAGTGTTGTGTTTGCTGTTTTCACTGAGGAAAAAACCCGAACAACCCCAAATATGAAAGACCAACTCATTTGAATTTCACCAACTTAAATGTTAAAACTTGATTATTTCTGGATTGTTTCCAGCCTTGTTTTCTGTATATTTATTGAGAGTTACACTGGGAAATAGATGATAATAAGATGGAATCTGTGCTTATATTATTGGGAAAGACCAAAAATTTTAACCACATAGTTTTAAGATTTTAACTGTATGTAACTTTTTTACAGCTCATTGTCTGATAAATGAAAAGGAATTCAAAGCTGAGTGGAATATAGACAAGCAGAAAAACTGCTCACAGTTGCTGGATTCTTAAGTCAGAGATTATATTGTCAGGTTTTATGGAATACTCAAAAAATATGCCATGTTCGCGTGAAAACCCTCATCTGCTGAGTTTCTCTCCTTTTATATTTCTAATAGACAGTGCAGGCTTGGCATGGATTTGTCTAAAATAAAATGCTAATTAAGATTTTTAGTCTGCTAACGAAGAGATGAAGTTTAATAGGTTCTTCAGGCAAAAAGGATAGGTTCTGTCCTAATGCATTACATTTCTGAACTTTGCAATTTATTCAGTAATTAACTTTTCTTGATGACAATGAAAATGCATAGCCGTGCATGCAAAATTCATTTTAGACTTTAGTGAATGTACGAAGCACTTGTGTATACATTGTACAAGATATTGGATGAGTAAAATTCTCAAAAACATGGTATTTGAAGCTGTTCCATTATTAACTCTATCATATTATATAGCTGAGGTGCTTTATGACAGAGCAGTTTATTAACCTGAATGTTTCATGGAAGGAAAGCCATAAAGAGCAGAATTATTGTCAGTAAGTTTCTTGTTGGTGTTTCCTGATTTTTATTTTTTTTTCCAGAGAGACACAAGTGCAGACACTTTTCCTTCTCATAACATTTCATAGAATTTGTAGTGCTGCTACAATTTCCCTTCTTTATCCTGATGAGCAATTTATTCCTGCTCCGTTGCATTTAGGGTGTTTGAGGCCTAAAATGCTGGTTTCCACTGGGTTACTCAGCAGGGGAAGCTGACCTACAGCTTGCTAATGACTTTCCTTGAGTCACCAGATTTTCCCAGTGCTCAAAACTGTGTTAGCAGTCCAGTCCCTATTCAGTGTAATACATGCATGTATATTCATTCCCATTACGTGTCAGCTTAACATATGCCTTAATTTAAGTACCTGAAATAAAGTGTCTCAAACAAGGTAGTTTTCTTCAACATATAACCCTAAAATGACCATAAACTGAAACCCTCCTTTCTTCATGTAGGAGCCTGAAGTTAAAAACGGTATTACTAAATGTTTTGTAACATGTATTTCAATATCCAAAGGTTTGTTAAAGTTTCAGTGCTGATCTATGAAAATACAATTTATTAGTAATAAAAGCATTCACAACTTACCTCTTCAAAGCACAGCGCAAATAGTAACTTGGTTTCATTATATAATATGTATGGGTGTGTAAAATGATGTATGGGTGAATTATCTATCACACAGCAATATTTGAAGGTGTTTGAGATGGTGCTTCAGGGAATGGCTTAAGCAACTTACTGCTCTTGGCTACTGGTAACTGCAGTCACTTCCAAATGGGCACGTGTCACTCCAACCATGTAGGGAATGCTGTCTGAAAGCCTCAGTGAGATGACTTCAGCAGCATAGTGCCCCATTTCAGGAAATTCTTGATGTGGCATTAGATTCCATATTGCTGGCATATTTATACTAAAATAAAGCTAATTGAAAGAATATGTTGCCCAAACCATGCTTACATTTGAAAGCTATTAGTTCGGTTCTTTGAAGGGGTGTACATCCCAATGGCGTTTAAAATCATCCTGGGAATCTTTATTTATTCTTTGTGAGTCGAGCTAATGCTTCATTTAAGAAACTGCAGGGTACTCACAACAAATGTCTGATGGACACTCAGATTCACAGGAGTGCTTTAAGCCATTAGGCCTGCTTATTGCTGTATGTTCTTGGCAGAAAAAATACTTAATAAAGGTTAACTTCATAGAGCTTTTCTTTCACATATCTGATTCTCAGAATTCCCCTTAGAAAAATGGATTCAGGATGGGCACCATGTATTTAAAATAATTAACATGTTATTTTTTTGTGTGTAACTTCTCCGTCAGGAGTTGGCAGCCAAATTTGACGTTTTGTTCATATGTTTATTATCAGTTTATATGAATGAAGTAAATTTTTCAGTCTTTATGTCAACTGCCAGGAGTGGAATAAAAAATGACCTCCACATGACATGCTTTCATGCATTCAGTAATAAAAGCTAAATCGCTTTTGTGAGGATGCATGCAGAAATAGGCAGTGTGTGTCCCCCTCCAGATTATAAGTGTGCACACATCCAGTGGATAACTGCACACAGGTGTAGGCTGGCACCCTCTGTAGACCCTGTTTCTGGCAGGAGTGGAACTCTTCCCTGGCAGTCTGGGGCCTGGGACTGAGGTGTGGGGGTCCCCCTGGGCTCTGACCCACGGTGGGGCTATGCCTTTGCTTTTTCATTTACAAACCCACCAGCCTTGTTTGGCTTTGTGCATTTTGGGGTTCTAGCATAACCAATACTCTAGGCCCCTTCATATTCCCTATAAATCAGCTTGTTTGCTGCTGATCTCCTACCTGGCACATTAGGAAATACCAAACCATGCCTGAATAATGCATCCTACAGTTTTTTAAGTACAGAATCTTTTTCAGTTTTCACAGCCTTTTACCTGTGCTACATGCTTCCTCTGTTCTTGTATTAGGATGCAACATTGTGGGATGTTTTATTTTCTTTCTTCTACCATGTATTTTTTTTTTGTATTTGCTCTCTTGTTGCAACTACAGGCTACTCTTAGAAGTTTCAAATTTGTGATGAGTCTGGAGTGACCTTGTCTTCTCTTCCTTCTGTCTACATCTCCCCTAACCACTCTCGTATTGGCATGGTAACCTCTCTAAATGTCTCTTTTATAAATCTTTCATTCTCCTAAATGCTTCATAGTGAGGAAAATTGGCTTGCAAGCAACCTTGCCCTCACTGTGCTCAATAAGACACTGCATGTATGCATACTGCTTCTGAATATCTTTACTGAAAAAGCTTCAAATCTTATCTACCAGAACTTGCAAATCACTGGTTCATCTTCAGTTTAGATCCTTAGTTGCTAGGATAAGTAGCCATTATAAATTGTGCAGAGAAATCTCGAGGAGTAAAAATGGAAATAGATGTAAGGACAGTCCCTGATTCTTTAGCCTGTCACTGATTTAATTGGAACCCAATTGCTAACAGGGACTTCTTCAGAAATTTATAAATGTTAGATAAGAACACAACCAAATTAAATTGGAAAGGGAAGAAACTAAATGTTGCTTATCTTCTTGAAGGACTTGGGATCTTGTACAAGTTCATTATGAAAGTGAATTTTCCCTCAAACAGATGTTTATTTTAATCCAGAAATTTTTCTGCATTAGAGATGTCCCCCACTTGGAACAAAACCACTCTCAAGTGATTATGCCACCTTATTGCTTAGATATCCTCATATATTTCTTGTTATTCTAGTTGAGTACTACATTCAGACAGAGGTTGCCAATAAAGTTTATTGTAGGAGCTAAGTGTCAATATCTGTAGTACCCCCCGCCTAGGGTGCTTGTAATTAAAATGCCACAGATAGTCTGGGAGAAGCATGAAAATTTGATGGCAAATTGATTTCAGGTTCATCTTGAAATTTGTCCTCAGCTGGACTCAATACTGCTGGCAGACATTGGATGGCTTTTGTCAAAAGGGTTTGCTGGGATGAGACAGAGATGCCTCGATCTGAATATTAAATACTGTGCTCTGCTTATGACAGTTTGCTTACTGCTAAAATGTTCCTGTTTTGTATACATTTTATTGTGTGGGGAATGCTTATGGTGGCGTGGCTGTGTTCTAGTTAGGACAATGTGTTGCTTACAAATATTGTGGCAAACTAAAGAGCAGGCTTACAATGTTGTCTTCAAACATAAATGTGCAGCTTCACAACTTCTGAGCTCTGTAGATATTCCCAAGATTAAGCTGAACTGTACAGAGAAAAGGAGACTGATAAGGCAAAATTGGTGTCAGTGGTAGTGTTGGAGGAGGAAAATCCCTTGTGAAGTAATCCATTTAAAAGAAAGAACTTTTTTTTCCCCTCAAGTAGTTTTGTTTATAGAGAAACTACTTGGAGCAAATATAAAATAAATACTGCTGCTGTTAGAATCTTATAGATATCTTGTTAGAGTCCAGTATAGACCTTTGTTCTCACAGAACTGTTCTTAGCAGTAA
Source organism: Heliornis fulica (assembly GCA_013399135.1). Lineage (NCBI taxonomy): Eukaryota > Metazoa > Chordata > Aves > Gruiformes > Heliornithidae > Heliornis > Heliornis fulica. Next base: position 147,824 of record VXBZ01011765.1, on the reverse strand, counting down.
TTTTCTGCCCCAGTAGGTATTTCAAACAATCTGATGATAACAGGTTATTTTTAAGTATTTTTCTAGATGTAAACACTGCTCTTACTCCAAAAAAATGCAAAAAGGTTGTTTATTTGAAATGTGTTCTGCATTCCTGAAGCACAACTTTGATTAACATTATCCTGGAAGTAATTCTGATGGTTTCAAAACCCACAATTTTGTATGTAGTTAAGGCCCAATGTTAACTTAGAGCCTGTAGTTTTACTCTCATGTTTCAGAACCAGACCAGCTGACATTTCAGGATTCACTGAAGTTCAGGTGCTGCCCGTAGTACAGGCGGAAAGCAGGGTGTTACCTTCTGGAAGGTTCTTCTCCAGAGGCCCTGGGCTAGGCCGGTTGGGTGGGTATGGCAGGCTGCCCTGAGCTTTGTGGTGCTGCTTTGGTCTCTGGAACACAGGAGGAAAAGTACTGCTGACCTGGCCATCCCTTTCGTTTCTGTGGTTCCTTCACTGCCTGATAACATCACTCTCAGCTGAGGTGATAAGAAAGAGAAAGTGAGAGTTGGAGAACCAGTGGGAAAGATGTGAGAAACAGAACAGAATAGGAATGACTCCTGAGGGTTGTTTTTCTTCAGCTGGGGTAAGAATAAGGGAAGGCTTATCATGGCTAGGTCATCTCCATTTGACTGCCACAGCACTTCACTAGTTTTTGTAACAGGGTCTTCTGTCTCTTCACCTCATTATTGTGCTAGTTTGTGGACAAATGCTAAGGTGGTATAAAATGTTTAATGTAACTTAAACATTAATCTCAATATTTTTCTTTGGCTAAATAGTGCAACCTTTTGTAAAAGTGATTTTGGACTCAGCAGGAGGCCTTTTAGTACTGCTCCTGTGGGAAATGAATAAATGTAGTACTGGCAGTATGAGAAAAACTAGACCTGGATAGTTTAAATTTAAGGTTATACTTCTTTTTGATTTTTTTAGGACCTGAACTGCTCATTCTAAACATTTGACACTCCCTTGTTCCTCTTCTCCTCCCTGCAATATTTAAAACTAAAATAATAATCAACTATTGCACCAGAAGGAGACTCTCTCAGGTGCCTGAGATCCAAACTGAAGTATCTGATCTCATTTCAAATGGTCAATTTATTTCCTCCTTTCCTGACACTGGTGAAATTGTGTTTTTATTTCCAGCTATGATAGATTTGTTCACTTGGTAAATATTATATGGTACAGGAGTCTTTATTTTTTCATATAATCTTTGTTTACAAAGTCAATACAATCACTTGGAAAATATGTAGCAAACACCGCAGTATATTAGAATCTTGTGTATTGTGTTTGCTGTAGGTACAAATTCAATACAGCAACTCTCCAACAATTGACATGTCAAGTAATATATCAACCGTTGGTATATTACTTTTTGCTCATCCTATTACTACTTATCAAAACCAGCTCACCACCCACACTCCTCTTCTCATTAAGGACTATTGCTTCAGGATGCTGAGCAGACTCAAGTCTTGCTGATGTTAAGTGTAGATTCTCAGAAACCTTAGCAGAGGTGTCATGCTTGTAAGAGAACTGGATCCCAAACTGTTAGTGCAAAAATCACACAGAGACAGCATTGAATTTCTTTACATTTCTCTAAATTTTCTTGGAGGAAAACTAGTTTGAGTGAACAGTAAACAATTTCCAAACAAAATTAGTTTCCTATATGCAATAAAATAAAAGCAAAGTGGGATTTCTGCATGGTTTGAAATAAATTTGCTGTTATTTCTGTCTACATATTTTTCCTGCATGTGTGTTCTTAGCCCTTTCTCTGAATCGTGAATTATCCTGTCTGCCATGTAAAATAGAAGGAGAAAGGATTGTAAATTGGAGTAGCATCAAGTGACCTTCATTCTTTTCCTGACCCAGGCTTTGACCTGTTTGACTGACTTTGTAAGAATGAATTTGTATCTTAGTTTCTCAGTTTTACCTATATATGACTGGAAAGCATGTCATTTAACCTTACATATCTTATGTATGGTGGTCTGGCAGACTTGATTAGTGCACATGGAGTGATGGAATTTGGTAATTTGAGTACTGAGTAGGTTTTCCTGCTATCAGGCACAACAGTATTTTTTTGATGGGATGTGTTCTAGAAGGTAGTTCCTGTTAATGGTGGGTTTATTGTGTTAAGATTACTGGTTGATTCAGATTGATACACTTCCACCACCACCAAAAACTGTGATTTTGCAGTATTTATTTGTTTAGAAGTTGTCACAGCTTTTCCATAAATCTTTCAGTTGCCTCACTTCATCATTCTAATTCCTTCCTCCTCTTTCAAATTCTTGGAAAAAAAATAGGAACAGAAATACCTAAAGACACGATGGGATGGATGTTTAATAGCTGGCAGAATGAACAGATAATTATTTACTGTTTCATTGCTATGACTAACTGATACATGGAAATGAAGCAGTAATAATTTGAAAAGTTCACCTCTATATGGCTCTATATTGGATACTGAGCAGTAGCAAGGATCAAAACATTTTACAAAAGACTTTTTTCAAGTATGTGCTGTTATCTGGAATAAATTTTTGCATGCATCCTTGTAATGACACTTGTGATTTTTTTTTTCTACAGAACAGCAATAATTAAGCTATCTAGTGCTCTTTGAGTACAATCTCATTACCCAGTACACAATGTCATTACTATCTTTGAGCCCCTCCCTGCCTTCAAGAGCTATTACATGACCTCCAGATCTCTCTTAGACTCCATGTATTACCATTAGAAGACATCCACACTGGGAAATCACTCTGTTCCTGTTTTTGATTAATATTTTATCAGCCACGAGAGGAAATGGTATTCTTTAGCAACACTAATAAGTAATTGAGCAGATGAGATGCCCCTGCTACTTTGAGAAAGTGGTATGTAGAAGCTGTAAAAGAACAGCTTTAGATATGACTTAAGATACTAAATGGAAAAAAACCCAGAAGGTGCTGTCTACAGTGAACGATCAGCAACAGTATCAGCTGAAAACAAATAGTAATAATGTCAGTTAGAAATAGGTTGTCAAAAACATGGTACAAGTGTATTTTATTCACATTGGTGTTCAGAATATGAATCACAGAAATGATTGATCCATTGACTTGAAATAAATTTTAAAGTGAGTCAATGAAAACCACATACAATAGACGGTGGAAAAATAATACTAAATAAGTTGTTTAAAGGGTTTTTCAGATGCTAGCTGAAACCATCTGTCATTATTCTATCAACAAACATTTTGGACTAGCATTTTAAATGCTTATTAGCTACCCTGTAGTCATGTATTATGAGCTATAGGAAACAGTTAATGGTATGTGCAGTTGTCTTTTCAGTAAGTAATGCACTTGACAAATCTCTTGGCACACCTGTCTGTTTTGCTGGCTCAGAAAAGTCTTCATTTAATATTTTATTTAATTTTGCTATCTTTTCTGGGTCATTTTTTCATGAATGGAAAAGCTAAATTTGGGAAGTTTTGTCAGATCACTGGCTCATAAAAATTGTATTGATCTATATGCTTAGGAAGAAACACATGTGCCTGTGATGAATTGTTTTATCAAGGTGAGTGAAGTGAAAACACAAGAAAAAGATGTCTTAAGCATCTGAGATTCACAGCTTCTTCCTGGTTCCCCCAACAGAATATAAGGCTTTATACTCTTATTGGAAATGATATTGTAGAGAATGCTAGCAGGAAGAGTCATAGTGTTTGTATAGTGATTTAAAATCGCTATCAACCAGCAATTATTTTCTTTTGAAACCCTACAGGAAATATCCAGGTATGTGATATTACTGTCATTATATACTATTGTTGCAGTTCTTTGGGTATTTATAACCAGGTGTTACTTTTAAAGCTTAAATCACAAACCGGTGAGAAGTTTTTTGGGTCGCCAAAACAGCAGAGAAGAGTGTGATGCACAACAATAAATCCAGTAGTCCTTGTGGTTTCATGAACTCTTCTTTCTCAACGTTACATCACAAGTTACTTATTTTGAGTTTTTAAAATCTACAGGCTTTAACAGAGATTGCAAACAAGAAATACAAAGTAATGGATTAACTATCTAGTTATATTAATTAAATAACATACATAAAATATGAAGAGTTATAAAAAAAAGCCCCTAGGAATTACTATTACTTTATTCCCCAAAGTGAGAAAGATGTGTGTGTTTGTGTGTATGGGGACTACTCTGTATCTTAATGCTAGGATTAATGCTAAAATGGACGTTATGAATTAATCATGGGATTTAATTTACCAGAATTATTTTTTTGGCATTGAGCCCCCGTAATTAGCATCTTAAACACAAGTGGTTTTGGTGATCTTTATGACAGTCAAAGCAAACCCTTCTGCCATTAATTTCTTGAGAATTGTTTAATAGGCAAGAACTAATTTTACAACTAGATTTGAAAATGAAATGAGTTCATTTAATGTGCTGGGTGATAATGGCGCCCTTGCTTGTAAGTTGGTCTCATTTCTGTAAACAGAGTGTTTTAACATTCACACTGAAAGCTTTGGTGAAGAACTTCAGCAGAAAGACAAAAGGGGTTGTTTTTATTTTTCTTCCACATGTTATGCATTTTAGTGAGATGTAGGTTTTATTCAAACACAGTCACACTACGTGAATTCCCATGTGTCTCTGGTGCTTAGAAATGGAGAGGCAGGTGTGTTCCAGACTACTTGTGTGAGGTACCAACCCATCTCCCAAAGATAGGATCGAAGCAGGAAACGAGACCTCCAAGCAGCACAGGCTTTTACTGACTAGTCATCAGGTTGATTTCTTTAATGTCTTTAGTTGAAATTATTTAAAAAAACAATTTTTATGTTTTCTTAGAACAGTTTTTTTCCCTCTAGATATTTAGCCAAAGTCACCAATCACTCAGTTATCATATCTATGTTACCTCTTCCTAGCTCAGATTTTTTCCTTTGTAATTTGCCAGCTCTGATGTTGTTGGCTACCAAGAGCTAGAAACTGTTATTCTAGTGGCAACTAACAGCAACTAGATAATATATTTTCTCTTTCCCTAACTGTTAATAGAAAATGAGAGTGTGACAGGTTTATCCAAGTGAGAAATCTCGGTTTCCCACTCATTTCCCGTGGGTAAATCATAGGTCGTATTATCCTGGAGCACCTGAGTGGCCAGCAGTCATAGGTCAGAATCCTCACCTTGCCACTCTTAATTTGCCTAAAACGAAAAACAACTCTCTGCTACACTTGGTGTGGTGGGAAGCATTAGCCACTGCTGAGGGGGTCTGTAAGCAGGATATTAGCACAGTGTCTCTAAAGGATTCAAGAGCAGGAGTTTGTAATTCTGACCAGAATATACTCTGCTTCTTCCAATATTTTTTTTTTTTGACTGAGACCCTAAACTGTGTGTCCCTTCAAGCTTTGATATCTCTATCTGAATGACTCCCCTGATTGGGAGTAAGAGCATTTACACATTGGAGTCGTGCTGTGAGTACTTCAGTGGTACGAGTAGCGGCCTTGAGTGCTCAGCCCTCCTTTTGTATTGCTTTGCTCCGCTGCTGCTTCTCTTCCCTGAGCTAAGCTGTGCGTATTGTCAGTGGTTTGAAGGGTACCAGCAGTGCAGAATGATGCACTCTTGCTCTCTCCACCAGACCTTCCTCCCTCTTAAGCTAATTTTCCTTTTATTGTAGTAATTAGAAAAGGGCTTTGATCACAAATTCAGTCTTGCTCGGAGTTCAGAAACAAAATAAGTTGTGCTTGGATCTTGGGGATTAGTGTGCATCTCAGAAATGGTAAACAGTATTTCTTTACTCCATCTCTCACAAGCATGTGAGAGCTCTGACTTGCAAGCCCTTTCTCTGAGACTGCAGTAATTTCATTAGCCAAAAGTGTAATTACATTATAAGAAGAAACAGCAGTCTCTGATTTCATGACCTCCTCTGTTTTCTCCCTAGTGTGCTATAATCTAGATAAGTCTAGATTTAGTTTTGGGTTTATTTATATATTTAAAAATAATGTGATCTCTTGCAGCTGTGAAATGGGTATGATGAAGACAATTAATCAAGATAACTCGTGAGTTTAATGTTTGTGCTGCTTTTCAAATAGAATCCTTCACATTTTATTTTGCTACACCTTAGCTATTATGTTTCTCACCATTACTGTAAAGAGAATTAACAAGAACAATACATGAGAAAAGAATTATACTTTTCATTGTTATGAGAGAGAATTGATTAGTTGTAGTTAATTGGTGTGGATTTTTGATTGTTACTACACTACCCTTTGGCACCACAGACCACACTGTCACCACGGACTGTCAGGGCTCCCTGTGATATTGATGGAGTACATTGCAGACACTTTTGCATCTTCCTTTAACGGTTTTTAAATCTTCCATTCCTTTTCAGGTGACATTTTACAATTAAGTACATACTTTTTTCCCAAATCCTCACATATTATAAATAACATCAGATAAATAATATTTTCAGTATCATTTCCCTAGCTTCTATTGGAAGTGTATAATCTTAGGATTTGCATAAGCATTCCAGAGGCATCCAAAGTATTCGTGTGTGAGTTAAGAGTTTGGGCATCAATCTGGCAAAATGTCCCTAATTCATGATACTGTCTAAACAGCAGATTTTTTTCATACCAAATTTGGATTCTATTTTGAAAAGTGCAGAGCATCTGGAATTGATACCAAAGTCTGTGGGAATTATGCTTAGTTGCAAAATGTTCCATGACTGCTTTTGAAAGCTGTAGTGATGGGTTACTGTGGGCCAAATTCTAACACCATTATCATACAGAATGCCTCTCCTGCTCCAGGGCTGCTGGCTAAAATTAAGATTGTGATTAGTTTTTTTGTAAATGTGGCTGTCTATAATATGCATATATTGATGCAAGAGGACCTTAAACTGCTTTATTTAAAATTATGTTGGTAAATATAAAATTTTAAATACTCTTGTTTATATTCATTATAATGGTCTTGTGAAAAAAAAATCCTCTGTTTGCATTCTAGAGAATTAGAAATCAAGATAGTACCAGGGCTTCCAGTTCCTGATAAATATTAATGAAAAGTACTGTGCAAATACCAAAGCAAAAGAAGTTTTAATGTCTTTGTCCCTAACCTGCAGCTGAACTGCCTATAGTTGTCATTGCCTGCTACTTACAGGCAAGGTTGATTGGGTCAGTACTTGGTTTGGGGACCTCCCATGGAGACCTGAAGATCTACTGCTCATCACTAAAGTGATTTTATCCAGACTTAATGCCAGGTGCTGAATGAAGTCTGATTAGAAAACCAGGATTTAAGCTTCTTGCATTGGTTATTATTTGCCTATTAATGAGACCAGGGCTATGAGCTCTTTATTCTGGCCAAAACCATGGTTTTTTGAGTGTAAACTGCCAATTTCTTTCACTGAAATTTCGATAGTGATAGATTCTCTTGATTTCAGAAATCAGAGTTTATGACGTTATTGAAACCTTTTAAACATCTTACTTCTGCTCGCTGTAGACTACTGTATTTGAGATAACAGCTGGCTTGAAAATGTGAGTTTTGGGTTACAGTGTGACTGGTACAAGCTTTCCATTCAGGACGTGTTTTATGCTTGTTTGTTGAAGAGGAGAATGATTCTTGATTGACTAATTTTTAACTGATCTCATGTGATGAGAAAATACAGATCTTTCATATCCTATTTCTTTTTCAAAACTGAATTAATAAAGCAGAAGTTCTTATATACCTGACTATAGCTCCCAGGATTCATTAATCTATTGCAAATAGTTTTTGTTTCAGCTCCAAAGCAGGGCATTGACATGCAAGTGTGAACTTAAGTGTGTGCACCAATGCTATGACTGCACCATTGTAATGAAGATGAAATGACTGTAATGATGACCTTTCTGTGCCTTTGTCTATACCGTGCCCTTCTCTTTAACTGAACACCTTTCAAATGAACATGTTCTGAACTCTTGAACTGTTCATTCTGTTCACTGAGCTTATTGCTCAATCTGCAGTTTATCATTATGTGTCTCCAAAGACTTTGTGTTTCCTTATATTTGACATCTAGATGGAATTTTTCATAACCCTTTACTAGTCATAAATTGGATTGTTAGGGGATTAAGTTAATCTTGTTTCTTTATAGTAGCCTTGGATTTTTAAAGCCCTCATTTAGAAGGGTTTCTTTATTTGTTACTCTCCAATCTGCAAGAATGGAAAAAAAACCCTATGCCATAAGATTCTGCATTGCTGGAATTATTTATTTCTGCTCATTTTGAAGCAAATCGTACCTAAGAGGTGAACTTGAAAAGTTGTTTTGTCATGTTTTTCCCATATTGCAGTTTCTTCCTTTCGATCTAAATAGCAGCTCCTGACAATGACCCAAAGCAGTGCATCATCAGATAAACAGTGTGTCAGTGAACAGACTAGAGAATGTGTATTCTTCTTGTTCCATTGGGAAGGAAAATAGGAAAAAATGACTTACCACTTGCAGAAAATTGTTATGGTGTGTTAGTCATATCTTAGCTTTACTTTCTTTATTAGATGGTACTATTTCCAACAATTTATGTACTTTTTATTAACCAATTAACAGCTCATATTAAAAATGAAAGTAGGGAGACAAAATCCCACAAATTTCTGAAAGTGCTTTGGAGCTTTTTCTTGTCTGGTAGTAAAGCAGCAGGTGATATTTTTTTAATTATTTTAAAGATTCCCCCCCCCCAAATTAAATATTATATACTATAAGCTGTGTGATAAATTCAAACAATAGAAAATAATTTCTGTTATCCTGAAAATTATTAAGCTGTTCTGTATGAAGTGGTGTCAAAATCATCAAAATCCTATGCATAATAATATGGTGCATATCAGTAAGTTTGGTTATTAAAGCCAGTTTCTAAAATGCAGAAAGCATAATACCCGAGGCATAAGTTAAGGCTAAAAATGTGCATTGCTGAAATAAAATTCTTCCATTTAAGAAACACACTTTCATTTCTTCAACAAATGAACATTTTTAGCCTTCTTTCTCCACAGGTTGAGAATTGTCAGAGTAGTTATAGAAGTTGAAAAATCTTGAGAAGCTCTTTGACCTTTTCTATGATCCCTCCATCCCTAAACTCCATCAGTGACGGGAATTCTGACACCGAAAGGTGAGATGTAATTCTTATCCCAGTGTAATAAAACCCCACATTCTACTCTAGGCATTTCAAATTGTTATTTTTTCATTCAAATATAGTTAATGTCAGCTAGTGTCATGTATAAAGGGTGAGGTGTTGAAAAGCTCTTAGGTTGGTGTACCTCTGCCTCTAGTGAAAGATTTGAAGAAACATTAATGGTATTTGACCATTATTCTGCTTATTTTCTTGATCTTTCGAGGTTCCTTCCAACTCTTAACATTCTGTGATTCTGGTTTAGTCTTTTGATTGATTGATTGATTAGGTCAATGACACCTAAACCATCCCAGACTTTTAAATATAATTTATTAAACTTCATATATTGAAGTTTATAATTTTAATAACAAATATATATGCCAGTGTACATATACACAGTTATTAGAAAGAGGAAGGCATAGGATTGCTTTATGAAATTGGTGTTGGCAGCTCTGAAAGGAGAGCTTGAGGCAGAGATCAAATGAAGTCTGACCAGGTGAGGGTAAGAAAATGTCCCATGTACAGTAGTAGCCGTTTCAGCCTTTGTTCTGAGCCCTTACTTTCCAAGAGGAAAGGTGTGAGCTGAAGACTATGGCACTTTGTCTCCCAGCCTATTTGATGCTCTGTTAAGGTAGAGAAAGATATTACTTGCTGATACGTTAGATACTTCATTTTTAAATGATCATAAATTTTTTGCCGGCACTTAATAAGAGTAGGTTTACAGCACAGAGGAGAAGTGAATATACCAAATCAGTACAACACTTAGGGAAGAGGAGGTGTTATTGTACATGGACAGACTCAAAATGGGAGGATTGCTTTTCTGTGAAGCAGCTGATAGGTTGGGGGTTTATGTTGATTTTCAAAACAATAGTGAAAATAGTATAATTTGAAATGTTTAATCTATATTTCTACCCTGGACAGAAATTAAGAAATGGAGATTTAAAACTGCTAAAAGGAAGAAAAAAAAGCTCAAAAGTTCTATCTGCTTGTGGAGCTCATGGTCATGTATAAGGCCGTCGATTTAGTAAATTCATAAGTAAGTTAAATCAATAAATTCGACATTGATAACAAAAATACATCAAATAACACAAAATATTTATTAAAACTTCTTTTTGGGAGAAAAGCTCTCTTTAGAGCTTCCAGAATTAACCATTTTTCAGAGAAAATACTCTTTATTTAACAGTAGACCACTGGTTAAATCCTTGTGAGGAGTCCTATCCCTCTCTATTTTTGCTTGATTACACCAGGGACAAATTATACGTTTATTTTGGATACACAAGTTTGATAATTGTCTTACTGCACTTGTCCATCAACCCAGCTGTTGATAGCATTTTACAATGGTATTTCTCAAAGTTTAGAAGACACTTAACTGTAGAGACTTCTCATATTGCTAATATGAAACTAAATGGCATCAAGGCAACATTCACTGTTTCCAAAGCAGTTTACCACTGTGACATTAATTTACAGTACTGAGCGCTGTGGAAAGTTTCATTAAACTAAGAAGTTAGTTTTGATTTGTTACAGCACACAGTGGGTGTTCATAGCATATGTTTTTATTTAATCCTTCAAAGGGTTTTCAGGAAATAGCAGCTAGCATGTGAAGAAATAAATAAAGAGACATTACTAACTTAACATTATACGGATCGTTATACTTCATATGTTTTGGAATTACACTACATTATATTTATGGTTTCCCTTTGTTCTTGCGAGTCATATTCTGCTTGGTCTTATGAAACAGTTCATGGCTGGAAAGGAGTGCAGTGGAGCTAATAAGGATCCTGTCTTAACTTGCAAAAGATTAAGCAACTCTCTCGAAAGATATGCTGGGTTTGGGAAGGCAGAGTTGGAAGAAGTTGGAAAGAACATAATGAAAGTGTCTCACCTTTAATCAGGAACGCATCACTTCTGCCATGCACGTTCTACCCTGTAGCAAAGAGTTGCTCCTTGGTATTTTGTGATTTCATTTGTGACTGCTTATGAAAATATGATTAATGACATGTAAGAAAGGAAAGAAATATGGTACCTAAAGAACATTAACTACTGGTATGAAAATTACATGGAAACTCTCTTCAGATTCCCTCACTGAAAGTTCAACATTAGAATGAGAAAAAGCCTATGAGTAAAAAAAGGACAAATAAGTGTTTTTTTGAGGTATTTTACTGCAACATCCTTTGGTAACTCCACATCATGGTCTCTGAAGTGCTTCCCCTCAAAGCTTTCCTGAGTGAGAGAATTACTGATGTCCACTATGAGAACTGTGATGATGGTTTGTTCCATTTCTTTCTAGAAACTTAACTAATATGCCTTAGTTAAGGGCTTTGTCCTCCTCTCTGGTTGTTTGCTCTCTAAAATACAATTTAGTACATCTGTGATTCACATACTTAAGTGTGTGAAATAAAGTGGGATGTATCTATCCAGAAATTTAAATTAGGGGATCTCGTTTCTTGGCTTCCTCCCTGACCACTTGGCATTTCTTCATTTTCTTCATTGCTGGGGACAGCTGTCGACATACTTGGATTCTTGGTTTTATTGGAGGGGAAGAAAAAAAAAAGTCATTAAATACCTAGGGTTCTTTCCTCCAAAAGGAGAATCTCAAATATCTAATGCAGCTTCTGTGGTTTTGTTTTTGTTTGTTTGGGTTTTTTTAATCAGATACCTCATATATTACTATCATGACTAGGAAGTGAGCAGGTTCATCTGCATATCCAGTCAAAATTTTCACAAACTTTTTCAACAGCTCGGTGAACAATGGCAAACTTTCCTTTGAACAATATATGGCCACTCAGTAACCCGGAAAATGCACCTCTGGATGACTACTGAGAGACTGTGTGTCTGTAGCTGTTACAGGTGGAGGCAGCTTTTAGAGCGCAGGTGGCAGTAGACTGAAAATTACTTGAAAGTAATCTGTAAAATAAATTGTATTTTAGTGTTTAATGCCTTACACACACTCAGGCACTTAAAGTGTGCCTTGGATCATATAATCTCTATTACTTTTTACTCAGTCTATGACATTGATTTGGTAGCAAGATGGGTAACAACAGGGGCAAATGTGTGAGCTGCTTCCCTTCAAGCTTTTCTTCTGATTTTAGAAAGCACAGATATTTTGGTTTTAGATCAAGGGAATTTGAAGGTTCCTTGTACTTAAAATACCAAACAAACAAAACAGAAGAGACTGAGAAGGAGACAGAGAGAGAGGAAAAAAAGTATGATCTCAATAGGAATAGCTAGGTGAAATTCTATAGTCTGAGTTAAGCAGCAGGTCAGATTAGATGGTTGCAAAGAGCCCCGTTTTGCTTCAACAGCTATAAATTTTTGAAGCATAGTGCCAGCTTCCCAGCACGGTAATTTCATTCTGACCTGAAGGGGTGAAAGGGGAAAGCCTCCATACCCATTCCCTTCCTCCCCAACAGCCTGAGCCTGCCTGGTTTCTGTGATGTGAAAAGCTGGCTGGTAGGAACTGGTCTGAGACCATATTTCATTTCACAGTAGCAGAATTACATCTGCTGTGTGATAATCACTTTTGGTTGCTGGCCACTTGTATATTCAGGCTAATAGCACGAAGGAAGAGTTCTCTGTCCCCAGGCTGGTTCCATGCTGCTTCTATTATTAGTAGTAGTAGTACTAGTACCAGTAGTAATATTTAGACAGATATTTCAGCATTTTACTTCTTGTTATAGTAGTCTGTTGTGTTTCCAGTTACTGAAAAACTTGTATTGCTACACGTGTATTCTCAGCTTTGTTGTCTGTTTTCCTAACAATGGCAAAATTTGGTACATCAACTTAGTCTTGTGTCATTATTTGTTTCCAGAAAAGGATGCTCAGTTTCACCTCTGCATGTACTGCTGGTCATTCTGTCACATTTTCTGCTCTGGTTATATTTAGCCCAAGTTAAACAGTGTGGATAGAAGGATTTTTTTCAGAGGGAAGGGTTTTGCTCTTTTAAACATCTCACTCCCTTCTGTGAAAGTATATATAGCAGCAAGATCATATCTTGACAGTCTAAAATATGAACTTGCTGGAAGCTGTAGGAATGGTGTCTTTAAGGCCATCCAGAGTTGCTGTTCCAAAAGAGAGATCCCTCACTCAAATATTGTTATTAGCCACTTTGTGCCATACAAGTTGGGAAAAATAACCAAAGGTTACGAGTTGGGATCCCAGTAAGAGTTTTTGATGTGCTTAAATAGTGAGACTGCTGGCTTGACCTTGGTACCAAGAATAGCAAATAAAAGATTAAAGACATGTATTAGGAAAAAGCAGGTGTTTGACTGGTTGGTTCTAGATTTGTAGAACCTTTCTTCAAATCTTGAACAAAACCTGCATATCAGTTAGGTGTTGGCTTGGTTTGTCTTTCATGGAATATGGTGAGGTTAGAGTCTTGCTGATGGTCTGACAGCTTGGTCTATTCCATATTTTTTTCAACCAAATTATTTTGTGTAATAACTATAATGTTAATGGAACTATATGTTATGGTTGAGTTAAGATTTGTCAGTTTGAAAATAAACGTCTTGGCTTCATTTCGACATTTGCCTTTCAGCATCAGTCCGTTAACCTGTCACACACTATAATTTCATTAAAACCATCATTTAATTGTAAGTTAATGTACAACTATCCTTTACAGAAGAGCTTTACTTACTGCCTGAATAATTTCTATACAAATTTTCAACTGATATGATTGAAATAATACGAAACACTAAATGCCCTCCAAACCTCTGTTTATGAATTAAATACTGAGAAATAAGATGCAACAGCCACATTACTGTGCCACTATCACAAGGAGACAGTTTTTCACATTATAATAAAAGGAAAGAATAATGATCCTGGTATATATGTACATATCTCTCTCTCTGTGCATCATACCTGCAATGTTGAGCTCTACATCAGATGTAATTCTGAGAAGTTTCTGTTATTAAAAGGACAATGTGGATAGTGTGAGTTCTATATAACTGAAGAAAGAATTAAGAATCTGCATGCTAATAGCCTTAGTGCTAGTCACAAATACACTTGTACTTCATGCATGAGATATATAAAGCTTATTTCAAAATAAATTCTGGGTAACATTCAACCTGATTGAATCTTTGGAAGCTGTGTTAATGTATTTGTTCAACTCACTTGCACTCAAAAGCTTTTAAACAGAATATCACTTTTTTATATTATTCATGATAATGTAATTCCTGCCTTTAATCTATCTCTTCAGGGTTTCACTTTAAGTCATGATATGCAGTTCAGGGGAATTTGGATCATCCATTAATCATAGTATCTGTACTTCTGTGTGTGTACTTTTGTCCATCTCTTAAATCAGTCACTTGGCAGCAGCAGAGACCTGGGGATAGTCCAAGATGTTTGACTGGAGACCTTATTTATGAAACTTACTTCGTGCTCCAGTATGTATGGATTTATGTAAAAGGCAGCATTCTGAAAAGAAAATGATAGCAATATTAGCATAATCACTGAATATGATTCTCTTAGGTTTTCTGCTGGAAGCATAGGTGTGCATAATTATCTTGAATTATGACATATGTTTGGTAGAAAAATTAGCTAAAAACATCTGGGCAAATACCAAAAAAAACCCCACCCCAACATAAGACAAAATGATACAGTCAAGTATTCTCTTGTAATTAAAATTTTTCAACTAATCTACATGCTTTAAGGTTTAAAACTTATCGTTTAATCTATGATTAAAGTTTCCTAAACAATCTAAATTTGGTAGTTTCTGAAGTTTAAAGATTTTTTTCCCTCTTCATTATTTTAATAGTCAATGGATGGTAGTAAAATGGAGGGAAGGGTTGAAAACCTTACAGAGTTAGGTAGGTGTTGGATCCTTTCCTTTGAAGTACTGACACTGTCCTTTGAACTGAACTAATCACTTCTGGGTGTAATAATGGGTTGCTTTGTCCTCAGCAAGCCACCAGAGAGCGACTAGTGATGTGCTGAAATTTATTTCGTAAACATTTATGAAATTAGAACTGTATGAAAACAGAATTGTGTATCCCATGCTGTTTTCAAAATAAAATGATGCTCCCTATCCCTTTTACTGCTTTTCCCAAAAAAGTCCAATTTATTTTTCCTAGGGGGTCTCTGACCTTTCCTCCTCTTCTCTCAGCGCCTTCTTTCTGTCTTTCCCATCCCAAGTTACCTCTTTCAGCATCAGTGGTTTACACATTTTGACCAACTCTTCTTTCCCATAAAACTTTTTGTTCTGCTTTCCTTTTACTCTACCTCTTTCTTGGCTTAGCCACAGCTCTAATTTCCCATTTAATATCAGAGTAGTGGGAGAGAGCTTCTGGCTTTCCCTCACCAGCTATGCAGTCTTTTTAGCAAACTGCATCTTAAAAGTAGCTAGACGTTCTGTTCCTGCAGTGCTGGACTGGAATTGGTGACTTATGGGGTCTCTGCCTTAGGGGCTTGGAAGTTTCCCAGAAAACACTTGTAAGAATTTTTTTTTTTCTGAAACTTCTGAAAATAATGTATTTTTCCCCTGTTGGCTTTTTGGAAATTATGAAAGCACATTTGCTGAACTTTCCCACATAAGTTGTGCCCCCCGTGGACATCTGTAATAGGAAACTTCAGTGAGAACAATTAAAGCTTGCTAAAGTTATGAGCAACTGTACCAAACCCTTGAAATGGAAGTGTCAGACATCCTGAACAGTTTCACCATTGTCACCATAAGTAAAAACTTTTAATTTAAGAGATGGATAAAAATTACACTATTGAGTATTCTGTCCTGGAATCCATTTATGACTCTTGTGAGCTATGGACTATGAAAACATGTGCACGTATGCCATGTTATTTTTCTGAGGGAACAGTTGGAACTAGATATGTAGTTTGAAAAGCTGAAGAGAAATAATCAATTTTCATTTCTGTGTGCAGGGCTTATAACTAAAACAATATGTGGTATTTAGCAGTCAGGTCTCTAATTGAATCAAGTTTCTAATGTTTGGGCACAGTATATTATGTTCAGACCCCAAAAATTACTTGAAGTTTAATCATCTATTTTACTCTGTGATCTTTATCCACTGAAACAGACCTAATGACCGAATTGCTGTATTTTCCCTGATATTAAAAAAAAATGCTTTATACCATTGTTTTAGTGGAAACAGATGAGGCTATGGAGGCACAATGGGAATGACTATGAAAGAGACTAAGACCCCTATTTATTGTGGTAACAAAGCTGTATATAAATTTTGCTTTTCATTAAAGCAGAATTAGTTTAACCCCAGTTGTACAAAGGTTATTTTTTTCTACTATTTAGACAAACAACTTCCTACTGTAAATTGTGTTGTGATTTATATGAATCTACCTACTGTCATAAAGGTTCCCCTAGAGAATATATATCTTCCACTGTATCTCAATCATAATAAAAAAGAACTTTTGAAGTAGCTGTAAATACATTTGTATAATTATATTTATACTTTGATAAAGTTTATTATAATCTAAACTCACATCAAATATTTACCATAAGTCAAACAAGGAAATTAGCTTCCCTGCTTAGTTTTTATACCATTAATAGTAACCACAAAAGGAACTGGTAGGCCACGCACATGGCACGCACAACACAGCTACACAGTACACCTGCTGATAGTGGGTAATGAGTGTAATGTGTAATGGTGGCACATAAAAGCATGGTCTTTGTGCTTGTGTTTGTATACTGAACACACACACAGAGTCACAGTGTTTTGGTATGTAGGTTTCAGGGTCCGAAGCAAGTTCATCTCAAATTTGCATGTGACATGGTTTAGTGGTTTGACTTGGCAACGTTATGTTAACAGTTGGACTTGATGGCCTTAATGGACATTTCAAACTGAAACAATTCAATGATACTATGATTAACTTATGCTTAGCTTTCTATTGGATGAAATTTAAACTGTGTAAAAACACTAAAGAAGAAGACAGAGCCTGACTCTTCTCAGTGGTGTCTAGTGCAAAGTGAAATAACTCAAAATTTAACCAGAGAAAAAAGCCTTTTTTCTCTGAGGGAGGAAGAACATTCCTCTGAGGGAGGAATACATACAGGTTGTGGTATCTCTGTCCTCGTAGATACTCCAAACCAGGCATGCTCCTGAGCAACCTTCTCCAGTGAGCCTGACTCAGTGCTCTCTCAGAACTGCGGACTAGATGATCTCCAAAGGTCTCTTCCAATCTCAGATGTTCTGTGACTCTGAAATTTGGGAAGTAGTATATATACATATGTGAATATGTGTGTATTTATATACAAGATACTTTAAAACATTTTAAATACTGTGTTATTTTGCTACCTTCTGAAACACTAATAATAGATTGACTGCTTATTTAGGTCATTATCTGAAGGATGCTGCACTTGAACTAAAGCACTGAATTTAAGAAATATTCTTGCTTCCCAGTTAACTTTTCCCCGTAGATATTGCTTATTTGCAGGCAGTTCAGTACAGTCATCATCAAACTTTACTTGCCTATATTACATAATCTTTCTAAAAACATTCACATTTTTACTTTGGGCAGCTGTCAGTGAATCAGCAGTGAGAGACATCTCCTGGGAAATCAGGATGAATGCTTGTAAGAAATTAAACTGCCTTAAAGAGAAAGGGATATTTCAGTAGGCAAAAATTTGTGTATTGTATTAAGCTTAGAACATTTCTTATATTTTAATTTAGTTGCAATGAATTCATGTATCTACTGTGAAAACTGTTGCTATTGGATTTAAAATAGATGGGTTTTTTACATAATCTGGGGTTAGCTGAAGGCTAAATTTACAGATATTCTATGTGACCTTGGTCAAGTCAGTTTTCCCATGATAAAATTATGGTGGTATTTACTTAAGTTCTATGAATGTTGTTAAGAAAGTTCAAAGCTGCTCAGTGAACCTTGGGTCCTACATTTATCTTCAGTGTTACAAAAGGTTCATAAATAGGCCAAGAAGTCCCAGCTTGTATCCAAGAGAGTTTAAGACGTAGAAAACTAGAAAATGATCTATTTCTTCACTGAGAGACCTGGAATGCTGTTCTTGGTTTGAGATCTTGTGGAACTTCCCTAGTTGATTGTTTTTGAAAGGTTGAGCTTAAACTACTGTGTTGGAATCAGCTATGTGAACAAAGTTACACTCTGTGCTCATGCGTTTCAGTTTTTAAGAAAGGGTGATCATCTTTGTTATATTTCTTAAATCTGGAGAAGTGAATTTACATGGACTTCCTGTTTTTTTAGTTGTGTATATTGGAAGAAGATACTGATCTGACCTTTATTTTCTTGAAATATTCAGTATGTGATGCTGAATTTTCGGAAGCAATTTCCAGTGGCATCACCAAATGGTGTTGTGCTGTAGGAAAGACGGGGTGTTTATGAACAGTCATTGCTGCATATGATTACTTGGACTGGCATTGAGCCAGCTGTTTTACTAAGTTGTAAATATTATTTTCAAAACACAGCAAGATTTCTTTGTGGTATTTCACAGTAATGGCATAACATAACAGATTTGTGCTTATAATGTGACAAGCCTGAAAACATTAGACATTAGAGGTATTAAATAAGAGAAGAGACATTTGGAGATGTTTTCATAATGTTTTCTGACAGCATTATAATGAAACCAAATCTAGAAGTATCTTGATATCATAGATTTTTATTGCAATGAAGAGTCAAGAGAAAGAAATATGACATTGTTATTATTGGCTACAATGCATAGTAAAGAAATAAATTATGTCTTCTGAAGGGGATCCATTATAGTAAAATAGTAAACTTTCTTTTCTTTCTAAATCAAGCATATGAATATATGATGACTTGTTACTGAAACAAGAAAAAAGATGGTGATAGAAAGCCATTTTGGATGATGCCAATAATTCTATTTTTCATTTATACGAGGTAGTATTTAATTTTGTCTAACTTCTCATGTTATTTACAACAGGATATTTGTTGAAATAGTTTGGTTTGGTTATGAAGGATAGAGAAATGCATTGGTAAAAACAAAATCAAAACAAAAACCACAGTGTTCAGTAGCACAACTCCGTGAGCCAGAGGTCCAGCCAAACCATGGCTATTAATCATCACCGTCCATTATTTACTGAGGATTCATTCATTGTTCCATAAAGGTATCTAGAGGGTCAATTAGAGACAACAGACAGGATTTTTTCAAAGACACAAGAGGGTCAATTAGGCCCTTCTTGTAATTTTCTGCTTTAACAGCAAATGCCAACCTATCCTGCAAGAGGTGGAGTTTAGAATTAAATAGTGTGGAATTTTTTTAAGCTGTTACTTTGCAGCCAGTACGAATTGGAGTATTCAGTCCTTGATCAAAACAAAAGAAAAATTTTATCACTACAGTCAATGAAAAACAGAGATTTTTTTTTTTTTTTTTTAAGAATCAGAATACTGCAAGTGTCCAGGCAGTATCTAAGATAACAGTCCATACTTGTCTGAAGGTAGGACCACACATGAATAATATTGCTAAATATTAGTGTTAAAAATTTAAAAGCATTTGAAGCAAATGCTGTTTGCAATTATTTTTTTTGTCAACTGCTCGCTTAAAGCTCACAATAAACAACAATTATGAGATCTGAATATGAAAACTGAAGTGGCATTCATCAATGCATAGTCAGTTCTTTCAGAACAGAAAGTATGAAAAAGCACTTATATACATATATATATGTATATATATATACACACCAGTATGTTTAAATGCACACATATATGTGTGTGTGTGTGTGTGCATGCACCTCAAAAAATCATCCAAATAGCAGGAAGTGTTGATGAAATAACTTCACTAATTTATCTTTCAGCTGAGGACTGAACAGTTCTTCAACACATTTAAGACCACCTATGAGCATGGGTACCATATGTGCAGTAGTACTTTTGAAGCTGTTTTTCTATCACTGAGTTTATCTTTCCATGAGAAATGGTTGTAAGTAGTTGACATGCTCTTCTATATGGGTCTGGAAATCATCAGCTGTTTTTCTCTTAACTTTTATTTGATTACATTGCCACTGTTTTTGATGCTGTTTTAGCCTGTTAACTGAAAGCAGCCTCTTCGAATATGATATGTTAGCGTTGTAAAGATTTTTGTCTTTACAGATGGGGGTTTTTTGTAATGTCTGAGTATTTGGTGGTCTCCAGTGAGAGTAAATCTCTGAGAATGCTACATCAGTTTGATCCTCATCGTCCTCTGAAACCCCCTATTCTCTGTAGGGTTTCAGCAGAGTTTTCTAACTAATGACTTAGGGCCAAATCCTGCCCTTCGATGCAGGCATGTAATTCTCACTGATTCCAGGGGGACCTGTATGAGCATATCAGAGAACACAATTTTGTTCTTAGCGTGTGAAATTATAGCACAAACGGACGAAACAGTCTCAAGCACATTCATCTTAGCGACCCCAAGCATACAGGAACGCAGCACTAATCCACCTGCTTTTCTCTGTGCTCAGTTTGTGCTGTTTCTCCTGGATCACCCCTATTCTTCAGCTGTCATGCAAGTCTGCGTTGTTTTATACTCTTCTGTCTTCAGAAGTTTGTTATTGAGGCACTTCAGTGAAATTAGTGACATTGAAACAAATGTTTCTCTAAGTAGCATCGGTAACAAAGACATTTGTAAATGATGGGTTTTTTTCTTTCTCTGGGAAATTATGGTACACCAGCAGACTTGTTCATATTCTGTGGGGAATTAGTTTGCAAAGACAGAAGACAAAGATAGATGTGTGAGTGCATGTCTGTAAGTGGTTTAATACATATGCATACACAGAAGAGGGGTGGGCTTACATCACACTTTCCCTCTGTGACAATATGATGTGATGAAGCGTTTTGCCTAAATGTCAAGAGAACAGCCATCTCCTCTTTGTATCATTCAGTCTAGTTCTACTCTCAGGTTTTATGTTCACCATGGTCCCTTTCAGATTCTTTACATTGTAAGAAATCGGTCATTAATTAATTTTTTAACAGGTTTTTGGGGTTCTTTTCCTCTCCTTCCACACTGAAGTAATTTTACTACCCTTTTTCAGCAACAGAGCTAGCATTGCTGTGCAGACCTAAGCAATTTGGAGCTAGCTCAGATATCTCTAATGGACAAACTTTTATAGGTGTTGGTTATGTAGATCTGAGATACAGTGTCAAAGATTAGACTGGCACAACTTAGCATCCACTATTTTACTCAGGATGTACATGTAAGGAAAATCTTCTAATTTTTGCATTGACTTTATGAGAATTTACAGCTGAAAACTCTGGACTGGGGGTTTTGTATTTCTTTAACTGATTGCTTATCGGGCCTTTGCATATATTTGTTTTGGATTTCTGATTTATCTGAGTACTTAGCCCTTCTGTCTCAGTCCTCAGCAGATACATTTACCCTCTAGAACAGTGTTACGGAAGACTAAACAATTCCAAACCAGGTGTTTAGGCACAGTGTTTGCCTCCTAGCAGCTCTGCCCAATGGACCTGAGGCCTTTCTGTGCTTTCACTAATACTGTTCCTCACCAGTATGAGATTGGTTTAGTTGTATCTGAAGAATCTCAGACACCTTCAGCATGCACAGAATTTAACATATGTACTCTGTCTTAAGAGTATACCATTTACATACCTTGAATTATCTGACATGCTGCCATTCATGTTCTAGGTTTGAAGCACCTGACTTGAACCTTTGAGGATTTGCTTCCAAGTCAGGTTTTGAAAAGGTATCTCTGTGCTGTAGCAAAAAGCCTGTCTTTTGTATCTCCCACAATCATTGTAATGTTTACTCTTGTTTCACAAAGGTGGTCACCTTGAATAGAGGGAAAGAACTGTCATTCATTAGTGTCATTTAGAATGAAGGTAGGGAAGGTACAGAGAAATGGTTCATTCCCCATTCACTGTTAGGACATTTGTGGTTCTGTTCAGCACTGCTGCTTATTTTCCAATTCAGTACAGCACATTCAGTTCTATAAGAAAGCTAATGCAATGGCTGTGTTCTACAACTGTTCTACCACAAGGAAAACCCTGAATACATCATCAAGAAAGAATAATAAGCTTCCTTGATTTGAAATTATTCTGTCTTTGACACGGCTTTTCACATTAGTGCTATATCTTCGGGGAGGTGGTGGCCTCTCTGCGGACACCTTCTGGCTGCCTGTCTTGTGTTCCTGTTCCTCATGGTGTGCCTATTCCAGGTATTCAGTTTATTTCCTTTGAAGAAGTAACATTGCAAAACTGTTCCATCAGAACTAAAAATATGCAGATAAAAATAAAGAGGATGAAGAAGAATCACATCACTATTTAGCCTGCTAGAAAAAAGAGGTTTTGACTGCTGCATTAAACCATTGTATCCACTAAAGTGCCCTTCACCAACTATCTGCACATCACTAAAATCCATCACAAACACTTTTTATGGTCAGATTCAGCCACTCTTACTTGAGCTGAGAAGTACCATATGCTTCAGGTAACCTCTCGAAAGCAGTTGCAGCAGTGGGACTACCTTTTGTAAATGCTCACCACTGTGAGCAGAGGTTACACAATCTCACCCATGGTGAATAATAATGTCAAAGAGCCATTAACAGTGTGGAATGACAAAGTGTGGAGAGATCCATCAGCTCATCCCGTGTTTAATGAAACAGAAATGAACATCGTATTGCCCTTGTTTTCTGTCAGATTTTCCAGGTCTCCATGAGCCTTATTAATCTTAGGGTG
The DNA here is from genome assembly GCA_013399135.1 of Heliornis fulica. Lineage (NCBI taxonomy): Eukaryota > Metazoa > Chordata > Aves > Gruiformes > Heliornithidae > Heliornis > Heliornis fulica. Next base: position 125,131 of record VXBZ01011765.1, on the reverse strand, counting down.
TAATGGAAAATGTGTTGCTATGTTACATACTACAGCAGCCTTTGCGCTCGAAGGATTGGAGGCATTATTAGTCTTTGTCTTATTTACATACTGTACTTGGGTGCGTGCTACCGTCGCTGCACTTAGAGCACAGGGGAGAGTGCAGTTATCAAATGTTTGTGGGTTTCTGAAGTGTGCACTAATGCATGCAGCCAGATGGCTGCATGGCAAGTCGTTTTAACCTGAAGCAATGATCAGAAACCCTCTTTTGAGAAACGCCGACAACGCACGCTGCAGACCTTGGGAACTTACTGTTATGCAAAGTACACAATAGGAAGAGTTGCTTGATAACCACATATCAGTGCACCCCAAAATGAATGTTTCTGCTTTCAGGCTATCAGAAACAAGAGGTAGAAAATGAATGGGCAAATGGTATTATTGTCAGATACTGATTTCAATAAGTATATCATAAACTTTCTCTATTTTTTTTAAATTTCAGTGCCAGTTTCAAATAAGCTCTGGCAAAACCAATATTGTGTTTACACTTGAGACCTAGTTATTGTTGACATTATCAGTTAGAGAAAAACAGGAAAGCTGTTATCCCTGTTAGGAAAAAGCCTAGCTTCCAGGGACGGATGAGTAATGCAAGTTGGACCCTATGATGTTACTGTCATCTAAAAGATGCCTTTGCAACAAGATTCTTGTGCCTTATTTTCAGTATGTATGTCCCATTATGCTTGCCAGGGTCTTTGTATGGATTCTGCTTCACTAGGGACATGAAAGCGTTGGAGTGTGATACTTCTGGTAGTCAGAAGATATAGCACATCTCTGAAAACTATCTATATTTTAATAATAATGATGATATAAGGATCTTTTTGTTTTGTTTAAGAAATTAATAATCCAGTGAAAGTGAAACTTTTTGACTTGTACAGCTTTGAGAAACTGTAAGATTAAAAAGAAATATCATGTGTTTATTAGAAGCAGTGGAAATAATGCCTTTGGTATACTCATTATGTAAGCAACAATTTTTCTCTTCTTTTTTTGCACATGCTTTACAGCACACTGTTTATCAGCAAGGTATGTGTTGATGCAAGTTTCATAATGGATTAGCTGTGTGTAGACATTGCAGCAGTACTTCTCAAATGACTTTCTAAAGTCATTTAAGCTTGGTTAAAGTCTACTCAAGGCTCCTCAGCAGTGCACAGAAAAAAACAAGGCTGTGAGCCCCTCTTCTGCTGGTACAGAGACAGGCTTGGGCTGGGGCAAGACTTGCAGAGTGCTGGGCTTGTTTGCTCCTGCTCCTCTGGGATTGGGATGGGAGAGGAGCTTTTGGTAGCACCAGAGATGTGCTGGATCTCCACTATGTTTCCCTGCCCAATGGATCCACATTGCTTCACCAAGAGCCTTTGTCCAGCGTGTCCTTGTGCAGGGTCAGCAGTAATGGTGACTGGCTTTTGTGTGCTGCAGAGAGGTGGCAGAAACAAGGTTTTGGTGTCCTCAGCTGGCTGCTGCCATATGCAGTTGTGTTGTCTGCCTGTGCCCAGCATTGCCCAGGATGCTCCTTATCCTGCAGAATGGTTTGGGGTGGGCTTTTTTGTTTTCCTGCCTGGAGTTTGGTTCCTTTCTTTTAACTCACAGTACAATTATGAAGTAATTTGCATAACGTGTACACTTTGCCAAATTTTGAAAATTGCCATGTTTGAAAAGGAATTGCTGCCATTCACAGTGCCACGCTGATTAATCACAATTAGGGACAAAATACAGCACTTTTATTAAGCTACCAGTGAGCAGGAAAATTAGCACTTCCTGCAGGGATGAGAGTAATTCCATTAGCGAGAATTCCCATTTAAAATGTGGCACTTTTGTGCCATTTCAGAAATAATTCTCGCACTTTTGAAAACGTTCTTATAGCTCTATGCAAGCTGCCTAAAAGTAACATTTGCATACTGACATCATCCTGTTAGGAGTTAATTACATGTGTTTTTCCATAATATTTTCCTGATGTGATTCCAGGTTAGATAAATGCTGATGTAATACCGTCACAGTTTGAAAGACACACATACCTGTCTGTGTATTTTACTGGAAATCATTTATAGGGACGTATCTCAGATTAGGAAATTGTCACCAGAGAACTTGTAAGTTTTTGGGACCTCTTTGTGGCTTCTTCAACCTGCTCTTATTTTGGCTAGAAGAAGTTAATGTAGGCTCCTGTATCACAGCTACAAAACAGTGCAGCGCTTTGCCAGTGGTAGAAGTAACTGTTGGTGAGGCTCTACAGCAAGCACATATGTTTGAGGAAAGATAGGAAATTATTCCAGGGTGGAAGGAACCAGCATCTTTCCAGTGACCCCAGAAATGTTCACTCATCAAATACTCCCAGGTTACTAGCAGGACAGGGAATTGCTTTCATTCTCTTGTCAGACTGTTCAGTTATTCCCTACAAAACTGAGTGCAAAATGACATCTTAGCTGCACTCTCAAGTTCATGATTTCTGCCTTGCAGCCTACCTCTCCCAGAAAGTCTCTAAATGGCTGTGCCAAAATCGTGTTTTAGCAATGGGACTGCATTTCCTCCTGTTTTATCTGGTACGGAGTAACTACTAATTGAGAAATAAAGTGAGTGGGAATGACCCTTTTGGCTGGTGACTGTGGCTTTTACCTGGGAAGTGGGCCACTGGGGTTTCAGTACCTGCTTCCCTGGAACTTTAATTACTTACCGAGAGTGGAATTGTATCAAGGAGAGAAGTGAGCGGCCCTCAGCCACCGCATAGCTATCAACCAGAGACAGGCGATGCACTCCAATCCCCCCAGGCAGAGAAGGGAATTAAACCAGGTTACTCCCACATCACAAGTAAGAGGAAGATGCTTCTTTGACAGAATTGTGAATCTAACCTTGTTTTCTGCCATTTTGCTATACAAGAAAGAACCCCCAAATGTTTTGTAGTTAATTACGTAGGGTTTTTTCCTCTCAAATTAAACATTAGCAGGGAGATTGATTTCATCATTAAAAAAAAGTTCTGGATTTAAAAAAAAGTTGTTTTATGAGAACCAACATTTTATTTTATTTTCTTATATCAGCTAAAAGAAACTCAGTATTCCTCTAATCTTGCTGGTGAACTTAGGTATAGGTAGTTTGTACTACATATTCGGTGCAATGCTAACACATCATGTAACTTAAAATATACATTTCTTTATAAATATGCATTCATATATAGTATACATTTATATTATTTTCATTCAGTGTAAAATGCATAGAAGTCTTCTTGAATAAATATTCTAAAATAACCAACAAATGAACTGTGGTCAGATGTACCACCCTCTTAGGAGATTCCATTTTCTTCGTCATTGTCTTTATGCTGTTTAGTGTTAAAAACTTTGCCCTTCTCTCTTATTTTTTAAAAAAAAAGAACATTATCATAATTTGAAATAATGTAGTTTAGTTATCAATATGTGATATAGTCCAGCACTCATAAAAGTAAGATTTCTAGATAAACACCGATACAAATAATTTTAACCACGTAAAAAAAAAATCAATTTTCATAAGGTTACATCTTTTTACTTCTCTGTATACACAAAGACTATATTAAAAGAGAGATTAAATTTTACTCTGCGGACTAAAATGCAAACAGAAAATTAGTTTTCATTTTTTCAGTGCAAGCAGTGGATTATCATTTATTTATGAGACCTTTTTTAATCTAGAATATATGGAAATCTTTTCTTGAAGCACAATGTAATATTGAATTGAGAATGTTGTCTGACAGTTTTCTTCTTACAGTTGCATAGAATGATTCTACTGTATGAATTTTTTAAAGAGGCTTCAATATACTCTGCGCTTGAAAGGGAGGAAGTAATCAGAGTAATCTTGAAGAATCTTATAAATGCCCCTCCTCTATCCCTTCGTTCTTCAAACAAACTTCTGCAGAAAAGATCAGGCTACAGCAAATTTTAAGACTGAGGGAATTGCCCAGGTATTTTTCACTGGTCCCAGTATGTATCTGCATGAAAGAGTTCATTGCTGTGGCCAAAACACACGCTGAGGCACTTGTTTCTGACACTGTTTTGCTCTCTGAAGAGCATTACTCGAGCAGAATCAGTACAGAGCACCAGATTTTAATCAGAGCATGAATCTGGGGGTAAATGCATCCAACACTTAAGGAGTTTATTATTTTTTGTCTGAGAACATATGGCAGAAGTCAATTTTAAAAGCTGATTTGCTCCCCAAAATTTTCTATCCCTCAGGATAGCGCTATCTTTTTTATTTTTTTTCTGTTTGGGTATAGCTTCTCGTTTTCAGAGGAAAGTATCTTAAGAGCTACCGAGGTAGCAGTTCTCCTCCAGTATTTCAGGTCTGTAAGTGATAATTACAAGGGTCCTTAAGAAGTTTTATTAAATACCATGTCCAGCTATGATAGCAGATTTTCAACATACCTTGAAGCTATAGTTTGTACTAGAGAACACAGGTCAGCCATATGCGTGTATTTTCCTAAAAACGCCCGTGTAAAACCGGCCCTGCGAAATGTGGGGAGGTAGTCAAAATGAAGGACAGAACAAAAGATGCAAAACTAATGTCTTTATTGTGAATAAAATTATCTACAACAGCATGCCTTATACTTCAATGTTTCTGGTATTTGTAAATTATAGTGACAGAAAAATGTAACACTAACCTATTCATTTAGGGTGATATGAATTTTACATTAAAGTGTTTGCAGTTTTTATATATTAAGAGAGTCCTTAGAGAGAAATGAAGCCAATTAAGGAGAAATAGACCTGTGTGTCTTTATGTACACCTTCATCTAAATGCAGTTGTATAAACAATTCAATTTCAAGGTATTTTTGCACCAATTCCTTTTTCCTTTCCTTTCTTCAACCATTACCTGTATACTAGTGATTATAATTGGAGTGTCCTAAGGAGAAAATAACTTACCTTATTGCTGCAGAGAAATACTGTGACAGAAAATACTTTTCTCTGAATTTGTCTGATGCTTAATACCATGCTGTCCCAATAATAAAGTATTTTGTGTTAATTTAGAGCAAACATTCTGCTTTAATCTTCAGCTTTCCATTGCATTCCATTGTGCTGAACTAAGGAATCAGTCCTGCCACTATTTGTTGTTTTTTTTTTTTATTTTTATATTGTTTGTATCACTGAAGCAACTAGAAGTTGTGTTTGAGACCAGATCCTGATTCAGTGAGAACTTCCTACAGCAAGGAATATGGGAATATATCCATATATAAGGAAATAAAAGCTTTTACATGTTGAATCTGAACTTTAAAGGGAAGCTGATTTTCATGTAGCTTCCATGTAAGCCCATTTCTTTCCTCCAACCATGGCCAATGCCATATGCTTCAAAAAAGGAGAGTGTAATGTAATCTGCATCCTTGTCTTCATTTCTTCTAGAGTGTAACTTAAGCTGTAAAGCATGAGATAACACTAAGTATGAGAATCGGGTCTGCTGAGCTAAACTATGTTCGATAAGCGTAATGGCTTTACAGGAAGGAGACATGGTGTCTCTCAGGGTTCCTCTGTGCTGGTGAGATCCTACCCCTGTCTCCTGCAGCCCGCTGTGGGTCAATGAAGGGACATGATGCTCTGGCTTTTCCTCGGCTCATTGCCTCCTCAGAGCTGACCTGGCAGCCACCTGGCAGTGATGGGCAGCAGCCCACTGGCCCTGAACGGAGCCCGAGCGCACAGAGAGCGTGGGGTTGTGTTACCGTGCCACAAAATGCGGAGCTGCCATTCCTTCACCCTTCCCAGTGCGCCACCGGCTAATGCGAGCAGTTCAGCTGTAGATCTTAAGAAATGTGGGCATGAATGTTTTGCAGAGTCTACACATACCTTATATCAGACTGATTTTCCATTTTTGTCTGAAGAAGCAACCATAACTGAAGCCAGCTGGTTTTTGACAGTTCTGCTGTGACCTCATCATGACCTTGTTGTTTTACCATTAGAGGAGATAACAAAATACGGAGTTAGGATTGCAGGTTCAAAAGAATTTGTCTGCAAAAATCAACCTTACTTAAGAAACTAAACCAATTTTAGAAAGAGTCTAATAGCAAAAGTCACAGTATATTAAACACAGGTAATTATAGAAGTCCGTCTAATGTTCAAGTTGGGCATTTAATATAAACACATCTTGGTACGTTTGGCATTCTGGTCATAGTAAGAAAGAGCTATTTGTAAAAAGTTACATATGGTCATCTGAACTAATTGCTAAAACGACACTACATTAATTGGATAATTAAAGATTGTGAACATGTGGCTATTGTATTCCTTGGGCATTAAGCCAACATCTTCTGTGGCTGGGAAAATGGCTGTTAACATAATTCACAATTCATCTGCTGTATCCTTTTTCACAGGAATAAATAAGCAACACGGGGCTTAAATTTATATTAGGAAAACTTGTAACTGGTATTTTTAAATTGAGTTTTAAAGCACATTTATGATTTCCATTGTGTTTATGCTTTAACACTTTTGAACGGTGGCAGCTTTGATTTTTTTAGCATCCATCTCACAAATTAATAGTATTGATTTTTGTTTTAGATTTATTGTTAGCATTTTGGAAAGTGTTCTGTAATTGTAGATACTTTGTAACACAAGACCTAGTGCTCCCTGGTTTATTTTGAAGAGGATGAGTTTTGGCACACGGTTTGAAGAACTTTGTAATAGCAGCAAATTGTCGGTGTACTTTACCTTTACCTATCAAGGTTATTTGTCAGAAAAATGATGTCCGGTAAGTGGGATTTGTTTCAGTGGCTGACAGACTGACTTCACAAATCCATGTACCAAGTAGTCACTGTTTTGTGTGTGTGTGCATGCATGTGTTCTGGTTATCATTTTTCTTCTTCTTAATTTGAAAGTAAAATCTGTGGTCTCACAATGACCTTATAGTGACTGACCCCTAAATTTAATCACTCCAGACTCCTTTGAAAATTGACAAATATGTCAAATTTACCTTTGACTATCAAAACATCTCTAAAATATCTCATTTTCTAGAAGCAGTAATAATTCTTAGGTTAGTAGTTATTGTTCTAGTGAGATTTGGTCTCACTGCTTTGTTGATATCCATACTGTGGGTTTATAGCAATGTAATCTTCTTGTCTTATTCTGAATTATCAATTTTGTAAGAGTAAAGAAAAAAAATCAGTTCTACATTCTGGATGAGCAACTTATTGATTGGTTTAATCTGAGAAAAATGGTCACATATGGTCAATGCATGGTCAAAAGGGTGTCAGAGGCATATAAAAATATAGATCTGTATTTTTTATTTAGGTGTTTGTTGACTTACATATGTTTGCTTTCTTTTTGCATTCCAATTTTTTTAAGTCAGCTGTAACAATTATTTTAATAACAGGGATGCAAAGAGACTGAGGAGAACACAACTTTGGAATATTTCTTATCCAAACATGTCATCATAATTACACTTTGTCTGTATGCACTGGTTTTAACCAGAAAATTGTGTCATGCTTGGAGATTTTCACTAAGTTCAGATAAAAATTATCATTAGAAGATATGGCTGCCTATGTTATTATTTTCCCTGGATAGGATTTTTTTTCTTACCTGCAGAACTCCTACAGCAGCGTGTGTTATACACCTGTGTCTGTGTTCATACCTAGTCCAGTGCAAGAGAGAATCTTATGTTTGTGTCAAAACCACTGCAGTATCATTTGTACTCTAACCCTGTTATCAGTATCTGTTATATCACCACAGAGATATCAGAATAACTAACAAATATAAATCTGTCCAGACAAAAGTGTAAGAGGCTCTGAATTACCTGAAAATCCAAATTGCAACCAGAAAGGTCAAGGGAAAAGTAACTATTTCTGTAGATGGAATTCCATCCATCCGTTAGATGCTGCTACCCGAGTACCTTGTGTTTGGGATGAGAAATCATGTTGAATCATTTGTCTAAGCAATTGGTGTTGCATTAGAGATTACTTGGCTCAGATACAGAGTATATTTGGGTATTCTTTATGAAAACTATCAAGACATTTCAAGAAAGAAAACCCTTTGTAGTGTGTTTATGGGTTTATCGGAATAACTGATGACAGATAGAGTGTACTTCCCAAAAAGAGATCAGATTCACTTGATCAGATTTTTAAATAAAATTAGGAGATACCTAATTTCATTAAAGTAAAAAAGCCCACAGAGTTGGCAAACTGGAACAGTACCAAGTTCTTCAAAAGACCGCAAAACGCTAACTTTGCCTGAGCAAAATGTGCTGTTTCATTACTCATTTACTCATTTCTAGTAAGGGAGCAAAGACTGGTTATGCTTTTCAGTAAAGCTGTTACCAGATTTGGGTATCATTCATCATCATTCTGAGTAACAGTCTGTTCATTGACGTGGCTCAGAATGGAAAGGATGAGGAAGAAAAGCGAGGATTCCCTGAGATAATTGAGGAGGTCTGTAGAGACCAAGAAGGCTGAGGGAAATTGGTGTATGTTTTTGGTTTTTAAGGCCTCTCTTCAGTTTCAGCGCTGAAGTGTGGTCTGAAACTTGTCTTGCACTGGGGAAGCTCCGTGTCTCAGCAGTGTGTACAGCACAGAGGCTCGTTTTGCACAACAGCAGACGTGGATGATGCACATTTTGTATGTCTAAATGTTTCAAATAATGTTTGTCACTGCTTGAATGCAATTCAGCAGCTGACCCAGCAAGGGGAGCTGTAGATTAGTGTGGACAGTTCCGTGGTTTCATAAACTAGAAATTCTCAAGAGCATTTTCTTGAGGATCTCTTTCCCTAAATTTCTGAATTTTCACAATAATTTCAAGGCAAGGTTCCATAAAATACTTGACTGCAGGCTGTGTGAGAGAGCTGTTTATTCTCGCCCAACCCGCCCACCCTCCTCCCAGAATTAAAATGTTTATAAAGCTGTGCTTGTTTTCTCTTATATTAAAACTGCATCAATATCTATGTGTGTGCTATCAGTTCATCTGGTCCTGGATAATCTGGTACAGGAGTCAATGAACTTAATGCAGTATTGGTAATCCAAAAGGGTTTGAGTTAAGTGTTTTTGACATGCAGAATCAAAAGTCAAGGGCAAAGCAGACTTTAAATATTCCTTCAGCAGAGTCTGGTAGGGATGTAATTGAATACCTCAGGTAAAGCATCTTATCAGAACTAAAGCTGGTTACTGTCTCATCACCAAACAGGGAGGTGCTGTGTGTCTTCTCCACACAAGTGCTCTTTTGACATTGTTGAAAGTCCTCTGAGGTCTCAGTTCACAGTGGAAATTCTGTCAGGGATGCATTTGCACGTTATAAGATAAACTGTGCATCCAAGTTGCTCCACGGCATGGTGATTGTCATTCCAGCGTTTTAGCAGTTAATGCTAAAGCAGCTAAAATGTTATGAGAAGTTGCACAAAAAGGAATCAGGAAAGCAATAAATATCACATGTTTGTGTTGTTAATGTGATATAAATCCTCATAGTAAAATACAGAAATGTTCCCACTCAGACTAGAAGTATAGATCATATGTTCCTTTAAGAGGCATAGGGAGAGAATTTAGTGAAGATACGTGTATCAGGAGACTAAACTGCCAGAAATTTTCTATCACAATCTATCTCTGGGGTTGCAAAGAATTGTGCAGAGGAAGAGGTCCAAACATAAACAATGTGTTCAGATGTCTGTGAGCAGACAGAGTTTTATGACACTGATTTTGCTGTCTTAAAGCTGCATTATAAGTATTGTGATACTTGATATTTTTATCATACTGCTGCTCCTGCAGCCATGCGGTTAGGAGTAATCCTCGTTGCAAATAAAGGTCCTCCAACCTGTGAATGTGGATAGTATCTTGAACAGGCAGAGGGATCAGGCACAGAATTCAAATATAAAGACTTGAAAAGAGATATGGAAATTTTACACACTGATTTGTGTGTGTGGGGGGGTAATTTTATTACTATGTGTTTTGACAGATGAAGTCATTGTCATTTGGTTCTTCGTTTCTTTTTTTCTTCCTGAGTTGTAAACCTTAAGACTTCAGTGTGCATTTTGTTAAAGCACAACTTGCTAAGGTGTTAGCTGTTCTTTCCATCTATTAAATGCTTCCATATTTTTGGGGAGATGCAAAATAATTGTGAATTTGAATAAAAAAAATTACTATTGTGATCAAAAGAGGACATTTAGATTAATTTTGACTCCTCGATTGAATATGAAATGTAAGAATTGTTAGATAAGCAGAAGATTTTTATATCATGTTGATTTAAGTCTCTGTGTTTCATTAGCAGTGGCTCTGGATTGGCAGGGGTCCTGTTACTGGACCAGGAACCATCTTGTTTTCATTGTGGGTAATCATAGAAAAGATAACTCTACAATATGTTGTTAGTTGTGCTTTACTGATGGAGCTACTTCAACACAGCCAGATCTGTGGCAGTGGAGATGGTGATTTGTGACAGAAATTTAACCATGAAAATGTAAGAAATTAAGATATTTTTTTTTGTTTTGTTTCAGGAACTATTGCTATTCTTCTTTCTAATATCCTTAGGAAAAGCAAAGTAAAAGTTAGACATTTAGTTGGAAAGAAATAATTTCCAGCATTCTAGGGGCACCAGAGGTTGAAGAAAAAGATTCTCAGGACTGTGAAATGCTGAGCCTTTTTTTTGTTTGAAATGACAATATATGCCAGAGCAGATGAGAGGAGTGTTTAAAACTTAGAAATGTCATTTAGTGTGTCAAAAAGTGTATAAGTAACGTTACGATTAACTCTGCTTCAGCTATAAGAAAACATCAGTTATGGGGCCAAATGGTAACCACAGTTGGCAGGAAGCTTGTATAGGGTATTTATTACAAAACAGTTGTGTCAACTGAAGGAGAAGCCTCGTTTCACTGTACTTTGATTTGTATCCACTTTATACCCACTTTTCCTGCCTTGTTCTAAAAATTAACAAGATCTGACTTTAAAGGCAGAATACGAGAGCTGAGAACAACCACATAAAGTGACTCACTGTCTCCCTGTATCTCTCTCCCCCCTCAGTGACCCCAAGGACATTTTGTCATTTAAAAAACTTTTAATGACATCGTCTCTCATTTCATTTGCACTCACCGCAGTGTCCCTCTCCTCCACTACTACAGCTTGCTCACAGAACAGAGAGGTGCTTTTAAAATTAAGATTTCTTTACAAATAATATATTGTTCAAAAGCAAAAGGAAACTTTTTTGTGGCAAAAGCTGTGTTTCACAGTAGTATATTGTATAAAACAGTTTAAAAATAATATCCTTAGCATCTAGTATTCACAGAAAATGTAGTAGATGTGTTTTAGGAATAAATATGCTCAATTTTATGTTACCAGACTGATTCCTGAGGATAGTAAATAGTTCTGGAGGAGGATTTATTGCAGAACTCAACCATGCTGTATCGCTTACAAGAGTCTGGCAAGATGGAAAATGTACAACTCTCGAATGAACAAATCTCAAGCCAGTAATATTCACCTTTTTTCATTTTCCTTTCCATTCATAATTGATTCTAAACTCACGTGAATCTTTCAAAATAACTGTTTTATTGATTAGAAACAAACTATAAAATGTCATTATAAGAGTCATTCACTTTTTCTCTGATTACTGTAAACAGACACTGATCAGGCAAAATGCTATTTTGCTTTTCATATATTGTGTGATTTGTACCTATTATGTATGGAAAACAGCGTGAGGAAAATGTCATGGGTAGAGAAGGGCGTTCATCATAAGTGATATCTTCTATTTATACAATTTAAGATTAAGTATTTTACATTTATGCAAAAGGCAGGGTACTTACTGGCATGTGCATCAAAATCTTTCTCACACAAGTAGAATATTCTAAAGTATAGGAACTCACTAGAGTCAGGAGCCACTCAAATCATTGCTTCTGTCTTACCTGTGCATTTACATGCATTACCTAAAAAAAGTCTAGAAATGACTATTTTCAAAACATACAAATAAGTGTTTATAGGTGGATTGTGCACACACACTGTTAATAAAAATCTGCCTGAAGAAGTGTGAAAACAGTTTACATTTTTCACTCCTTTGGTATTGAAGGGTCTTCTACAGCCATCCACTTTCAACACTTAAACCTTTGTGCCCTTGGAGAGGGGTTCTTTGATATGCCTCTGAATGATGGATGTTCAGAAAAAGGAGTTCTAAAGAAGTTTGTGCTCTTTATCACTGTAGGAATGAAACCAGTAAATTTAGAAGATACAGTAGGAGAGCTTGTGTTGGCAAACTTTTTATTCTGACTAAATTATTGGTGTGATTTGTGTGTAGGTGTATATGAAAATTCCCAGAGGTAATTTTGAAGAATTATTAAAAGGGCCATTATTCAATAAACTACCCAGCACAGTTGTACACATTCCTGGCAAACTGCAGAGATGCTGGAATTCTCTTGGATGTGTGTGTGTTTGGAAAGTACTCTGAAAGAGCTGGTATGCTGCCTGCAGTAAGCAAATTGAGAAATGGTTTCCTGGAAGTAGCAGCAGTTGTTGACTTGTGTGACTGTGACTGTCTCTTAACGCGCCACCCCTAACTTTTCAGCAAGGAGATTAATTCTCTACAAGCTCCTAACACTAAGGAGTCTTCTGTGGTAAGGAGCTTTGGAATAGTATATAAAGCTGTTATAGAATATCCTTTCTACAAATTGACTGGAACATGGAGAACAGTGTCCAGTCTCTAAACTTATTTGTAAACCTGTTGTTTTTACTCAATCCCTTTTATTTTCAATCTTAGTAGGGTTGCCGAGTTCTCTTGCACTTGGTTCCTGTCGCACCGTAGCCAGTAATTGGAACTGCTTTTTATTAAAGATACTCTTGGTGAAATCAGCTGGGGAAGCCAAATAAAAAAATAAAATGAAAATATAAACCGAAAGCAAGCAGTGGAGAATTTTCAGTGTTATTGATTTCCTTGATTGTGAACACACAGGAACGCTGACACTCAGTGTACCTAATTGTGATTTTATTGACTATCATTTCTACCTTGTTTATGCTGCCAGGGTCTGTTGGTCACTGTGACTGATGGTTTTCACTCATTCCAAGTCTTGCAGCTCTGACCAAATAGTCCTTTGTTCTTTCTCTTCATTTTTCTTCATACAGCATCCCTGCCTGTTCAGGTTTTGTGTGTACCATGACCACTGCTAAAGTGGAAAATAAGCCTTGTAGCAATTCCTGAGACTCTAGAGGGATGTTTCAGTTTTAAAATAGGTAGTCTTCATTCAGGGGAAAATTTGGCAAGCCACTGGCTGAAATTCTGTCTTAAATGTACAGATAAAACAAGAGGTAGTCAGACATAATATGTGTCAGAAACAACATATGGGGGCTGTGAACCTATGTATTGATAATTTTAGGGTTTCCTTGGTTTATAACACTTCTTTTATTCTATATGTAATAATATGTGAGCTATTTTTCATGCTGGGCTCAATCCAATTATCTGTGTACTGAGCAGCCACTGCAAGTTACAGACATGGCACCAGTTCCCCCGGTCAGTAACATCTCGGTTCTCTTAGCTTATAAATTTCCCAGGACTAGACCAAGGTACCAGTGCTTAGACTGTAAATAAGATGAGACTTCTATGGAGGTTTCAGGCAGTGTAGAAATGGAGAAGAGGCAAAGGGACAATATCAGGGCAATAGGAAGCATTTCCAATTTCCTGGCACGGATGGCAGAGCAATGTTCAGGAGCTATGTGCATGCTTGGGTGAGTGGGAATCACTGTGGGTACCCCCCATGCCTCTGCAGCAGCCTTGTTTTGTCACCTGCCTCTTGCTGAGATGCCTCTCCTGGAAACCTTCTGCTGTGTCTGCATTTGCAGAGGTGGAAAAGATCTATAGAAATAGTACAGTGCTCTGTGGTTTTGTCTGTCTTCCCAGTACTATCTGTGGTGCTTCCATGGCCCAGGGCTTTTCAGTGTCTTGTCTCCTTCCCAGAACCGATCCTGATGCTGTAACGTGCTCCCATGAGAGGGGAGGTGGGAGAGATGCCTATGTTCACCCTTTCATGTGAGAATAAAAAGCTATTATATGAAAAGACCCTTTTCCAAGGTCTTCTAATACCCACAGATTCTCCTGTGGGGGAATTAGAAACCTTGGCGTCTATCATTCCTTTTTTAATCTAGTTATGTTGTAAGAAAAAAAAACCAAACCCAAGCAAACAGAAAAGAAGTGGTTGGCAGTTTTCTTTTTAAACAACACAAACACCATAAGTCAAAAATATTCATGTTTCTCCTCTAGTAATTTTAATTCTCCCATTTTTCTGCTGTATTGTATGGCAAGATGTCATTAAGAGTTTTATGGTAATGATTACATTAGCCTTACAGACTATTTTTACTAGCCTTTTTTACTGTCACATTTGCTATATAAGCCTAATTTTATGTTATTGCAATGATGTTCCTTGGTGTGTTCAAATAATCGATAACAGTACAAGGGTTGTTCCATTGGGATCACATTATATGAGTTTATAATATACAATATATACTTTGATGTATACATGGAATGTTTGCTGGCTTTCCCCCTTCTTCTTAAATACAGAAATTTCTAGTTGTGTTTATTCCCCTCGTCAGCATACTTTATCATATCAAAGCCTTTACAGACAGTGTAGAACTACTGAGTTATGTTTGGGTCATGTTTTGCAGTGTGCCCTTTAATACTGTAGCTTTAGAAATGCAATTTTCAGCCTCTGCTTATTAGAATATGATAAAGTATTCCTGGTCTATGTCCAGCTCCACTAATCTCCAGACTACACTTCATGAATTAGGCATGAAGATTTTAGTCAATGTGCTTTCAAAGACCAATGTTTAGGGAATCATGGATTTTCTACAAGCTGAGGGAGAAATCTATAATAGGAAGAACTGATTTTCAAACATCATATTCTGTAGAAGGAATGACCAGTTCTGGCCTGGAAACAGAAAACATTTCCTTTTAGAATACTCAAGAACTGGTTAAAAATGTACTGTAGGTTTTAACTTATAAAAGAAGTAGCTTTTTAAAATGCGTTGTAAGTGCTCTATAGTGTGTAGAGGCTCATACATATTAGATACCACGTAGACACCTCCCAAAGTATGGGTTAAAAAACAAGTCACACTGAAGTTGAATCAGTTTAAAACTATTACCTTACCCACTGGTGGACAGTCATCTGCCTTACCTGTGTACCGTTCACACGCAGCAGATCCTGCTCTTGTAAGGTCTGATATAGGGAAAGCAGAGGTGTAAGTTGGAACATATCAACAGAGTTTAAATTCTATCCAGATGCTTTAACTTTCACTGAAGGCTATGTCCAAATTCAACAAAGTCATGCAGGCAAATACACAAATACTCATTCATAATGCCTGACCACCAAGTGTCCACTTGTGACCTTAATTATCTTCTGTTTCTCAGTAAGACTCATCATCTTGAGTTTTTTGGAACGTGGGCTCAAAGATGATTCATGAGCTAGTCATTCTGAGGAAGACCTGTAAGCAATCACTCAGACTTGAGAGAACTATAAACAATATTCACCTCGCTGGGAAATGTCACCTGTTGGTATACTACATACCTTGACATTTTTCTTAAGAGAAAGGAGGGTATCAAAGTGATATTAGTTCAGCCAGAACTTTTTTATGCAAAAGACTAGTGCAACTCCCTAAGTTAAACTTCTCAGTGTTTCTGTTGGTCTCACCTGGAGTGAGATGTGTAACCCTTCTCTCCAGAAACTGCAGCACTGCTGCACAGTCCCACAGGGAACGTATTTCTTGCAAAACAACTAGTTATGCAGTAAATGAGAAGGTATCCTTGAAATACTTTTGACATTGCTCTATACAAAATGAGTGTTGATAGTAATACTAACCTTTTAGTTAGTACTGAAATAACACTGAGAATTAATAAACAGTGTTGTTTAATATGGGAAGGGATGTTTCTGCCTCAAGGAGATGGCAGTGCATAATGAATCCCATCATCCCTGTCCTCTGTCCCAGGCAGACATGTGAGATGGAGAGGGGAGACTATGTTGTCATGTTGACTTCAGTGTTTTGAACAGTCATTTCTCTGTCTCTCTTCTACAGTATAAAGTCATTCCATCAAAATCACTATTTTTCCTACTTTTGGTAAATCATAAGTAATAGGAGATGCTGTCATTGCTTTTGTTTACTTCTGCTTTGGGCTTTTTTTTTAGTATTCATTGTGCTTCTTGGAATTTTTCTGTCCTGTGAGACAGATGTGTGTGTAGTGTTAATTTCTATCTGTAATCCTGTAATATCTATTGCATGTCCACATGTGCGCACACATATATCCACCTCCACTACCAATGTGCTGGGCTTACCTGTGGCAGAAAATTGCCAATGGGATACAGATTTTGGAAGTGTCCTTCTGTAGCTTGCAGCCCTGATGATCAGTGCTGGGAAACAGACACCCCTCAAATTTTTTATTTTAGCAATGAAGCATCTGTTTGGAACAAACAGGGTATGTGAAAAAGGTTGGCCACTGGTAGAATTTGTTACACTGCCTCCTGCCCATGTGTATTCCTTGTGTGAGTCAGAAACCAGATCCCATCCTCTTCTTCCACCATTTCCCTGTACGTTGCAGCCAGGAATCAGCCAGTCCAAAGGTTGTACTATGGGCCCTTCCTTGACATCTGTGTAACCAGAGAGCTGGGAAAAGTAGAGCAGCAAATGGAAATCCTCAGTCAATTACACAGACTTCATAATGCAGAAATGTGTAGCAGTTTAAGTAAGAGGATGCATTAAGCATAGGATGAAACATTGTGAGGGAAATTGCAAACTGGAATAGTGATCAGCACCAGGTCTTTCTTTGCAAGGACCAGAAGATCGAGGTAGCTCTATAATCACGGGTTCATTAAAGGATTGTTTAAATTATTTCTCTGTGGAAAAGTAGAGACAGGTGAGATTAATTCCAGGAGTATCAGCCTATGCAGAACTCAGCTCTTGAGTGCACTGCTGTGTTTGAAGTGCCACGCTGTGCTTTGCTATGTCATTCGGTTGTTTTGTTAGAAAAAACATTCCGTGTTTCACTTTGCTGTGTAAATGTGCAGTGTCAGCCAAACAGCAGTTAAGGTGTAGAGAGGAGCCTCTTTCAGACACTGGGAAATCTGGGATTTTAGTTTTACATTGTGCCGTGGAAGTTGGGGCTGGTTCATAAAGCTTGTTATTAACTTGATAACCCACTTCTAAAATTTGCACAAATAACATGTTAGCATAGGTGGAAGGGTTAGGAGGGTCTATTTGATAACTCCTTCAACTTAATGAAAAACTCAGAAAATAGTCATCTGCTAGTCTTTGACTCCCTTACAGCGCTTTCAGTATCCTTTGGAAAATAGAAAGGACAGATGTACCTAAATTAGTAGATATTATGTTATCAAATAAATGGTTTAGGCACTTGGAGCTACAGAAATGTATCTCATGATTTTCAAAACAAAATTCAAGCAGCCCAGGAATCTTCTGCACTGTGCACATGCTTTTGAAAATACCAGTAGGCCCATAGCTTCTGTAGTTTCTAGATACAGTCAGTGATGCCTAAACAATGTCTGTTAAAAGCCTAATCCCTAATTTAAAAATCAAGTTCCCACATCTTACCAAATTTCAGTGGCATTTACGCTTCCAGCTGCCTGGGTCACTTTTGAAAATGAGATATGTGCTGCTAAGTTGCACATTTTTCTAACAACACCTGCTTACCCTGTGCTTGCATCTGCCCCAAGGAGAATAGCAAGGAAGGAGAGCAGGGACTCCTTGTTCTAGGGTTCCAAAATAGAAATATCATTTAATCAGCTAAATTGCAGTTAAAAATTACCTGCCCAAAGTTGAAACTTGATTCATGCATATGAAACTGTAGTAAATATTTTTGCATGGGAATGTTTTGACAGGGTTTTTTTGAATGATCCATTATTACACATGTTCCTCACAAAGTTTTACTGTATGGTTTTAAGTGGTTCCCTAAACTATCTCTTTGTAACAGTTTTAGGCCTTCAAGAGGCATTTTAAAATCTTTTCTGGGCACGCTATAGACACTTCGTAAAACTGCATTTTTCAATGGGTCACAGAGATTAAATCTCAGATTACTCTAGTTTTTCTCTGTATATTACAGAAAGTTTCTGTGCTATATGGTTGGCAACTGTTGACACTGTATTGTCTTTTCCTGCATTTGTGGGCAATAATGGATTGAAGAGCATCTTATGGCCTTTTATTTTACCAGAATCCATACTGGTTCGACATATGCATATAATTCACATGTTTATAACTACCACTAGAAATCTGCTAATGATTAATAGACTGGAACTTCTAGGGCTGGGTTATGTAGGGTTCTGATCTAGAAATCCTTACAGGGAAATAATAAATCGCTTTATAACATTTGTATTTATATCAAATATTTAATGTGCTCATCCATTTTCTGACTGAAACGAGATAGAATTTATAAGGCTACAGGAAGAATAGAGAGGCAGAAATGTAGAAGTTGGTCATCAGTGGGCCGTGAGCTCTGTATACTGGTAGACCAGTTCTGGACTCAATCCAGACCCAGTGCTCCATCCATATTAGTGCTCAATCCGTATTAGTGCTCTCATCGTATTAGGTTTTCTGCAATAGTTGAGCATTCCATCTTTATCTTCAAAGGAGAGGATTCAGAATACCTGTAGATCAAGATTTTTTTTATCATTAGTACAAAATTTATTACTGAACTTATAGGTTACCTGAATTATCATTTGTATTTTTACTTGTCTGCATTTTTCCATTCATATTGGTTTTTACAGAAGTCTTATTATATTCCGTCTTCGTAGTATTTCTCTGGATGAGCCTGAGATTCCTACATTTCCCCTGTAGTGCTGTAATGATGTGCTGCCTTCAGGATCTTTCCCAAACCAGGTCCAGAATCAATGTGAAATGACTTTTTACACCAGCATTTTGGGCTTTTTATGATTTAAGTGTTCTTTGGCATGAAAAAACAAAATGACCGTCAAACAACAGCCAAGTACAGTTCAATGGGAGAAGAAGCTGAAGCAAGCAAATTTATGACAGAAAGAATATTGGAACTGGATTGACAACCCTGGTTTTCCCTTAATGGCAATTATTCAAATTGTTTTCAGAATACTCCTCATTTATAGGAGATAAAATTATCTTTTAAAATTCAGGTGTAGAATAATGTAAAGGTGTGATCTGATACCACAAAATGCTTTTGGGGAGCCAATCTTTGCTGGCAGGTGCATATGAAACTTGACTCTGACATATTCACTACGTTTAAAAATGTTTGTCAANAAATGCTGTTGAATCACAGTTATTTTGGATCACCACTCCAAAAACTATTGTGTTTACAGATTATTTTATTTTATTTTATTTTATTTTATTTTATTTTATTTTATTTTATTTTATTTTATTTTATTTTATTTTAATGATCAGAGCTCATTAGTACTTAAAAGTCACACATACACAGAGGCATGTCCCTCCCCAAGCATGGAGCAGTGAACTAACAATAGATCAGGAATTGAAAATATATGGATTTTAAATACAATGTAAATGGTCACAATTATCAAATGTTCAGAATTATATGTAGAAACATATAATTTTTATTTTTGTTTTTAGATTGTCTGGGTTTAGTGATACTGGGCTTATTTATGCAGAACTGGTTAAAGCTTTTCTGTCCTGTCTGTCCCTCACCAAGAACTTCAACTCCCTTTTATCACAAGAAAAATCTTACTTCTTTTTTAAAGCAGATAATTTTTGTCATCAATCCTGTTTGAGTCAGTCCTACACAAGTTTGATCAAGCCACATATCCTCTCACTAGGATCAATTTTAACCATGAAGTATAGATTGAAATATCTGTGTGTGTCAGCTCGGCACAGCAAACAGGGGAAGTATCTTTACTAGACCTGTATTAGAGCTGACCAACTTCTCCCTTACCAGCTGGGTAGATACACTTTAAGTTTGTGTTTCTTATTTAGAAAATATGGATTTTAAGTGGCAATGGATAGAGTGGGAAGCAGAGCCGAGCAGATTGGCCAGGATAGATGATTGGTAGGAAGAAACACATCCCATGTGCAAGTGAAAAGCCTGATCTCTTTGGATCCCCTTCATACTGCAGAAGCCTCTAAATATGTTGCAAATGACTCCTAGCAATTGAACAGCTTCCCTTGATGGAGAAAAATGATGTGCAATATTTTCAGCCCAGAAATAAGTAGAATGCAGTTTATGGTATCAAGTTATATAGGAGGCAAAGTGAAACAGGATTGTGAAAGTTTCCTACACTGTGGCTATGCCAAATATACCGACAGAAGTAAGCAAACATTGAGTCATCCTAATTACTGATGAGCAAAGGGATATTTCCACTGAATTTCCTTTTTTATTTTTTTTTTTAAATGCAGGATGCTATTGTTGTAGTTCAGAAAGCCCCAGGCAGTTTAGAAATCAGGGAAAAAATCAATACCCCACTTGTTGAAGATAAGTGAATTAGCTTGTGTTGAATGTAACTGAGTACCTGAACACTTCAGTGAGCAGCCTTTGTTTTCTGAGAAAGGAGATTTGTAAGATTTCTCTTCCAGGGCTGTGGTGATGCACATCTCAGATTAGTCAAGCTGAGTAAGAGGGAGTTGACCACTTACGAAGGGAAATCATTTGTGAATTCTCTTTCTTTCTGTTTTATTCCTATCTACTCAACATGCTGAGCAAATTTCCACATATTTCAAAGCTGATGACGAATCTCACAGAGGAATTGTAGTGAGCAATAACAAAAGGGAGCACAGGCCATAGTCACAAGTTCTTTCCCACTCTCTGTGGGACTTGGATCTATTCACAGATGTTGTGTCTTGGGGAAGCTCACCTCACGTCTCCGTGTACTAAGGAAAGAAACGCTTCTGTCCAGTGTGGTCAGCATTTGGTGTACAAATGTTTCTAAGTACCATATCCAGAGCCAACAGCCCTCTTTCCTGCTCCAAAGGCCACTGCTGACCCAAAGGACCTAGTTCCCCACTAGCTGCTCTGCTCTGCCCCAGAAAGTCTTCCTGCTGAAAACACTTTGCACTATCTTCTGTGTGAGCCATTCCTGTCACTAAGACCTTGTTGTCCTAGTCACGCTGTTTCTGAATCTCTGGCTTGCCTCCAGAAGTGGAACAGAAAGGTAAAAATGTTCTTATCCCAACTTTACAACTTCCTAATCCTTGAGTGAGTGTCCAGCTCAGTCTTAACAAGGAGAAGTGGTGGGAGGACTCCTCGACATGCCCCTGGACATCGAAAGCCCTGCAAGCCATATAAGCAGCAGGGGATGGCCTCACCTTTTGTCATCAAGTCATGTCATTTCTTTGTGAACAGGCAATTAGAGAGATCTGAAGGCAGTCACGTGGGATGTATTCTTGCTAGGATATTGGTTGGTCCTCTTGTGAACTGCAGTGCTGAGGAGGAGGCCAAGCCAGTCAGACCCGTCTCTGGCCACAGTGTTCCCATCCTATCTTGTACTCTCTAGGCTGGTCAAAATTCTCCTGTTCCACTTTAGAAAGTGAACAGCAGAATTGGCACTTTAAGCACGGGGTTAGAGGAGCTTAGATCTCAAACCAGTTTACTTTTATTCACTTTTTTTTTTTTACTTATGTCAATCTCATGACTTTTAAGACATCCCTCATGGCTTTTAGTAGCAGGCAAGGCAGAGCAGACTTACCAGTTCTGGTAGTTGGTTATTTTTTAAAGTAGTAATGCTTTACTGCTTTGGGCAGTGATTTACCTCATCCAAGCATCCTGACATTCAGGAACTTACTTGCCACCTACACTTACCAACCATGTAGCCAGAGGGTCCAGTGCACAAATGACCTGCTCTCTTCAGGTCTGACCATGTTGGCAGGTCTGGCAATGCTGGTAATTCATCTCCTTGTCCTGCCTCCCTTAGTCATGCCACCAGGACTGGGAAGCAAAATTCTTACGTGTTGTCCATGCTGGCTTTTTTTCAGCTAAATAAATCAGGTCTGCAGTTCCTCCTACGTGGTACAAAGGAGGAACCCTTAAACAGTTTCTGAGGAGTAAAGTAATGATTTGCTAGTTTAGCATTCCTTAGCTGTGGGAGTTTTGGCTTTAGCCAGGGCCCTTTCCTTTCAGGAGAGCCGGTATCAAAACCATGAAGCTCTCTTCAGTGATGATGTCTGGGAAGTGTTTCGGATGTGGCCTGTCCTCTGGTGTGCATCCCACAGCAGCAGCAGGGCTCAGAGCAGGAGGTGACTGCCACCTCATCTCTCTCTCTACCATTCTGTAGTCACTTTTTCAGCAAGACCAGTGGCTCAGGCTGAGGTACCTGTTTGTGTGTTCCCAGTGGCTGTAGAGACAAAGTAGGATTTCTCCTGAAATGACTTCTACCAGCTGCTGGAGGCACTGGGACATCAGGTATGATGGTATCCAGGGTGCCATGTAGCCTTCCCCCCTCTTAGGGTTTTCCTGAAGCTGGTGAGGGTGACACCTGTGTTTAATGGAGAACGTGGCCTGGCACAGAGAAGACAGTGATGGGGTGTGTGTGTGTGAAAAGGAGGATGAGAAATAACTGAACTAACAAGGAATTGTGGAGGATCATCAGCTGAGTTTTCTTTCCTCTGTCCCAGAAAAAATAAGGTTCCTGCATCATTCCTCAAATTGCTCTTCCTCTCCTTAAGAATGGTGAACCCTCCTCCCCACCTGTGCTTCATGGGGTTTTTTGGGTGGTTTTCTTGTTTGTTTTTTTTTTTTCCAGTGCCATCTCTTTCCATCTCCATGGTGTATGCTTTCACTGTGCTTCCTCTTCCATCCTTTTTATTCCCTACTCATGCATCTCTAACTATAAGGAGAAGCTTATCCCACACTCCTCCTTCCGCCAAATATGTACATGCTGTTGGTGGAAAAGGCTGTGCAGGGAACCAGGGGCAAGGATTCCACATGGCAGGACCAGCCTGTGCCCTTCAGAAATCTCTCCTCCCTGCAGATGGGTGGTGTTGATGAGGAACCTTTGGGGTGTTTGAGGGAGCAAGACTGAACACTCTCACCTAGGAATTAAAGCAGAGTCCCGTCTCAGTCTGCTCCCTGAAGAAACTGTGCATCGCTTCTTCCAAGGCCCTTAGATTCAGTGAGATAATTTGACTCTGAATTTACATATTAAAAATTTACATAGTTATTGCAAAGCCTGCTATTTAAAATCTTGATAGTGACATTGGCATCTTATGTTTCTGTTGACTGTGATCTGTGGAGTGTCTCTTTACATAAATGAAATTAAAAGCCACGAGAAGCTTTTTCCTTTTTCTTTTTTTTCCTTTCTTTTGCTTTCATTTTACTGCTTAAGGTAGATGAATCTTTCAAAGAGCAGAAATAGTTAAATTAGGTAAGTTCATTAGACCTCCCCATATCACCTCCCATGCAAAGGTCAAGCACAGTGCCATGATCCTGTTACATCTTCCTGCCAATTGGTTTTCACCCTCGGTTTCAAAGGGAGCACTTATGACTGACACTTCTGGACCTCTATGCTATGCAGCTGCTTATTTAGAGCTTTTTGGATCCAGAACAGCTAAAATAAGTGCAATTTCATGGGGCTAAAGCATCAGGGATTCATGAGTGGAAGCATGCTTTACTTCATGCTTTTTTTTTTCCTCCTCTCCTTTTCCTTCTTCAGAAACATTTGGAGCATTTGAGAACAAAAAATTTAAAGCTTATTAGAATTAGTTACTTGTAATTTCTGCCTTTGGTTGTGAATCAGAAAGAGACTGCATCAAGCAGCTACT
>VXBZ01011765.1:41504-96504 GCA_013399135.1 Heliornis fulica | reverse complement strand
AGCGAGAGAGGTGCTTTTGTTTAAAAGTCATCCATTTGGTTTGAGACCTGTGGCCAGTAAAATTCACCAAGCTCCTTTTTCTTCTTCCAATTACAAACACCAAACACATTTCTGTCTTTTTGTGTCACTTTGTCCCTTGACTGAAAAAGGAAGTTCACTCTTTTCAAAGCTCCTATGCATCTTTTAAGGCACATTGTTTCCTGTGTCTGTTGTTTCATTTCAGAGTAACTGCTGTGCCTCTGTTGTTAGCTTATACTATTTTAAAAATACAGATGCTTAGTGCACAATCACAATCTAGTAATAAATTGAATTTGTTTCTAGAGACCTCAGTGTTCTATGTAAACAATAGCAATATAGGCTTTAAACACATGTAGTTGGTTTTAGATATATATAACAGGAATGTATGTTGTAAACCATTCAGGTTGGGATTACATTGCCACAAATACTGGAAGGATGCTGCGGATTGAGTTCCTGCTAAAGACATTCCCATTCTCGAAAGGGACTGTGTGTTTATAGTGGAATCAGGCTGAGGAAGGAAAATGAAATGCATCCCCTCGATTTTGGAGGGTTCTCTGCATAAAGGCGACAACATTGTCCTTAACCGAGTGGTGTCAGGGGACTTGTCATGCTTCCTATTGCATGAAGTAAGGAATCAGGCTCAAGCAATAATAAACAAGCCTGGGTTTTGTGGAGTTGAATGGGAAGATGGGCTTATCCCAGAGATAAATTTCAACTAAGGCCTCAAAATCACTAACACTTTCTAGATATGTTGACATGAACAACTTGACTTGGTTTTCAGTAGATGTATTCCAGGGAAAAGCCTGACTCCAAGATCTGTCTGCTAGTTATTCTGGAGTTCTTAAATTTTTCTGTAAATACCATTATACCACCTGCAGGTTTTTGTCTCTGCAGTGTAAACATGTTTAGTTGTGGTACCTTGACAGCATTTCTGCAGCAGCTTCCTCTTCCAAGTGCTGTGCCTGGTCTTTGTGTGTACGTAACGCAGGCAGAATGACTTGAGGCCACTTTTCAAATCCCTCTGGAAATGAACCGCTGGTGGAGGATTCATGATGCTCCTATTAATCAAATGCCTCTGTGTACTTGCAAAATTGTATTCTGCATTAACTAGTATAAGTTTCTGTGCACACTTGAAGGTGTTGCTCCTCTTATGTCCTAGTAAGTGAGCTAAGATCAGGAGAGATGCTTGGCTTGGCCCAGGGCACTCTTACCATAAAATAAAGAAGATACCACAGAGAGGCGTTTCTCAGCAGGAGAGTCATTTAGCCATGGACTTGTTCTTCTTCACTGGTCAAATGTGTTGGCCCTTAAGGAATAGTGCATGTGGTCTCTGGGTTTGTAGAAGTGGGTTACTGTGGAGAAGACATGTACACCTTTTATTTATGCATACACATAAAATATATATGGTACAATAGCCTGTTCCTTTGTTTATGTTAGAGGTTTTAAGGCATTGCAGCCATTGAAGAGGTAGGTAAGTCTGTTAATATGCAGAAGAGGGAGGCAGAAGGAGGTTGGGCTGTTGGGGTGTTGTGTTTAGGAATGCATGCTCAGTGTCAGCCATGGGACAGGCAAATATCTCTGTGCTGCCTCTTTACACAGACCATAAAATCCACTATGAAATATTGCCACTGTCCTAATTAAAGTAAGATAATTTTTTTAAAAAATAAGGTGTTTTTATTTTTCATTAGTCTATGACTAAAGTGAAGAGAATTAAGGAAGCCTATTGCAGAATGGTCAAGGGAAAGGACTTTTTCTATGAAATTCTCATTGGCCAGTTCAGATAGCTTAAACACTATTGACCATTCTTCCACCAGCTCAGTGATGCATGGCATTTTGAATCACCCATTTTCTTTGAAGACTACCTGAGGTTAGCATATCGTTACTTGATAACAGTTTCAATTCTAGCCCACTGGCAGTGCTGAGCTTTAAGCTGGATACACTTACTTGCAGGCTTATCCAACCCTACATAATTGTCTGTACATTTATTTTATTGTCAACTCAGAGACAAGCTGAAGAAACTAACTGTTTGCTTTAGAACACATTAACTTCTTTATCACATTAATACTGACTCATATCTTATTTCCCAGTTGCAGTAACAAAACCATTCAAATATTTCCCTCACAGGACAATATCTTTAATAGCTTCTGTGTGTTTCCTATTTTTGGCTGTTTCTGTATAAACAGACTAATCTAATAGCATGCTGAACCATCTATACTTGGCAGAAATTCAGCAACTCACTCATTTCTGTGGCAAGCTGGGATGTCAAGGGAAAAAAAAATCCTCGCTTTTATTGCAGTAAGATCTTTCTTAAAGTTGTCTTTTATCAGTGTAATATGACTATCATTTGGGTTACTGCAGCACCTTGACAGAAAAAATCCCCACATTTATTGCAGTACAGGATAAACCAAATAGGAGGGCATTATTCCCTTCACAATGTCCACAGGAATTCATTTACCTAATGTATTCAGTCTCTCTCCTGTGCACTGCTTTAAATGGTAGTAAAGCACACACTTAAAAATATTGTCGAGAGCCAATTAGGAAGGCTGGCTGATAAGGCTGGGGAGACAATCTGGAAGCCGCTGGAAAATGTGTACATGTAGGGTCCTCTTGCTCAGAGAATTTAGCCATCCTTGGCAAATTACATTTTGTTGCCCCTCCACAGAGATCAGCAGATGTTCTGTGAAGCCACTCAAGAAGTGTTCCCCACCCGTTTTGTGGCTCTCATCCCAGTACACCTCCATGGTTTAGGTGGATAAATTGGTGATGTCCATGGTTCTGCTTCTGGCCACTGCTCTGAGCCTCAGGATATGTGGTTTGATGTACATCTATTTTGGGGCAATGCTATCTTAAGCAGTCTCAGGCTCCTGCTTCCCTGAGCCACCCCATCATTAAAGTCAGCACTTTCTGAGGGTTGCATTTCGGCCAGATTAGTTTCCCGATCCAGTTCATTGCATGCTCACATAAATTCTTGCACCAGCAAAAACAAGGCAGAAAGAAGTACCCAAAGACAATGACTGTTCAAACCAGCTTAAGAAGCTTTGGATGTAGCCAGGTATCCAGCCACGTTCAGTGTCTTCATAGTCAAATCAGGGCTGTGCTGTCATATAGTTCCTGCCTGTAGTGGGTGGTGTTTATGATAAATATTTGAGCTATTGATGAATGTAGCTATAAAAATGCAAATTGTGATGGTTTTCTTATTGTTTTACAACCATATCAGCTGCAAAGCCATTTAGAATGAAGAGGGTTTATTTAATTTTAGGCATTTATCAATACTTACAGATTTATTTGTGTAATTGACATTTTTATGTCCCTGTCCTTGTAACAGTTGGGTGTAAGAAGCTTATTGAAGCCATCTAGATCCGAAATCAATGCATCTCTAATACAAAGAGGCTCCTTACCTGAATTGTCCTAACTGTACAAAAAAAAACCCATTTGACTGTACTCAGATGCACACTAGAAATGCTTTACTTTAAAGTAGAGAAATAGTGAAGTCTCTTATGCTTTCAATTTCCTTGCTTGTTTTTTAAACTGTATTTTTAACATTAGTTTTGCTACAGTAGGCCAAGTTCATCCCTAATATAACTGTATTGAAATCAGTAGGGAGACTTGTAATTTTAAGAATAAGACACGGGAAAGTGCTTTGCTGGATCAGGGCCTAAAAGGATTAGTACTGTGGAATGCTTATGGTGGACATAGAGGTAACTGTATGAATAAGAGTAATTTTAATTGCACTGGAGCAGTTTGGGAATTTTATTCTACCTCTCCATAAAAGAAATAAAAAATAGAATAGACTCTCACTGCCAAGCAGAGAATCGTATATAACATTTCACATTGTTTTGCAAATATTAAAACTGCAGAAAACATTTAAAAATCTGAGATATAACCCCCATAGCTTTTATTTTGAGGCTTGTGCACATTTTAAAGCAGATATTTGGTACACAAATTATAAGACCAATAGGGAGTATTGATTTTTAAGTATAACTATAGTGGCTTTGAGCCTATTCTATGTTTTTCATTAAGGCAACAATCTGAGACTTTTTCCCAGAGAACTGAAGCTAGCTGATGATTTCTTATTGTATTCTGCAAAGTAAAATGATGAGCAGACAGAGATGATTTCTGTGCTCAGTCTGTTCCCGATTCCCCAGGAAAACCTTGAGTGAAATGTCTGGTGGAATACAGCTCTTCTCCACCAAAGGTGGATTTGGGACTATCACTTTTTCCACTAGAAGGGATTTGAATGTGGGTCTCCAAAAGGAATGTGTGTAAGGCCTTGTTCTGCTATTTAGTCTCAGAACATCTTAGAGAGATGCAGATCCAAGAGGGACTTCACTGGTCCTGGCCTGGAAAACAGTGGAAAAGAGTTGCATGTGACCACACATTCCTTCCATCAGTCTGTGCAATCATTGAATATTTAGGACACAGCATTTGAAATGGCAGAAAATTTGATGTTTTGTCTTTGTGGGGGTTCCCATCTAATTCCAACTATTTCAGTTACGTGCTTGAACTGAAGTAGTCAGTGTATGTCATCTTGCAGTCTACTCCAGGATGTGAACTTCGCAGGTTAAGCAATACTTGTGTGGGTTGTCAGTACTTGGTTGGGGAGTGTAAGTGACATAATGGTTTGCTGATTCAGTAAAACTTGCTCTGGGTTTGGATTCTGCTAAAAGCCAGTGTCCCCAGGCACATGGCATGGAGGAAAAGTCTCCTCTGAGACAAGGTATAAAAATCAAGAGGGTGATGGTAGGCTGGAGCTGCTCCTGTTTCTGCAATGCATCCTTTGTGTGAAAAGGGTTTAGCTCAGGTGCTTTAGTTAAATTCAAGCTAGCTAATTGAGTTTTGCTATGTAAAATTCCCCCTGTGGTTTCAAGCAGATAGACTAAACTGTAATCAACTATTGTACCAGTTTGTAGTTAATGCTGCGATGCACTGGCATAGGAAAACAGTCCCAGTTTCCAAAGCAGAGAGATATTTGTTAATCCTCTCTTTTTGGATCCATTCAGTAGTTCTTTAGAAGACAGATGTGCTGGCATTTGTTTCTAGGAAAAGCATTCACGAAAGTAGACATTTGGTGCTAGTACCAGAAATGAAGATGATGTAGGTGTGGGGTCCGCTTGCCTGTGGGCGTGTGCTGCAGAGAGCTTGGGATTGACACCAGCAGAGGCTTTCTCTTGTGTCAGCTGTGCTGAAAGTTGCATTTTGCCTGAGATAACAACTTTGGAGGTGATCATCAAGCATTCATTTGAATTTGTACTCTCAATTCTAGCATCATTTTGCGTGATGATAAAGATCAGTTTATATTCTTTATATAAGTGGCTTTGGCCACTTGAAGCTGCTGCCGAGCCTCTTGCATGGCTGTGTGTTATGTGGTCCTGAGGTCAGGCAGTACTTCCCTCTGGTGTTTCCTTAATTCTTTTATTCTTTCTTTTTGCCTGTGATTTGAGGTCTGAACATCTGAGGTCTGAACATCGCTGATTTTTTGAGCCTCAGATAAGATCAATTTTCCAATTGTGTAATATAGTACCTGGCTTTTCTGAATGGCACTGTTAATTGTCATTGACTATAATAGAATATGAATAGCACAGCCACTTGACACCAACTTAATGGTTCTGACTTTTCAATGGTGCCAGGAGTGTAAGGCTAGAGGGGAAAAAGGGTCAGAGGAGAGATAAGAGCTCTTCGGATTCCACTGAAAAGGATTAAAGCTGCTGTCTTTCAAGTGGTACTTGCAGGGGTCACCATTTCTGTGAAGTCACCTTAGAACTGGAAGTGATTGAGAAATTTCTATCACAAAAGGTCCCCTAGAACAGCTCCATCCCCCTCCTCCACGGGGAGTTTCCAGTGTACAGGCAGAGGAGAGAGCCAGGTCTGGGATAGCTCAAGGAGACATGTGGTCAGTCCACTCAGGGATGACAGTCAGCTGGGGAGCGACACTGCTAACCCAGTCAGCCCGGAGGGAGAATCACTTTTGTTTCTGCTCTTTGGTCCAGAAATTTCGTGATTCACTTTAGTACCTCTTTTAATACAGCATTACTGCCCTTAAATACACAGCTCCTCTCTCTGTTGGGAATCCGATAATACACAAGATTACCTTCCTAATCTGATCACAGCACTTCTCACCCTTCCCGGCTGCCCGGGACAGAGGGCAGGAGGACGAAGATGTTTTACTTCTCTTCCTCTCCTGAAGATCAGTGCAGGGAACAGTTATTTTCATTGGATTAAATGCCTAGCATCTCTTGTATGGGATGCTAGATTATCACTGTTATATCACACCTATTTTTGAATATAAATTCCCAGGGATTTCTAAACATCTGGTGACTAACTGAGAGGAGTAGTTACTGTGCAGAAACCTGGGAGAGGTACCTGGTGTGCAGATGGAGATGTGCTTTGAGCTGTGTGCAGGGGGGTTTAATGGGGGGCAGGCAGGATGGTGTTTGTACTGGCTCCACAGGTGCTGTGGAATCAAGCTGTGTGTGCACACAAAGTTTGATTTAGCCAGAACATGTTAGTCTTGTGTTGCATGTATTCTGATGAATTGCAGACCACAAACCCAAAGCCCTACACAGAAACAGGAGTAATTTTTTTGTCTGTTTGTAGTTCTGATGTTGAAGGTACACCATTAAAGTGCAAGGGGCTGAATCAGCAGAATAACAAAACATGGGCTTATGGCTTCAGGTGGTTCTAAAGGGGAAATTTAAAAAATCAGACTAGTTAAGAGCAGAAAGAAACTCTATGAGATCATTCATATAAATATCTGACATGAAAAAAAGTGTATCTAGAATTTAGATACTAAGTTAAAAAGTTTTAGGAGGAGGGAAGGGTCTTCTTATCTCTATATGTAAAAAAAAATTTGTATTAAAAATCTTCAATTTTATTGAATCTGATGTTGGACAAACTCTGCTGATGTGCACAAGGAAGAAAATAACATGAGGTTGCCCTCACAGTGGTATTTATCAGTGGATATTTTATTGTTGGAAGGGTTGGGAGAGGGGGTGTGAGGGGGGTGGGAAGAGTTGTTTTTGTTGTTTTATCATTAATACTGTTGTTTGGGAACAAAGTTTCCAGAAATGGTTGTCAGGGAAAGTTTTTTTTTATTCTGCCTGATCCAAGTTTTCCCAGTAGATTTCTGTTTAAAAAGAATAAACAAAGAAAATAAAAACCCAAAACAGCACAAGTGAGAATTAGATATAAATATGACACTAAACTATATCTTTTAATACAAAAGAACTCTTTTTTAATTAGAAGCTTGGAAGGACATACCCTTTAATTGCTGCACTTGTAGTTTCTGGGCCATCAATATCCTTGCTTCTTTCATTAATAAACTGGCAAGTCAAGTAGGAAAGCTGCAGGAGTATAATTTTTTCCCTTAAGCTCTACTTAATCAACAGCAGACTTGATCAAACAGAAAAAAGAAAATGTAAATCAGTTGCATTAATTCTGCTGGCAGTAAATAGTCGAAAGAAAGCTAAACATGAAAGAATGCTCATTTTGCAGCTGATATCTGGGGTAGGATTGAATGGGAGAAATAGGTAGTTAAACAGCTCTTTAGATTGTGAGTGACTAGGGGAATACTGGGGTTTATGTATGGATTAGCACAGCGATAGACCCTGAGTAGCAAGAGACGATGACTAATTACCTGACAGAGCAGCACTCCACTCAACTTGGTCATTGAAATTAATTTCTGTTTTCAGGACTGGCAGAAAGCAGCTGCAGAATTTCAGTTCAATACTCAAATTAACTAGGAGTCTAAATTATTTCTTTGCACATACGGTATTAGAGGAGTGGGTTACTAAATTGATCTTGATTTTACACAGTGAGGCAAGAATTATTCCACCTTTTTCATCAGAAGTCCATGTCCCCTGAAATCGGGGAATAAAACCTGCACTATAATAAACTACTTGGCACTGATTTGAACTCTGTCAGATAGTTAACATCTTAACATTTCCTGGAATCCCAGGTGAAAGAATTATAAAATAAAGTCTTCTGGGATGAAAGAATATTTTACTACCTACTCCACTGGGTAAAATACGCCAGGTTGAACTTAGTCACATGAATTTGCTTCGTAGTTTGAATTGGATTATGTATATGTGCTTGGCAAATTGGTGTATTTGAGAACTTCACTGACTTTGATAAAAGAGGTGGGGACAATGGTGTCTGTTGGTTATTACTGATGAACTCATAATAGTTTGAGTGAGGCATGGTGATAGAAGAAACTAAACCCAACTGCAGAAAACCCTTGCAGAATCAGTTTTCTACGAAAAGCCTGTATACACTAAAATGAAGTTGTGTATCCCATGATCCTGAAGAGCAGGAATTCTGCCAGATTTCTGCATTGGTAGTTGAGTCATTACATCCACAAGCAGCAATTTCTCCTCTTGCCAGTAGTAAAATTCCCAGAGTCTTTTGTCTATTTAAAGGTTCTGCATCTTTTAATTTATTTATTCAGCAAGTAAATTCCAAGTGTTTGTGAAGAAATTAAATAAATATATGTGAGAAAGAGGAAAAGACAAGAGTACAGAAAATCAAATAAATATTTAATATTCATGGCTACATTTAACTCCATGGAAAATGAGGGGTGTATGTAAGCCTTTTTTCAGCACTTGTGCCCCATAGTTTTCTTGCTGAATAAATGATGTTGCTTTCTGCTCTTTCCTGTGTGCTGCCTCTCAATAGACACTTCTAGGCAGAAGGATTACCACATAAACCCAGCAGCTTTTATCTTACTGTATCTTAGTCCTGTGTGGAATCACTGTTGTAACCGGTCACCTTAGTAACTAAAATGTGTTTTATTTCCTTTGGTGATGCTAAGCCAACATAGCTATGGAAGAATGGACTGGATTTTATTCTAGTTCCATAATGAATTTGTAGAGCTAGCAGTTATTTAGAAAAGCAAAAACAAAACCAAAGTACATTCTTTTAGTCAGACACTGAGCAAATTTGATCTGGAGGTCAGGGAGAGACAATACATTGAGAAATCTGCTCTGGCATTTGGGAGCGATGCATTTCACAATATAGCACTTTGGTAATGATTATGAGGTTATATACCAGTATTTATTTGTCATGTCAAAAATCCATTAAAAAAAGTGAAAGTGAGAACTTAAATCTCCAGTGCAGATGTTAGTAAGATTAGTATGTCATAATCATATATAAATGGATTTATTCCCTCCCTTTTATTTTATTTCATTATCCTCTTATGCTCTATTGTCCAAGTATTATCCTTTTGCATATGCTTTCTGTTCTATTTTTGCATTCATTAAGCAAACGAATATTTTCTTGCATACCAAAAAGAACCAAAAGAATCACTAGATAATGATGCATGGTCTTAGAAATATAGTTTTCCTCTTCATCTTGTTAATCATATAGAGTTCTGTCTCTGTGTTGGTATACCAAGAATCTTGAATTAAATTGCATTTAGGCAGTTGATTTGCGTAGGCTCTGCATAGAGATGTAGGTGTCATTTATGCTTTTATGTTCTGGAAAATTAATATTCCTCATCTTAATGCCAAGAGTCTACCATGATGACTCTAAGCAACCATTAATATGAATTCCCTTGCATTGCTATTACAGAGAGTGATGTTAATGATGTGCATTTTGTCTTTGATGTGGATAACAGGTAGTCCTCAGAGTGTGCTAGACTGAGAGCTATGATGTTTTGGATGTGCACTGGTGATTTAAGGTTTGTTTATTTTTCTTATTTCAGTCTTTAGTAGAAGGTATCAATAATGACAGAGTGGATGTTGGTCTCTGATTGTCATATCTACAAGTTGCTTGTCTACAGATGTTGAAATAGGGACAGCTCTGAGAATGCCTTTGGGAGAGCAAACACAACTGCATTGAACATCTCTCAAAAGGGAATTCGTTTTAGGTCAGTCTGGTTTGGGAATGGTTGCTACCTAAAACTTGATTTGAAAGGCTTGATTTATCTTTGTTGCTCATCCAAACCATCCATTCTTCAAGTTGACTTCCTATTAAAAGATGGATACATCATTTCTTCCATAAAACTTCTGTCTTGCAGAAGATAACCTAAGATGTATAGATTCAGGATATGTTGAATATGGGAATTAAAAAAATTAAAAAATAAACCAAACCCCAAAAACAAAATGAGAGAATTCTAGGAAACTGGGAGACAATAAAAAAGATAAGGATGTATTAATTTGTTGGCTTCTAAGAAAAAATTATTTAAAGATGCTCAGTAATTCTAGATGCTTGTCCAGCATGGAGTCTCTTCATTTTACTCTGTGCTAATTCAGCACCTCAAAAATGCTGTGGAAATTTTTTTTGTTGCTCATGAAATATTTTCTTCTCAGTGTGAGGCCATTACCATAGTCTGTAACCTCCGGCAGGATTGCTAGGCTAGTAAAGCTAAACCGCTGCTGCTTGTTGTGGCAGCTGACACAACAAGCAGCACTGGTGAGCAATTGTAGTCTCATGACCATATACTGTACATTGTTTAATTGTCTTTTGCTTGGAGTTAAGCAAACTGAAAACTTCAGATGGCAGGGAAGTGCCATTTTTCAAGTGAAATTGCAGGAACAGGAAATCCATAAGGAAGGCATATATTTCACACGTTTTCTCCACTTCCTGACGAGACCATTATTAATGCCACAATTTAAAAATAAAAGATAGAGAACATTAGAGTTTTGAAGGAAGTATCATTTTCATGAGTTAGATGAATTCTCCTCGTTGAGAAAGTCTTGAATACCATAGAAAGAGTAAATTTCAGTCACAGGGACCAAACCCACTTTACTCTTTGCCACAGCAGTAGTGTTTGGGTAAGAGGAGCTGGGCTGGCTGGCTTCTCTTTTACTTAAATAACCTCTTAATCTGGTTAAATAAGAAAACTTACTTTAGGCCAGATCCTGTCCTGGCCACTTGAGTGGCTGCTGTGGCAGAGCTTGCTTGTGGGTCGGTTGTTTAAGCTCCCCAAAGGACCCAAGTAATTAGCATATCGTGTCACGGTGAGGTATTTATTAGAATGGAAGTGTTCTTGGGAGGCTGGGTTTCAGAGGTTTAAATCAGAGCAGAGCATAGAGTTTTAGGGCCTTATTCACAGTAAATTTTATGTTGGTGAAAGGTTATGGAATGGGTTTCCGTACCATGTCTACTTGCTCTCACAAATCTTGGAAGAGATATGGACTATGAACTTTGTTGTGGGTTTTTGCTTTCTGGTTTTTTTTTGTTGTTTTTTTTTTTTCTTAGGGGAGCAGGGTGTGCATAGCAAGGAAACCAAAGGAAAAGTATCTTACATAGCAATTCTAATTCTTCAGGGTTCAAGTCAAACGTGCATTGTTGATGTAATAACCTGTAGCAACTGGGACTCCAGGATGCACAGCTATTTAGTATGTCTCAGTTCGAAGGTCTCAATACCTGTGTATCAACACCTGTATCAATACCTGTGTCTGATGGCATTTGAGTTACTAGCACCACTGGCCATTTCATAAACTCACTGTTCACAAATTAGTGACACCTGCTCTAGGGAACCTGCTTTGGCAGGGGGTCCCTTCCAAGCCCTACAATTCTGTGATTCTGTGATACCATTGCCAGACCATCCTGGGTTTTGATAGGAACTTCTTCACTGCCCTCCCAGGAAACCTCTTGAGCTTAAACCCCCTCCTTGGGGCACACCAAAGTGTTACTACCACAGACTTTCCCAGCTATCTTTCTCTCCTAAAGCAGAGAAAGAGGAAAAAGGATGAAAGGAGACTTTAGCCATCAGTGAACGTCCTCCTGACAAAATGTTTGGAACAGACAAAGTGACTATATCTGTCGTCGATACGATGTGAAGCGATTATGTACTGTGCTA
Organism: Heliornis fulica; assembly: GCA_013399135.1. Taxonomy (NCBI): domain Eukaryota; kingdom Metazoa; phylum Chordata; class Aves; order Gruiformes; family Heliornithidae; genus Heliornis; species Heliornis fulica. The sequence goes on along the minus strand of VXBZ01011765.1, from coordinate 84,686 downwards.
TTTGTATTATGATTCAGTGTTTCCTGCAGGAAAAAAAATAAATGGCTACAGACTATGACAATCTTCTTGTGCTGTAAATTGTACTGAGATTTTGGAGAACTGGGTAGTACTGCTGAATGGACAAGGAAGGGATGTGTGTATACAGGGACACAAATATTTCCCCCTCAGCTTTTATATTTAGCACATATGTAGATTTCTGCTTATACAGAAAAGAGACTAGAATCAAATGAATGAGGTTGCATAGGGTAATGTGAGCATAAGCCTAAAATAACTGGCACAGTTATTGCCAGCTCCAAATCTGATGATTTCATCGCAAAAGGCCCAAGATACAGATGCACGTCTATAGTTTATGCAGATGAATAACCTTTTGAAGTGCATAAAATTCAGCCTACTCTTGCTGCCTATTGAAACAGTGACCCATGAGGGCCCCTCCTCGAATCTCTAAGCCTTCAACCCCAAATTTACAGAGTTGCAGTGACTGTTAATACCAAGAAAGTAATTCTATCAGTTTTGTCAGCAATGCCTTATGATTAAAAAAAAAAAGCATTTTGAGAAAACAAAGTAATCTCTGTACTAAGGGATTTTTCTGTAATGCATCTGCATAAATATTTCTCTAAAAAGTAGAGAAAAGCCTCTGTTTTGTGTCAGGTAAAAAAAAGTTCTATAATTAATTAAGTTTTAGTGATTGAGAATGTTTGCAAGGACCAAACCTTGTAAGTAAATACATACTGCAAGTAGTAGGAGAGGATAAACCAAGCAGAATACGACACAAAACATGTTCTGATTGTATTCTGGTTCCCATTACATTTTAGTATAGTCCATTCCTTTTTCAAGTCTGTTGCTAGAATTGTGTTTCTGGTAAGCTTGACTGCTTTTTTTTCAAAATTAAAGAGAATATTTTGTTTTCTGCAAAGCAGATATAATGAAGTTAACCTGATAAACTCCCATTTGCTATCTTCAGGGAACAAGTAGATTAAACAAGTAATTATACCATAAGGTTTTTAGAAGTTAGTAGATTTAAATACATTGTATGAATCTCATCTTAATGTAGCCTTTTGTCTATAGTTCTTCCTGCCAAAAAAACCTCCTGACAGGAAATAAACATTAAAATAATCTTTAATCCCTTGTCTGGTCTATTAACATTAACAATTGATGCACTTTAATTTTGTGGGATTTTAACTACAAAATGGAATGGCTAAGTAGTGATAATTGGGTTTGGAATTATACGGTCATTTATATCAACAGAAATGCAAGTGGCTGGGAGGGTGATTAATTATTTAACATTTCCTGGCTGTGGTTCCTATTATAGAATTTTCTGATATATTCTGCTGTGAACAATTATCACCAAATGAGGATAAACAAATCTGTGATGTGAAGTCTTATTTATAAATTAAACTATATTTAGAAAATGTCTATTTCATTTGCATTTTCACTTTCTTCTTCATAGGACTGTCATAACCAGCTTGTTTTCAAGTTTTTCTGCCCTTTTGCTAATTTTTCAGGTTCACACCCCAGATTACATGCAGGAAAAACAGAGCGTCAGATGTCCTTAAAATAGTTCCCGTTCCAAATAAAGATAGAGTTTATACAGCCATGGTAATGTGTTTGCATGTCCTGTCCCTCTTTCATTCCCTGGTAATAGAATCAGTGCATGGAAATGTATGAAAGTTTAATCCGAGGGGTGGTATCAGACTAGATAATTTAATACCTCCAAATCATGAAGATTTGGGGAAAAACACTGGTGCTTCCATTCTTACAGGAGGTTCTCCAGCATTTGAACCCTCATCTTTGGTAGATTTGTCTGTGAGAGTTAGCATTTCATGTTCTCTTCTGCATGAAGACTGTCACTTGGGTATATTATGCTCGTGTGTCCTTGTTGATATATATACAAGCAGAATTTGCAATTAGTTTTTCTTTTATTTTCTTACAATAATGATTACAAAAAAATCATGTGTATACTGCTCATCTGACAACTTAGTACAAAGTCATTCTAATTAGTATTTTTCCTGACAGTTACCCTCAAAATTTCCCCATCCTTAATTTCCATTAAAAAATCAAGACTACAACCCTCAGTTTGAAAATTATTACTGAAAGAGCCTGAGTATCTTCTTCAAGCAGAACTCCTAACAATCATCCCTGGCAGTCCTACCCAGAAAACAAAATCCAGTTTACATGCTTATATATCAACAAAGAAAGAACAACAAGATGATGATAATTATCGTTAATGCAGCGCCTAGATTGTTAGTCACAGATGAGGACCCAACCATATTAATAAATATGCAAAATAAACCAAAAAGATTGTTCCAGTTGCTTAAAATTTAAGTGTTAATCAAAAGTCAGGGATACAGATAGATAAAAAGAACAAGCATATAATGAGATAATATTAATCAATATAGTAGGCCCTGTTTTAGGCGTGATTTTTTTTTTGATGCCAAAGAAAAGATTAGATAGCAAAGAAAAGGAGAATTTTAATGTGGATTATGAAAAAAGATAATGAGATAATATTGCAAATGCTTATGGGCAGATCTGTAAGCAGAATAAAAGAAAGCATGAAAATGCTTGTTTGAAAATTTAGGAAGTCATCAATGAAAGTGACTATCTTGAAGTTGATCTAGGGTGAGCATTGACACGTTTATAGCAAATCAGGATGAATTGGATTAAACTGAAGATTTCTATGTAGGCATGATACATATAAGAGGAAGAAAGGGTGAATTTGTTGTGAAAAAATAAGTTTTCTACCAAAGATGCTCATTATAGTGAGTGCAGGAGCAGAGAAAAGAGGTGAGATACCTGTGGGTTGAGCCTTTGTGTGAGTGTGTAGGGTGAAAGTCTCACAGTTAAGGAATTGGCAATGAACCAGACAGAAACAGATCAAGACTAGAAATCTGAGCCCTGATGAGAAGTAAATTCTGGTGAGCTGGCAGCAATGTCAAGTCCAGAGGACTGATGTGTAACACTGAAGGATGTTATAGAAGGGCATCCGACCAACCACATCCTTAGAGAGACAGATTGCAGCAAGTACAAGTCTTAAAAAGCTTAATTGCAAGATGAAAGAAACAGGCAAGAATATCTTGAAAGCCAAGATGCAGGAATTTAATCCTTGTGCTTTGCACAGCATCGGTGCAGACCATGCTAATGCTCCCTGTCTAGTCGTGCTCCTTGAAAGCGGGAGAAGGAGTTTGGAGGAAGCTAGCCCAGATGGATCAGTTTCAGTGTTGGAAACTATATTCTCAGTGGTGCTGGGACAAGGGAGCTGATGTGGGACAGAAGGGGTCAGCAATCAATTTGAATGTATTGTTATCAAATTCCCAATCAGCCCTGCACTGCCAGCCCCACTGCAGTGCTACAGTGCCCACACCAAACTGAGGTGTTCATGAGAACAAGGTTTGTGCATTAGCCCAGTAAGTCTTTAGTAGCCTGCTGTGTGAGTGCCATACTGAAGAGGAAGCTCAACAAGGTAGCTGGAGTATTTAGTGAGTCTGCTCTAGTTTGATGGAGATGGGTAGTAGCCTTGGGCAGCAGCCAATGTAGGTGGAGCAGTATGTGCAGTTCAGCTGAGAGGTGAAGTGTGGGGCTTAGTGAGGTTGTTGAAGTGACATCATGTGCGAGAGCCATAGAACTAAGACTTTCTTTGTTCATGCCAGAAATAGATGTGCTCATCAGCCTTTCTAAGTTGAATCTAAATCAGTAGCAAAGTATTAAGCACAAACATTGAATTCTATTTGATTTTAAAACGCTGGTTTCACAGCCAACTTTCCCATGTTTTAAGTAACAATGTGAGCCTTGAGCTGAATTTTAAGTTTTACTCATAACATAAAGAAGGCAGATCTATCAGAAAACTGCATTAAATCATGAGTTTCACTTTTCTTTAGAGACCCAGCACAAGAATAGTGTAACAGGAGGACAGAGCTGATGCTTTTGTGTCATTGTCAAAATCTTGGTCTGAGTCAGTAGAGGCAATTGAAGGCTTGATTCCTACACACACACACATCCAGTATTTATCAGGTGATGGTCCATTAGTTAATGTGTCAAACTCAGCAGTATTGGAGGAAGTGGCAGTCTGTGAGCACATTAACATGTTTTTTAGTTCACACTGATCTAAACGACCTGAAGCCTAATTGTGTGGATTGCTTGTATCTTTTAGCACTTGCTGCCACTTACAGCAACTGCTATACCTGCTGGAGATATATCTACAGTACATGCAAAACTTTTATTTCAGAAGATTAAACTATGTTAAAACTGCATGTAACTAATTAGTACGTATAGCCAGAAAAGTGTATTTTACAATTCCAAGTGAAATTTCTTTCAGCATATGCTAATACATATTAAGACATCTGTTTATATTTTCCTTCAGTCTTTTTTTTTAACTGCATCTTGTTTAAAATACTGATGTCAGCTGAAATAGTATAGCCTTAAACAATACTACTTGTATATGTAGTTGTGAACTCGTATGTCTGCTTTTGAGATGTCTTTCTGCATAAGCAGATTTTTGTTTTGTTTTGTGTCTATGAAAGATGTATAAAAAGTTGTTTTGCTTCATTAAAATGGGAGCAGGGATGAAAAAGGCAGAAAGAAGTCAGTAGGATAAAATGTAATGCTATCCCCACTAGGTAAGTTGTCCAATTACGCCTGGTGTCAGAACTTTTTAACATTTGAATGGCTGGGAGGGGATACTAATTTCAACCTTAATGATCGCTGCTTTAGGAGTCAACATCACAACACTTCACTTATAATTTTAGCACATCTGTCAGCCTGTGCTAAAAAGAAGCCCTGGGCTAGTGGGTGACTGAAGATCCTTTTATCCCTAGAGAGGATTATGTATTCCCTTCAAGAGTGGGAAAATAAAGAGGTTATAAATACTCACCTACTTCACTGCTGCCCAGATTTGCCCTGTTGACAAATAGTGACTTTCACATCCAGCTTTTACGTTCATAAACACAAAAATAAATAAAAACTATGCAGCTTCTCATTGTATAACACTTATGGTAGCAGCCCATTTATAATGTCACATATTCTATAATACTGTATAGTCCCTAAGCTGGACTTTTTTTCATTTCAATAGATCACATTGATTTCCTGTATGACTTTATCTGCCTAATACAAAGTGGGATTGAACAGTTATTTGTCTGGATTTAGCCATTCCTTATCAAACATTTATGATTTAGCTATTGCTATAGCATCTTCTTGTAAGGTCTTTCTTATTTTTATCTTTTCAGGAAGGGTATGAATGTGATAACAGGGCATAATAAATCTATCTCTTGAAAATGAAACATATTTTGGGAAACTGTATGCTATCCAGTGACAGGGGAGGGGGAAGTTTAAGGGGCAGGATAGTCATGTGAGTGGATTGTTTCTAGGATGCTGTGGGCATCTATTAATAAGAATGATTGACTCTTCTGGTGGAGGTTTTCAGTGTACTGAGATTGCAGTTTCCTAGCTGTGTTCTTGAGATGAAAGATCCAATAGAAAAAGAGCAAGTTTGCCCAATGAGGCCAAATTTAAATGGTCGTGGTGAGGCTGTATGTTGAAATGAAATAATGCAAGTCACAGAAAAGTAAGCAGGTTTGTTTCTTCTCTGTTTATAAAGGTAAAAATTAAGACCTCAGTCTTTTTATTTCTGGTTCTCTTTCAATTTCTTAATTCTTTATCTAGAGGGAAAACCAGAAAATATATGAATGCTGTATAATAATACTGACCATGATTTAATTAAATGGGGATAGAAAGTACACATGAATAGGACCTTTTCTGTGTTACATCTTGTTTTAAAATTTTGAAAGTAAAAAGCATATTAAAGCTATCCACTGTGGATCCCAGGTGTTTTAATATTCCTAACCAGAGCATTTTAACTGAACATTTTCCAAACAACCTCATCATACTACAGTAATTTATTTTTCATTACATAATGCTTTTCATTCAGTGATTTCAAAATGCTCAACTAAGTGTGCTTTTTGAAGTGCCAAACCCAGTGTCATATAACCCCAGGGAGATGTCTGGTGGTTTTATTGTACCTATTTTGCAGACAGGTAAAAACAGACAGAGATTAACATACACCCTGTGAATAAGTAAAGGAGGGAAGACCAGGACCCAAATTCCTGCCTGCCCCATGCCAGTAGGAAGCTTGTGCCCCTTTGTTCAGGAGTCACAGTGCTCATGCTGTGTGTAGGGAACGAAGAGAAAAAAAACTTTGCAGAAACTATAAAAGTTAATAATTACATTGTAAAGGCTACTTAACTGATAATGAACATTTAATGGTGAACCATAAATTTGCATGACACTTACAAAGAAAATGTTCTTTTGTTTCTGTCTCCAGTTCCCAAATCTGTTTATAGGTAAATTTTCCACCTGCTCAACTGAGCTGTATTCTGTTGTATCTCCTTTTTTAATGTCTCTTCACTAGTGCTTTCAATGACCTCTCTGCAAGTTTCTTTATATAGAAACCTGCTATGCTGTCTTGAATGCACAAGGTCAATAATGATTACCCTCTAACTTTGAAGGGCATCCCCCTTCTCTGCTTGCAAGGTGTATCAAGCCACAAAGTCCCTGCATTCTGTAATTGTAATTTCTCTTGTGAAATGCAGTATTAAGAAAGGCATTTTTATTTCTCAAACAGTAGAGCTTTTGTCCCGAAGCACGTTAAGCCTGGTAAAATCAAGATATAATAATTCTATTCCTCTCATTGTAGAAAAACAGACTAATAGTTTACATTTAATTGAAAACAAATCCACATGAATGGAAACATTTTTGAAACATATTCCAAAAGAACTAAACAGCCTGTTCTTTTTCAATATGTGGATGGAAATCTAAATTTCTGTCGTTCAGTATCCAAATGATGCAATAAGAGACTTTATTTTTTTTTATTTCCAAAGATCTGTATCATGATCTGTACACACTGTAAATACTTAAAAAACACTTTGGCAAGATCTGTACAGAAATATCGGTACCACTGTGGGCTGTTTTAGGATAGGTATAATGAAAATATGCCTATCTTTTGGAACCAGTAGTCCTCTAATAATTATCAATAAACAAAGTCAGTTAAAAGAAAGTACAGAAAGGCTAGTGATAACAAAAAGATGCTTTCATTGAATTGATACTGTGAATTGACTGTGTCATCGCACAGCTTAATAGCTGGAGTCCTGGTTCAATATGATGAACTTGGGAACATTTTCTAAATGAAAGAACTGATTCTTCCCGTTCAGTAGCATCAATAGCTTAACTTTTTTAATTGCCTTCTTTAAAAGTTTACATGCTACTAGTTGTAGTACCATGTATAAGGAGATGTAAAATATTGGCTAATATAAGAAAATGGGTCCACAGAAATAAACATCAAATAATAATAATTTTTAAAATAAATTCAGGCAGATATTGTATTTAACATTAATAAATGCAGTCACTGCTATTTATTTTATCTACAAGTAATTCAGAGTCCTATGCAAGTTTATTCTCAGAAAGTTGCTGATTTGGTTTTCAGTCTTTTCCATCAGATATGCATTCTCAGGATAAGAGACTTTATTGAATTCCCTTCCTCTTGCTATTCCCCCTCCCCCTGCCATTACTATAATAACACAAAGCTCAGAAAAAGGCTAGTAAGAATAAGTTGAAGAAATGTGCATTCATGTAAATATCTAAACACATATAAATTAGCTTTAAAAATTGAATTCACTGAACATGAATAGTCACTTAAAGTGTAACTGGAATTGACTGTGTCATGTATCAGCCTAATAGCTGGAGCGCTGGTTCAATACAATGAACTTGGGAAGGTTTTCTTAATGAAAGAACTGACGTTTTCTGTGCAGTGGTTGCATTCATCAGACCACATAGTGTTCATTACACTACAAAGGACTGCCAATGTGAATTGTTAGGATCATCTATTAGGTAAACTGGATGGGGACAAAAGATAGCAAAGGAATGAGAGACTTCAGTACCTCTACGGGATATTTGCTTTGATGACCTTTCACCAGTGCATTAGCATCTATTCACTGAGAGGTCCCAAGTTCATACCCAAATTCTCCTAACTAGAACTGGCAAGGAACCACTGGTAGGCACATCCATCCTACTATCTGATGTTACAAACTAACTGTACGCTTTATAGGACTACAGGCTTTAATTTACTTAGTTTAAATACCGTGGAAGTTATTGAAACATGGACACTCTCAAGTAATACTAATTAGACTCTAAAACCCACCCTGGTTTGTGGTGCTAATTTGGAGAGGTGCCACATACTGGGGTTGATTTCTTCTGAGAGAAGATGAGCCCTGTGCCGTTGGGAAATGGGAAAGCCTATTCCGCTGATTGGCAAGGTCCGCACTGGAAGGCCCAACGCTGACTCAGGAGCAGGCACGTTAATTCAGTGGGGATTTGCATCCACTCTGTCCCTTGCTTACCTAATAGGAGCATTGTTACGCTGTTTCATAGGGAGCTTAGTGATTGAAAAGAGAGATTTAATCGTAAAGATAAAAGTTTTGCTTCAATTCTCCTAACGCCCAGTTATTAAGAAGCTTGTCTGCTCTGTGAGGCAGGACACTACAAAAGCATTCCCAGTTCGCAGACAGGGGTTAAAGCACATGACAGGTTTAATTCTTTCCTGTGGATGTTTGTAGCAGATATATCAGTTTCATACACCATTTTTCCTCCTGAACAGTGTTCAGGTTGAAGTTATGAGAGGGTTACTAGCCCAAAAGTCCATACCTCAAGGTCACTCCCCTAACCTTATTTCCCACATGTTTAAATGTATTTATATAGGTAGGTAAAATATGGTAGCTGCTGCCATGTAACCTTGTTTCTCTTACTGACATCTCCAGTGGATGGAATTGAATATAAAGCTGTAACGTGGGATGGGGAAATGTAATGTCAGGCCTGCTTGGAGTGCAAGTGCCTGCCATGCTGTGGCCTGCAGCCCTCCGTGTTCCCTTACTCAAAAAGGGGTGTCAGCTCTTTCACATCACCTGCTACCACTGCCAGCACTGGTACCTGAAAGATATATAAGGCATAGGAATGGAAGAACACCTTTTTGGTGCTGGAAGTTGCAGTGAATTTTGTGTCCAGAAAAAGTTGTTTAAGAGAGACTTTGTTGTTTTGGTTTGGGTTTTTTTAAGCTTGTTGTAAAATGGCTGTCTGTATTTTCATTCCAGAATCCATGCTCTGTCTTTTATTGCTGTTTCTCTGTGGACTGTATTTAGTGAATCAATGACAAGAGTTACACATTTCTATGGTAACTTCAATAGCATATCAGGATTTCAGAACACTTTACTGACATTGGCCAATTAAGATTCACAACCTGCAAGAACATTACGATGAAAACATGTCTTTGTTGATATAAAATAGAAGCTAAAGGCTTTCAGTTTGTTTTGCTTTCATTCTTCCTCCTTCTCATTTTTTTTCCTTTTTAAATTACCTAATTAAAGAGAGGTGTCAATTGTGCTCAAAGTGAATTGTCAGGACTTGGGCCTACAAGCTATCTGCCAGAAAGATTCAAGCTTTTGCAGATGTATTCTTTGAAAATTTGATTTTGTGGGAGAAAGAAATAAGACCTGGATAAACTCTTGTGCTTTGGGAAACCATGTGGCATTGAAACTTGGATAAGTCAGGCTTTGCAGTGCTACAGTGGGATCTATGAAGCACCTGTCCTGAGAGAGTGTCCATTTCTTGGCTCTGTACAGCAGGAGATGAAAATGTTCAAAGGAATTAAAGACCTGTGTGAAATAGTGCCTTGTACTGCCACTTACTGTCCCCAAACAACAGCAGAAGACCACAAGGTTGCTGGCAATGGTCAAGATATTTCCCTTATGTGAAAGGAAAAGCTGCAGTAAAAGTTTAGGGTTAGGGTAGGAACTAAGAGGTTTAAAGAATAAAAATACAAGTGCCTGATCTGTACAATATCTCTTTCGCAAATAGGGCAGTACTTAGGTAGTTGACCAAAAGAGGTAGAGAAGAGCTAGAAGGTTGGTCTGCAAAAACCCATAACATCAGATATGTTGTTGAGGACAAACTAGTCCTTACTGGTATAATTGAACAAGACATATCCTATACTTCAGACATTCCCTGTGTGGCAAAATACTTCAAGTGAAGGAAACGAAGAAACCATTCTGCTTAACTGTGATTATTTGAAGAGTCCACTGGCTCTGTCATTGGCCATGCTCTGTCTTTGGCCCGGCCTCAAATATGAGAGGAAAGATTTGCGATGGCTCGAGCAGCGCCAACCTAAGTTTTGAAAGAAATGCTTTGTTTTACAACTAATAATTGGATGGTTTAAGTTAATGTGGTGCTCAGAGAGTATTCTTTTATCTTGTAAATCAGTCAGCAATAACAAGTTTCTTGGTATATGCATTTTAAGCATATTTTTAGCGGTTTCATCTTTTTGGATATCTGCTATAATACAGGAGGAAATCAGTTATTTGCCCAGGATATTTCACTGCTGAAAATACATCATAGCACAGCACTTATTATGTTGTATACTGGCCCCTGACTACAGCTAAAACTCTGTGGATTGTTACTTGGTACATTTAAAATATCCACAAAAAATTATCATCATTTTTTATTAGACTGAAGGTTAAGATCTAGTTATCTCGTTGAAGAAAAAGATATGATTTTAAGCAAAGAGCTTCTGCAAATTGCATTTGTTTTAATGTTTATGAAAAAAAGATTTGAAGACTTAATACCAGCCTATTTAAGATTTTCTGCTTCTTGAAGCACAGAGCATAGGGGTTGATTCTCCATTACACTAAGGCTTATTAATGCCACTCTGCAGGAGTTTTAAAGGGGCTCCTAAAGAGTTTGTGCACAGCCTTCACTGTGCCCTGTCCCAGATTTCTGGAAGCATTGATGGCTGAAAATGGAAAAACTTCTGTAAGTGACTGGAGAGGCCACACTGGCCTCCTGAATATGGCAGTGGCTGGTGACTGAAATCTGTCAAATTAAATATCAGGCTTTGGCTATTCTCTTTATAAGATTCTATGTGCATTTTATGATAATAGTAATAATAAATAGGTACTTTTCTTCACTGTTCTCGATTCTTTCCTTTGTCCCTTTGCTTGCTTCTGATATCTCATATGGTTTGAGGTACTTGTGTTAATGTGTTGTTCTAGCTGCATGGGATGAGGTCAGGTAAGATTAGTTTTAAGCAATCCAGACCCCGGGTAGCTTAGGACATTCCTACATAACAGTCACGTCTTTTCTCTGCCATATTCTGTAGGCGTGGTGGAGGAGAGGGTGTTTGAGGCAAAGGTTTGCTGGTACTTGTGAAGCTGAGTAATTTTACTTGGAATGAGTACTGTAAATCATCTGTCTGGGGAATGGGTTTGTGTGGGAAGTGAAGAGGGTTGCATTGTTGGTTTTGCACTTTCAAAAATTGGATGGCAATTATTTTATTATGGGATTTCAGTAGGAAAATAACAATTTTGTGGAATAGCTTGTTTTTCCTCTGGAGCAAAGTTATTGTCTGTTGCTATTTTTCTCTTAATTAGAGAGGCATTTTTAATTACCTGTCAAGGTCCCCTAGAACCTGGTGTAGCTCGTCTTTCTTATGTGCATGTGATGCAATCAAAACAAGTAAGTAGAGGGTGAGTCTGTCACAACTGATAAAGAAGTAAAATGAAGCCTAAGTATGAGAATAATTAGCATGCTTGGACTGCAGGGAAGAACGAACTCTCTGTCAGGTATGATGGCTATAGCCTGCTCCTTTTGCAGTCCCCTGTAGTGCATTACTGATGCAATTCAAATACACTTGTAATTATACTGAATAATATCCATTAATTCCATATCTATCGACTGAAAGTTTCTGGTGCCTTTAGGTATGGTCAAGATCCCCAATTTCTTATTAAAATTTAACACTAAGCTATTTACAATTTGAGAGAAAGAAAAGATGAAGTTTGCCTCGCTTTCCCCTTTCCCTGCGTACACATGGCTCCCCCTTACAGGAGCAGCTCTAGAACAGGGAAACTTCACCAGATCTCATTCACAAAATGCAATATTGCTGCAGATGTTCCTGTTAATACTGAATGGTGCCACTGCCTGCTACCAGTGGGAAGTGTATCACAGAGGATGACCAGGATCTGAATAGCTTGGAGGGAATTTCTGATTGTGATTGTATGGGTGGTCTACATGCGTGTACTGTGTGTGCATGGGGGGAGAGAGAGCACGCTAACAGAAAGCATTCAGTTGCACAGTAGCTGTCAGATCATCTGTAACTGAATCAGCTGTGCTTGCATAACAAAATCTGAGCGTCCTCAAATTGAAATCACTTAAGTAAAATGATTTTGTGGTGTTTAAAAAGCAACAGAAAAAAATTCACTAAAGACCATTAAGCGGCCTCAAGCCCCACGTTTCAGTGTTCATCATTTGTACCGATTATGGTGTGACAGCTCTTGAGTTTCCAATGATAACAGCCATCTGACTTGATCTGAGTTCAATGGATTTTCACTAAAATAGAATCATCGCCTTTGTGATGGATAGAAAAAGTAAAGCAATACATCCTGATAAATGCTCTGGCTTTTTTTCCCCTTACTGTGACCTTGTACAATCTATAAGTGAGCAAAGCTGAGCCCTGGCCACTGCTGCAACGCATCAGGACTTTGAAATTTAAGTAGCTCTGAAACCCATCAATGGGGTGAAGGGAGAATGGCCTGAGAAAGCGATGGATCATGCTTAGAGGGCTCGCAGGGAAACAGGGTAAGCTGAAGGTCAATACGCAGACATGTCCTGAAGGAACGGCTCAGACACTCATTCACATTCACATCTCAAAGCCACTGCTGCTGTAGCACTGTGAGGAGAGATCAGTAGGAGAGTAAAATAAAACAAGAATTTCAGAGCATGTAACTTCTTCACGGAAGCAGATGGCACAAGGGTACAGTATAAAATAGCTATAACCTACAGTGTTGGTGCAGTGCCCTAATCATCCCATCTGAGCAGCAAGAAGCAGGACGCCATGGAAACACATTCTTCCCATTACACTCCAGTTGCTTTCAAAGTTTTTCAGACCTTGTAATTGTGAAGAGCATTTAACATTTTTAATATGTCATTGATCATTTGTAACACATTATTCATCATGACATGAAAGTGAGCTAAACGAGAAGGGATGCGATCTGAGTACACATGCAGACAACTCATTAAAGGCCCTTACACTTTGTGCTTTGTATGCCTATGTGGCTATGAATGTGTAGAAAAGTTTTACAAAACTTTAGGTTCAGATTCGGATTTCTTTGGAGTTTTGTTTTAAAAAAGGTTTGGTGCCAGGTACAGACTGGCCTAGCTGTAGAGAGCTGAAAAATAGGGGTAGAAAATGGAAAGAAAAGAAAATACTAAACTAAAATCAGTACACAGATTTGAACCCGCAGTTACCATGCCTAAAGCAGAAATTGCCGAACAAGTCAAGAGGCTTATTAGCATTTTATGTAAATCAGTTATTACTGTTCTCCACTTCCTTAATTATCCATGTTATTTCAATACAACCCTTTCTTTGATGTCCCAATTCTATATTTAAATAGTGCAAGATTTCTATCATATCCTCCCGCTGAGGTTTGTTCCATGCAAAAAACATGCCAAGAGCAGCTATTTTAGAGACTACTGGGAAATGTTTAATTGGTTAATCCCATTTGAGTTGTGAGGGAGTATTGCCACGCACAGAAAACAGAAACATGTAAAGTACTGGCTAGGAGAAGTTTACTAAAACCTGCAAGACTTCCCCTGAAATTTAGCCCTGAAGATGTTTTTTTTCCTAGGTACCCAGTGGGAAATGATTCAAAGGAAAATCCTCCAAACTTCTTTGAAATACGCTAAATGATTGATTCATAGGAGAAATATTTTTGAATTAAAACGCAAAGTCATTTTTTTTTTGTTGTTCATGCAGCTCAGAAGGGGACTCTATGACCTAGCACCACAGTGGCAGAAAGAGTTGCAAATTTCAGCCAAAAAAAGCCCACCAGACTTTAAAAAGTTGTTAATTGTTACCTGCTATTGGAAGTTACTGCTTCTCAGCTTTGCATGTTGTAAAGTTATCAAGATCTTCTGTGTGAGTATTAATTCCAACATAGAAATGGACATTCTGTGTTGCCCATTAGGATTAATTCTGCACAAAGGGATGCTTTAAAAATTTCAACATTTCTGTACAGCTTCCAGTTTCCAACTTTGGCCTGGAAAGACGTCAGAGCAAAATATTGGCAAATATTCCTTTCCCTATTTCAAACATTTGATAGTTCTTAACCTTTTTAAAACTTCTTTGGAAAGAGTGAAAGAGTTTTAGCACAAGCAATGTAGAAAAAAGCATGTGTACTTACTTAATTTGGCTGTAAACACAAGAAGCGGAATGCTACAGCATAGGTCATCTTCATCTTCATAGATGAGTTCATCTTCATAGATTTTAATGGTAAAAAGTTAAATTGCAGACTTTTTTCCCCTTTTTTCCTTTTAATTAATTTTAAAGTTTAGAATTAAGTTTCTAAAAAACATGTTTTATAGTGGCTGATATATATATATATAGTGGCTGATATTTATATATATAAACCATGTTTCATAGTGGCTGATAGAAGTGTAGGTAAAGGGATTTTTTTTTGGTACATGAAGCTTGATAAATAAGAGGAATTAATTGATTGAAAAAGAAATAAACTCTTGTGTTTATCTATTAATAACATGGTTCTTTTTGTACTGATTCCCACACTAAGGTTTGAATTGTCCAGTGGAGAAGGTTTGGTGACAAGCTTTTCCGTATTTCCAATTCTTGTAAACAGATGTCTCCCTCTTAGAGAAATAGGTTAACTTATTAAAATATCTGTGCTAGAACTGTGGATTGCTGAGCTTCCATCACTGGGAAGTACATTGTTCCAACTCCGAAATTATACAGTCTAAAGTCATCATCATGTATTTTCATCAGGATGAAATATCGGGAGCTCTGCTTAGTGCAAGGTTTTATTAATGATGTGCTGTCAGAAGCTGGATGCTCTGCATATTTGCATATTAAACAGCTGAGTGAAGAAACATTCCTTTTATTGCTGCGGGGAATAAATCAGTTTAAAGCAAGTTCTCATCATTTATACTCCTTTCAGCTAAGTCTTCTTTTATTGAAATAAATTGTTGAAGTGCTTTGCTCATTCTTTGAATACTGATGAAATTTACCTTGATAGGGCCTCAGGAAAAATAACATTTTCTTAAAGGGGCAGTGTTGTTCTTTATCTAAATGCGGTCTAAGTTTTAGAAATGGTCTGCAAGAAAAATTGCGTATCTCCAGCCACACAAAAGCTTCTTTCACTTACAGACTTCGTAGCAGTATTTCAAGATGCTTGTCTAATATTTGTAGAGCTGCTCACCCAGAAATCTTCAGCATAGGAACTTTGCACGACATATAAAAGTTATATTGTTTTAAGTTATGTGCATTCATTGTTTGCTGTTTAACGAAGGAGGCCTTACGGCTGCCTTGCATCTGTGCATTGCAGATGAGCATCACCTTCTCTTGTCTGTATGCTGTCTGTTGGTGGCAGCCTGAGTTTAGAAGTGTGATGACTGGAAGAACTAGAACAAAGTCAGTAACAAAGGAAAAAAAGTTTGTATTTTATTTCCTGTCCTTTCATCGTGCTTGAAATGAAGCATGCAAACATGTCTTGAGAGCCTGTTTTTCCCAAATATACGGAAATAAATAATTTTGAAACCATAGTTGGTTAAAAGATGATAAAGAAAAGTGTTACAGTCTGTCATTTTTCCAGGCACGAACCAGAAGAGAGCAATAGAAGAAAAGTGATTTTTAAAATTAAGTGAGCATATTGTAGGAAGTCAGATGGAGTTTAGACATTTTATTTAATGCTACTGTTTTGCATTGGCTAGCAGAGAGATATTGTCCGTCTGTCGCCATAAACAGCAAAACAGTCACATTAACAGAGGAAAAAAATATTGTTTGTGTTGCTGCATTTTGTTTTAGAAAGTTGCGGCAGCAATGCCTTTCTTATGTCATATAAAGTATTTTAAAATATAAATCATTTGTGACAGGAGCTTCTTGTTGTTAAGTGGAAAATGTGCATTTAATAACATGAAAATAATGTCAAAACATCCTCTCCTAGACGGTTGCCAAGTGAACTGTTGCTTTTCATTTATGTTTTGGTTTTGGAGGTTGGGCTTTGCAGGAATATTTTCGGATACTTTAGAAAAAATAGTGATACATTGCAGCTGTAGTTTATTTTAATTGGACAGCACTAAGTGAGCTGACTTTATGATAAACAGTGCAGCCAGCGGCTAGTGACTGCACTTCCACTTTAAAGATTATACAGAAAATAAAATCCTTCAAGCTACAGCCATAAAGCACCAAGCTGGAGTTACTTTTGGAACATATGTCTGTGTTTGTCTCACTGTGCATTATTAGGGATGTCTGATCCTAAAGGCACGAGATCCAACAAAGTACGTTTTGCCTTACCATCTAACCCTTCCAACTATCAAAATCTTGATATTAATGAGATTTTGGTTTACTTTAATTATTTAGGTTGTCATTATGAATTAATAGTTATAATATTTTATGTATAGTGGCAGACAATTCTCAAGTACAGTGTATTCTGCAATTGGAAATCCCGATAATACTTCTTACCTCTTCAAAGATTTATCTGCTAATGTTATCCCTGTAAAAGGCTGTCATACCTTTGATTTCTTTATTACTATTCAAAAATATAAGAGAGCGCTTTACTTAATGTAAAGTGCTTTTTTTTGAAGCTATATGTGATTTTTCCCCCTCTGTGATTGAATAGTAAATCTGACATAAATTCACTCGCTGACATTTGGATGTTTATAAGGATGATTTGGTTTAGTGGTTAGACCTATTGTATTTCACAGGGGTGTTGTCAGGCTTAATTAATTATGCTGCAGCAATATGCAGTGCAGATTTTTGTGCCAGTGTCTTCACAGGGAACTTACAGTACAGGACGACTATTACCAGCCTGGCTGATTTTGCCTCTGTCGCCCAGTACACGTCTTCAACCAAATCTTCTGTTTGCAAGAGGTTGTGTGTCTTTCTGTAGCTGAGAGGAAGAGGAACTGAACAACCACTATTGAGTCAAAAGCTGTAAAAAAAAAAAATGCAAGAAGAATTCCCATCCCTTAGGTTTGCCTAATGTCTCCTGATTTTGCTTTCAAGGTTGTTTCAGATTGAAAATACACAATGACTGGTCATTTTTTCTATTTTCTTCTTGTTATAGGCATCATAAGTGGAAATTTCATACTAGAGCATTTTGCCTAACCGCCCTGTGTGAGGTTCAGATAACTTCTTAGAGTATATCGTTACATATATTTTGTTTGTTTGTTCCTGCACAAGTTATAAATGACTCATGCTCTGGGGCATTTACTACCACCACAGGGAAACTGTTCGACAGTGTAAGAGGCTTCAGTGCTTGAATTTTTTTTCCAGATCTTCAGCCTGAGGCAGGATGTAAAATACAGGAAAAGAGAGACAGAGATGAGTCCACACCGAGATGTTTTTGTAGTATTGAGCCGCCAACTATAAATCATCCATTCTCAGATGAGTTAAATATAGGGAAAACTCACTGCATTGTGTATTTGTAATTTCCAAAAAGTAAAGCAAGATGAAAAATAACAAGGTGCAAACTCTTAAAAGTGTGTTTAAATTGACATCTTTAAAAACTGTTCTTACTTTTGTGAGACAGAAACAATACCTGGTTTTAGAAAATATTTCTAGAATGATTATTTTGAGAATTGATTGCTTTATAGGGAATGCCAGAGCCTCGATTTCTCCTCCTAGCCACCAGGAAAGTTTCCGTAATCATCTCTCCTTGGGGACTTCTTTTTCAGGAATAGCAGGAATGCTTAGGATCAAGTATACCAAATGAATCATATGTCTTAAATATTATTCTGGACTTTGCTGTTTAGACCCCTTTTTTGCTTTTTTTTTATGAGCTATCAGGTTGTTTCAAGAATTCTTGTGCACTGAGGATAGATGGCGTCTTTGTGCCAGCCGAGTACTTCCCTGTCGCAGTTCCAGGCGTGCGGCTTTGCTGCCAATCCCGGGGCTCGGAGGTTCGGCAAACTCATCCTGCGGAAGGGTTTAGTTATATCACCTCTGTGAAAATTCAGCACCGTGATTCTTCTTTTCTGGTTGTTGTTTTTAACCTAGTCTGGCTTACACATCCTTCTAAATGACTTTGAGACGGGAAAACGCTCTTAGCATTGTAGGACTAGTAACTGGAGTAAATTGCTGTGCTGCAGAGAACTCTATAGGGAAGGGTGTGGGAGGGGAGGAATTCTGGCTGCAAAAACCACAGTATCTCTTGAGAAACCCTGCCTATCTGTCTTGTAGTTTTTAAATGGTGCATTTTGGACAGGGTTCATGCCAAGATGCCTTTACATATTAGCTTTCATGTGTTGTTAGTCTGTTTTTCAGTTACGCGTGGAAAGTATGTCATGTCTACTGGTAGGATGAAGACAGCAGTTGAATGTTTTTGTGTATCTGCTCTACAATATTTGAAACAAGCTGTAATCATGAAAAGGTGTGGCAAGAGGATCTAAGCAGGAAAGTTCTGGAACGCTTCACCATGCATAGGTTTCGTTTGTTCTAAACGATGCATAGTAGTTTTGAGTTAAAAATAATCCAAAAGCCACCTATGTATGTGCTATCAAAACTTGGTATCTCTTTTTACCACCTGGTAGAGGCAAGTTGGACTTTGGGTGCTCCTGCCCACACATACTTGTGCTAATCCATGTCATTACCTGCCACGTACCGCAGACACACATGTTGTAGTGGGGTTTGGAACTCTGAAACAGTGAACACAAGTGGTAGGAGAGTCTCTGCTTGCGGGAGCCAGAGGACTGCTCCCTGCATGTGATTTTGTTGTGCTGAACAATGAAGCCTGATCTTGACCAAGCTCTCAGAGTGGTAATGCAATAGAAAATAATGCCCTCCCCACCCCACAAAACCACAATAAGATGAGAATGATCGGCTGCAGGTTTTCAATGCAGAAACATCAGTCTGATCCTGGAACACAAACCAGCACTCTAGAAATCACTAGAGGCCTCTAAATCTCTATAGTACCCTTGTTAGTAGATGCCTGGGGATTTGTTGTTATTTTAAGATTTTTCGATTTCAGCACTATAAAATAGGGCACAATTTAACTGAAGGTGAAAATAACTATTATATATATATATTTAATATCTACTTTGTTCTTCATTTATACTGTGTGTAAGAAGATCCTTTTCCAAAAGGATATGTTTTACGTTGGCTTCTTTTGAAGAAGCACAACCAAGTATTGATTCTATACGAGAAAAGAGAAGTCGTGACTGCCATGAGTTACTTGTAACAGAAGTGTATATATCTCAATTTACCTTATGGTTCCCTGGTCGATACATCATTTAAACTGACTGTTTTTATTTTCCTTGTTGGCCTTTGATTTCTTATTTAAGTTCTTGAAGCCAGCAATTGAAATTTCTAACTACAAAACATGTGGATGATAAAGGAAACTTCCATCAAAAATTACATAAAACTAGAAAAGGTTATTCGTTTTTGTAATTATCTCACTATATAAATTACTATAATTATTCTCATGCCAAATATTTAAGCAGATTTGCTCTTACTATAATTTTATAATGAATCACAAAAATCCTCTGTGTCCCGGTTTTGGTTTTTAGCTGCCTGCTGGGATAAACTCCAGAACACTTCGTGAAGAAACTGAGGAGTGCTGGAATGGGTGGAAAGAACAGAAAATGCTTGAGTATGATGGATAGGAGTGAGCATGAGTAGCACAGTATGACAGCTAAGGAAACCTGAACCGTGGGGACACTTTGCCAAGGGCCCGAGAAGGCAGTTCTCAGATGTAAAAGAGCAAAATCTGATCACATTTTAAAGTCAAAGGAGTTTTCTGAGCAAGTTATAACTCTCTCCACTTTTGGTGAGAAAAAATTCATCATAGCTTTCTCTTTGCTTCTTTCAGTATGGTTGGTAAAGACACACATGGGGTAAGGACAAACTACCACTAGTACTGACTACTCTCCAAAACCAGAACAATCTTCATCTTCCCTGTGGAAAGATGCACACAACAAGAAAGGAAACTCTGTTCCTTTTTTTTTTTTTTTTCATGTATTGTAAAGCTGGAATAATACCATAACTAAAAGGTATAAGTTAGGATGACTATATAGCTACCATACTATGGAGCAAAGTGATTTAGAACTGTATGGGACTATTTTGTCTTGATTTATGATATAGCATACTAAATATGATAGTTAAGGCTCTTGTTTTTTTTTTTTTTTAATGTAATTCATGAGAGCAAAATTTTTGATTGAAAAAAATTCTGTAATACAATCCCCAGTCAGCCCTGGCTCTGAGCACAGGGGTGAAGGATAGAGGGAATATCCATCCAAACCCTTTAAAAACTGTGGTCTTCAAATACACAGAGCATTCACACAAGTAAAGTTATACGTGTTACAGAAATAAGGCTCTAGTTGGTATTTATGTAAAGCTTTTTATTGACTGCCTCCACTTGTTCACTCTTGTTTCTGTCATACCTTGAAAAAGACTTCCCTTTTTTTCTTATATATACTTGATATTGGGTATCCCGAGTTTTATCAGATCTTCATGTGCCCTTCTCTCCTTAAAGCATTCATTACTCCTACTGCCTGCAGATACAGTATACTCTGAATATTATCTTATTTAGGAACTACACCTTTGAAGATATTGCTGTGATATAAAATTAGCTGAGTTTGATTCAGGCATTTTCAGTGTGGAGAAAAGATGGGGAAATTGAACAAAATTACTTCAAATTGGCTTTGTATTTTAGTGTAGCTTTATTTATGGTTTTTTGTAAGTTGTCTATATCTAAGTATTATTAAAATATGATGTTGTGAACATGATAAAAATAGCATCTGACCAAAGATACTTCAAAAACCTGACAGCTTCTTTCTTGGAGCTGCTCTTGAGAAACTGCCATAAAAGGGATTGAACACTGTTTACTTGGTAAAAGTTTTTGTTTGCCTCTTGGGGTAATACCAAAGTTTAAGCAGCTGGAAAAAAAAAGTTCAGAGCAGGCCCAGGTTAAGCACTCTCAATCCCCTGGCATTACCAGTTTATTTACAGTTTTTTTGTTTAATTGAAAATACACAGACTAGCATACTTTCTGGTTTCAATCATTTAACTTAGCTGAAAAGACTTTAAGAAAACATGAAACTAAACCTATATAGGACAGTCCCTGTGGCTTGAAGGTGTGTTTTGCCCTGTGCTTGGTCAGAGTAAAAACTCCTCTTGATGCCAGGGTGCAAGTGCAGCCCCTTGGTAAGAGTCACAAGGTGGATTTGATGGCTCAGTCTTAGCCCAAGGACTTGCTTCCAGTTCAGATTTATTCCACTGCAAAATTATCTCTGACATTCCTGCATCCAAAAGTGTGTTGGGTACATACACACACAGAGTTCTCTGGAGGTACATATACACACACACACATTTCTATATATACATAGGAGTAGTGTATATAGTATGTATGTATGCATGTATACACCCCTATATACTGTATATACAAATCTATACTTCTATATATACACTTCTATGTACTATGTGTAGAATATATACATACTATAAATAATGTGTTTGGCAGGACTTGTCCATATGGTACAGGATGGGACTACATGTTCATTTTGTCACATTGCTCAGGCTCTGAAGTGATGTGTTTGGAACTCCTCAGGTCTTGCTGGGTGAGGTGGTTACCTCTTGAGAAGCAAACATTCACTTACCTGTAGGTAACAATCCACTCTACTTATTAGTAAGTTTTTATCAGATCTCACTCTGTTCTCGTGTAATTCTAGTGTTATGCAAGCTATGCTAATCTGTGAGATAATAGTTACAGGAGATGTTCTGTCATGGGAATAAAAATGTACAGATGTTTTTAGGACACCCCATAATTTTTAGTTTTCTCTGTCTCAATTCCTATTCAGTAATGGTACAGTTTATGGGATCATAAGCAATGTAATATGGTACAGCGTATGCTTCACTAAGGACTATTTGATTTTCAGGCCAGACCTTAGTGTGAAAGTTTGAGGTTGGTTCTTGGACTTAACTGGTCACCAGTGCAGGAAGCAGGAGCAAAGCCAGTGCCTTCTGACTGAGAGGCACCTCATAAAATATAGTAATAATATGCTAATATTTTAGTCCTGTTTTGGAAAGGAAGAAAACTCATCTCTAATTTATTGATCTGAGCATCCTGAAAATGAACACAGAGGAACAGTTACTTGCTGACCTTTCTCTTTAGAAAGCAAAAAGATCCCCTAGACCTCCCTTTACCCTGATCTCCTTGAAGACCCTCATTTCCCCTCCAAATTAGCACTTAAACCACAAATCTGATCAGTAAAATTTATTTTATCGTGCATTAGAAGGAGCAGAAGTTATTAGCCGATTATACCTATATCAGTTTTTATAAATATGGAAATGTAGATGGTGATATAACTAATGTATAGTTACTCTTTTATGAGACTGAATGGTATTTAAGCAGATCATTTTCTCACTAGACTCAGCTTTCTTTGAGTATCAGTTCATTCTTTCAAACGTAAGAACTTCAAGAAACCATAAAATCTGTGTAAATTAATAAAACTGTGAACCTGATGCAAGTATATAATGCTTCTATAAAAGTTTTATAGTAAATTGGTTAGACTGAATCCACTCAGAACAGATGCTGATGAAAGACTTCCTTTGGCTGCTAATATATTTAACAATCCAAAGTGTATTTATGAGGAAAGAGCTCAAAGAACATAACTCTCATACTCTGGTTTTGTAGGTAAATATTAATCGCAGTATAGTAGTGAAAACAGGACTGTTAGTTTTGTGGGGGCTTCCTTTTCTGCCATGAACTGTTAAGCCATCTTTCCTAAAATGTCTTGCTTTTGAAAGGCAAACATCGGTGTGATGGCCTAATGTGGGACCTCCAACCATGGTAGGAGGCTACATGAGCAGGGCTTGTTTCCCCAGAAGCTACACAGTGTGCTAATGGGTTGGGCAAATGCCATTCAGATTTGGAATAAGCATCTGACTGAAAAAAAAGCACTTTATATTTCCTGAACATTGCAAAGTTAGCTTTGAGACTTTCACATGCAGTAATACTTGGTGCTTATAGTCTCCTTTCTGGTGATCTGATGATCTTCCTCTTCCCAGCAGCAGAACCTGGTGATACTGGATACCCAAATGAATATGCTGAGAGTGCATTATTTGGGGAAGAAAATGCTAATTGTAACAAGGAGGCTCTAGTCTTGATTCAGTTGACAAAGAAATCTGTTAAGCATAACCACAGTATGTATTTCCATGATAAAAGAGAAAATGAAAAAAAGAAAAAAAATTATTATAAAACTAAAACATTTTAAAGCCTTAGATGTGGGATGTTCAGTGTGTCATATTGAACATTGTCTTTACATTGTCAATGAAAGGAAAGAAAAATCTAATAGCTGATGGGTCAGTAATGGAAGAAGAGAGGAATTTTTCACTATTTCTTTATGTAAGGGTGAGAGGGTTTTTTTTCCTCCTGTTCCACTCACCTTCTCTTAGAAAGGCAGATGATAAAAGAAGTGATTTTTTACTTAGTACCCAATGACTCTATGGAGTTGTATGTCAAAATTAGTCATGGAAGATGACTCAAAAAAGATGATGACCATTTAAGATGATTCTTAGGAATCATCTTAAGATTCTTAATCTTTAAGAAGATTAAGTAGAAGAAAGAAAAAAGGGTTTAAAGCACTCTTGCATATATCAAACTACAGCTCAACTCTGAATTAAAAAGAAGCTTTTCTTTTAGCACTATGTTCCATAAACACTTCTTATATATTCCTTTGATCATTGGCAAAATGTTTATCACTGGTCTGCTCCAGGTAGCAAGTCATGGACCTTTAGGCTGAGGTTGTCTTTCAGGAACCAATTTCAGTCAAAGAAATAATGTGTTTGTGTGTCACAGATAACAAGAAGTAGGGTTTTAAAAATTATTTTCAGAGTTTTGGTGCCTTTATCATTTAATTTTTCAGTAGTTTGGAAATATTGGAGTACCTTAGTGACACAACAACACTATTCTCAGATACCTCCCTTCCTTTCTTTGCCTTTGTGTATCTTCTGAGGGATTTTCCTAGAGCCATCTAATGCCCTGTTTCACAGTTTTTAATGTGGGAGCAAAACAGTTTGCTTAGATGCTTTTAAAAACTTTGCTATTATATTACACATTCTCCATTCTGCCATTCACTTTTCCCCATTTGTGTTTACTTCACCCAATGTTTTCCCAGCATTTTTCCCACAAATGAACAATGCTTTTGACCTAAATGCTTCTTCCTTTAGCAAGCACTCTCTTTACTGCAAATTTTTACAGATCAAGTGCCTGTGAATTTTTGTATATCTTATTTAATAGAAAAAGCAGTGTATTTTGTTTCAGATATACTGTTTATCAAAGGCCAAACAGTTAGTTTTTTGACATAAAACTCAAAAAATTAATAGCAATGGAAACACTTGAAATTAAAAATAGCTAAAGAAAAGCTGATTTTTTTAATGAAAATGGGACAAAAGGCTGGTTTCTAATAACTATTTTTCAAAAAATATATCTCCAGGTACTACTTGAAATAGTTTACCTTTTCTTTTCTCTTGCATTTCTTACAACTAGTGCTTTGGAATGAAAGCAAGAAATGAGCATGTGGTCCTACCAACCTAATATACCTTATGCATGTGAGATAAGCCCACATGAGAGTTCAAAAAAAGTATAAGAATTTTAATAAAATAAATATATACTTTCTAGGTGCATAATTGGCCCTCATCATACTTGCCATGATAGCTTGCACTAAGAGACTACTTGAAAAAAAAGTAAAAAACCCCAACACTTTGTGTTAGGTATGCTCAAAGATAAATAGAGCTGTTGAAAAAGACACTTATACACTTAGACATTTAAGTGCAAGAAGCCACACTTGAGCTTTTAGCATACATGTATGTCTAAACTGTGAAAATGTGAAAGCAAAGGTTATGATTCATAGGGCAATCGTTTTTTTCATCCCAATTTTTTATTAGAATATCAAGTACAGAAGCTTACTCCAGGTATTCCCCTTCAACTTGATTTAAACCCCTGGTAGCTCTCTAACACTAGGAGCTGTGGTGTTTTGCCATGTATCATACCCCTCTACTTGTTATTCCTAAATTGCTTGCTTATACCTTGTGATGGGTCCTTCAGTTTCTCATAAATTAATAAGGCATCTGTGAATATTTGCAAGCAGGTTTTAGAGCTCTGAAACTGTTCCAGTACAGAGACTGTATAAAAAAAAAAACCAAACGTGGGAGAGCAGATAAAGCAAGATTTCTTTTCCTTAGAATGCTCTTCCAGTATGAAGCAAAATATTATTAATCTAGACTGCCTGCTACTTTCATTTACCATGTAGCTGCTCATGGGATTACAGGCACAAAGGTTTCATAAATTTCAAATGAAATATGAACATTTGTTGTCAAAATACTGTTAAGCCATAAAAGCTCTGCTAGTAGTTGTCCTGCTCTTTTATTGTAACATTTATATCCATGGGCGTTAGTGTGTTCTTGGGTCTGAAGGGGAATTTTTTTCCCCTCTTTACTTTTTTTTTTTAACATGATTTTCATTCAGGTGACAGATAACAAGGCAGGGGATTCAAAAAGACATATTTCTCCTTATTTTTCAGGCTATGGAAGATCCTTTCTGTAATTATGTGGCATTTCAAGGCCCTCATCTAAGTAAGCATAGCACCTTAGATGTAATTTAGCATCTAGATGCTTGGAGAGGCAGATACAAGCTTTTTCTTTTCTTTTTTTTTTTTTCCTTCCCCCAAAAGGAAAGTGTAGTGGCTGTCCTGTCTGCCTCCTTTCTTCCTTTGTGTAGTATCCAACCTGGTGGTGCTATTCAACATAGCATGAGAGAAATAAAAGGTAGAAAGATATCAGGCAGTTGTATCTCTGCTGCTTAATGTGTAGGTGCTTAGAATCATACAGCTGTGGGACTACATATGTGAGCAAAACCTGTCCAAGTTAATAGTCAACAGGATTCTTTATTGGAATTGTACTGTGCATAAATTCATCTCTACCCGAAATTACAGGGAGCTCTTCCAATGTACAGATACCGAAATGTTGAACGAGTCTATTCAGAAGTCTAAAACCAGAAGTCTCTGCTTTTAGGTAGCCAAATTAGATTTTTTTTTTTGTTCATAATGTAGCATTAAAAATAGGTTAAAGTATTCAGATTCTACTTTAATAATACATACCACTTACAATGCTATAATCAATACATTTTGCTTGGAATTTCTATTAGGAGATATGAATCGGGTGCTAAAATAGTCATTCATTCTTCTTCCGAAGTATAAGGAGGGTTTCTATACTGTGAAAAACGATTATGACATGTTAAAACTGTGTAATAGTAAGCAGACACTTTTCAGTGCTGATGGGTGAATTCTGGAAATGCTCTATTTATTTTCCCTCTATTGACTAGTTGCATTCAGGCAAGACTGCCAGTGCATTGACTTGGAAAACAACTGAGACTGAACAATTTCAAACCATTGACATTATACTGCTTCATTTGTGAACTGCATTGCTTCTGCATGCACCAGTTACTTTTTTATGGAGTGCTTGCATGTTTAGGAAGCTTTCAAAAAAGGAGAGATGTAAGCTAGCTTAAAAAGAAAGCTGTCCATTTTTCAATTTTATGTTTATAAGACCACAGAATAAAAAAGACTGGCAATTTAAAAAAATAAAACCTTGTAGGAATTCACAGATCCGCTCTGCATGCATTTTGATGCACTATTTTAAAAAAGGAAGAAAAGGAAAAGTTTATAGGTCTAAAATTTCTCCACAGAGAATATTTTCAACTCTGGAAACAATATAATTTCCAGCTACTACCTTTAATGCAACTTATAAAGTGTTTTGTAGCACTAGTGTACAGAAAAATGAAGGAAAAATTATTTTGTGTCAGAGATTTAATTTGTCTGTGTCTCTCTCCATCATACCGATCAAGCTGCTTTGTTACCAGTTCACATCTCTTCTTAGTAGCATCATCGCTGCTATGTCAGTGTTGGCTTTGTCAGGGAAGAGACAGTTATTGTAAGGAGGACCAGTGTTCTCTTCCATTGAGACCTCAAACAGGACTATTCACTGGTAAATCTGAATTTCAGTATAATAAGCAGAATATCAGAGCTGTGCATAAAAAATGGAGCTGAGATGTGAGCAGTCCTGGTTACAGCTGTGTTGGGAGCTTAATGCCTTGTGTGGCTGTGTATAGACTCATCACGGGTTAGTCAAAGTGACCGGTCGCTAAGTGACACTGCCTGATGTTTATTCATAATTATTCCCACATCTGATCCATTAATTAACCAAGAAAAAGGAAAAAAAAAAAAAACAAACCAAACTCCTACTGAGGATATACCTCAGGGAACCTATGGCCTCTGAGATCTCTGCTGAGGTCTACCCTTTCCTAGACTAGTCGAGAGGAGCAATGAAATCAAAACACTTATGAAAATGGACAGAAAAATACTGTTCCTCCTTTCTTCAGACAAAGAGACAAAGTCAATCGTGACTTGAAAGTCACACCAGCTCCCTGCTCCTACAGCAGCAGCAGCATTGATAAGAGCAGTGAAGCTTCTTTGTGTCCATACTGCACCCACAGCATCCCTCACTCTTCTCAGTGATTTGTTGTAGGTGTAGATGTTTGTAATTTAGGAAATAATTCTGCTTATCTCGTTTATGATGATGCATAGGAGCACTTCACACTCTCCTAGCTGCATCACTTGTCTCCTGCTAAGCAGGATAAAATGCTGTGCTGGGTGGAGAAGATGACTGGAATATGTCTCTTTGTAGCCCAGCAAACGATGTGATTCCTTATACACCTGAGGGAGACTCCACTTTGTAAAAAGACTCCTTTCTGTTCACCTTCTTGAGCAAAGGCATGTTTGTACTATAACATCACTTTTACATCCCAAGTACTTTTTTTCTTTGCTTCTCTCCAGAAATAGCATATGATTGACTGTTTGCTTACACTGTACAGACAATTTGCATTCTGGTGTATGTAATGTATAATCCTAAAGCTTGTTGTTCATAAGAGAATGTGAACTATTAGGTTATCATCTACCCATTTTGAAAAATACCAGGGATCTTTAAATGACAGATTATGAACTTAGTTCCCGATACAGAGGTTGAACCTAACCGCCTCTGGCCGGAAATGAAAATACTGCCAACTTGATCAAGCTGGATGTTAGTGATATGATGGCTCTGGTTCCAGCTGCACAGACTTTTCACTTCATTATGAGATACAGAAATATTTAAACTCTAATATAAAAACTCCCAAAACCTGGTATCTTTTCATTAATTTACCTATGAATGATTTTCATATCTACTGATGTCAGTTATTCTTTGCATAACAAAGACTAAGCCCAAATATTTTTGTAGAGACTGATATTCCTCAGATTTGCCTTTCACTTCAGTCACAGCCTCTCCTTTCCTGCAGAAGGAAATGTGGGCACAGAGCATAAAGGAATCTGTGATGTGCTTCACCATCTCCCCAGCTCTCTAAAACGGTGGGCCCAGGACGTTCAGGGTCTGCCGTGTACTTGAGATGCACATCATGTCCCAGTGTCCATTCATATTTTGTTAAAAACATTGGCTTTTTAGTCAAAAGTTGTGGCTTTCTGTCAGGAAGCTTTCATAAGCTTATTGACTGCATTTCATGAGCAGCATTTGATACCTTGCCAGCAATCCGATGTTGCATCTTGTTTCCGAATTGTTGACATAGCCCACCTCAGGAGTATCTTGGATCTACATGCTGGGATAGCCATTGGAGATACCTGCTGAATTCTGAGATCAAATTTTGTTTACCTTTTGACACAAGATACTAAAACAATGTAATAGCGTCATGTTTTTTTCTCCATTGATGAAAATACAGGGAACACAGATTTGACAGTTCTGCTCATGTGTTTAAATTTCCCTGGATGGGGTCTCTGCCTGAGTCAGTCTTGACCCTGAGGGATTTTCCTGGTGGTCAAGGCACAACTGCCTATTCAGATGTGTGTGTCTCCTGCATTATCCCTCCAAAGGTGTCGTTCTGAAGAATTAACAGTAGAGTGGGGCCTTTTCTTTTTAACTTTTTATCGCCAAAAGGAAATGAAGAATCTCACTGCTGTCATTGAGAAAATACATTATCTCAGAAAAATGTGCTGTAGACTATAACTCACCATATGGCTCTTGCTTCATCAGTTTAGGAGAACTGTTTGTGAAATCACGGGCTTATTTTCTTCTTCCCATTTTCTGATACTGCCCAGAAATATTTCAGGGCTTCCAAATATTTATATTCTGATAGCCTCCCTTGTGAACTTCTCAAACACATTATAAAGGCTTAGGAAACAAAGGCCATTAGAGAAAGAAAGGGCAGGCATGAACTGAAAGGCAAATAACTTCTTAAAATATGTAGAAGTAGGCTGTAAATGTGATTGGTTCACCGTGACGCTCTTGAAATATGAAGATAAACTGCCCCTTTGACCTCTCGCAAAGTTACGTAATTATTTGGGAAGGTTTATCTCTGTGTCATTTCACAGTTTTCTCCTGTTAGTGCCACTCTCTTACTTCACATTAGGGAAGGAAAAAAAAAAAAAAAAAAAAAAAAAAAGCAAGCAAGAAAAAGCCCTCTCTGGCTGGTTATCTGAATGTGGAATCCGCTGCTGAAAAGACCCTGGCCCTCCTGTTAACACAATACTTTTATCCGGTAATCACAGCCTGCGGGAGACAAAATAACAATTCATCTGGAAAACGAGATTAACTCATTTAAGTTAGGCGGTGATCACAGAGAGAAGCACGTTGGTGTTATCTGTCTGAACGAAAGCATACAGATTGGAGGGCCATTCCGGTTCAGAGGGCCCATGTAGCAGGCCCAGCTTGTTGAAAGTAATTGGACCCTGTCAGAGTATGCCTTTGTGAGATATGGATATTACAATGGAATTCTATTAATCTCTGACAAATCCCCTCTCATCTGATAAAGGCTGTATACCTCTGCTCTTCATTACAACAACTCGCTCGTCACTTTTATGTGCCTACTGGTGGGTGCTGAGCCTCTGCGGCTGTGTCACAGGTGACAGGCGGTGTTGCCCCTTCTTTTGGGGGGGTACTACAGTCAGTGTGGTGAAATGCCAACAGTGCTGCTGCTTATTGATTTGCTAACATTTTTACAATGCTTTGGTTTAGGTTATCTTCAGAAAAAAAAAAAAAAACAGACTTCATTTTTCTCTGCTTAGATATCCACAATATTTTTGTTTTCTTGTGTTATCAGAGGTATCAGTGATACGGAGATATTGAATTAACACTTTTTTTACAGTCTTTGTATTTATTACCTAATCTATTTTTTTTGATCCAAAATGTCCCAGAGATACTATAACTGTTTTAAATCCATGTCCATTCAAATCATATGAAGAACAGACAATACACTGGTAGCAACTACATTTTGGGATGTTCTGGAGCACTCATCATTTTTTTGGCACTGTGTGTTGGACAGTGGGCTGAACTGCTTCATGATTTAGCCTCCTAAATTCTTCAGTACTAGTGGTAAATATAAGATTGGGAGCAAAAACTATAGTCAAGATGTGTCAAGTTAGTGTGAGAATGAAGGGAAAGAAGTTGCATTATCCAGTGTTATCATCCATGTTCAATTTTGCCTTGTTCCTCCTTAATGTCAGAACAAAAATCTTACTTATCTAAAGTAGCTGTATTCCGGATATTTATGCAATTGCAAAAGACTTTCCCAGAGCAAGCCTGAGAAAGTCATGTAGAACGAAGGTAAAACAGAAGGCCATTTCTTTTAGTTAATAAATAAATGCAGCAGTTAGGCAAGGGGAACTGAAGATCCCAGGTACATTTCTGCCTCCATGGTGTCAACCATCACTAATGGGAAAGGCAGTTCATGACTGAAAGAACTAGGAACCTGTGAATAGTCTTCCACTCTCAGCTACACTTTTGCCTGAAAGGTTTTGCTTTCCTAACAGGAAAAGATCAACAGTAAGGCCTCATCACTGTCTGTAAATGCCTGTATCTGACTACATTGAACAAAAAGGATACTTTCTTTGTAGAAATGGAGTCCTTCCCTTTCTTTTCCGGCCACGCAGCCAAAATCCAGCTGCAGATGCCTTGGGAGGAGTGGATTATAGGAGTCCTGGTAGGAACTTTCTGATCTTCAAAAACCAAGCTAAATGTTAACTCTAAGTAAGTTTATTATCAAGATGAGCTGTATATTTACCACTAAAAGACATCAAATACACATAAACAAATAGAAGAACAATTGAATCATTTAAGTCTCTCATCATTAGATATATCATTTCACTCAGTGGAGAAAATATTCTTTTTTTAGATAGAGAAACAAAAAGATTTCTGGTGGGTTATATTTCCTGAAATGCTATGCAGTATTGCTTTTAATAAATGTTCAAAAATTCATAAGTCATTTTTCATGCTAAAAATACGTGTCTTCTTTCATCAAAAGCTACAGTGCAGTAAAACCACAGAGATTTCAGATTCCTTTTCTGAAATAGAGTGAGAAATATTTAAAAAGTCAAATGCATCCATCCCATATCATCTTAAAATAAACCTTTGCAATATACCTAAGTCTCCTTCATGGTATTGTACACACATTTAGCAACACACAGGAAGAGTCAGTGCAAAAAAATAAGCTAGATGGAGTTCAGCATTAATAGTTGAAATATCAGTTAGCAGAGGTTATAATAACAGTTTTGGTTTTGTCTAGCAATTAAAGTTACACCAACTTCCTAATTTCTAGTCATTCACTCACCCCAGGTGACTTAGCTTCTGTGATAACTGAGGAAACACCACCTGGTTGGATTTTTGGTTTTCATTATTGCTAGTCTTCATGGCAAATGCAGATGAATAGGTCTTCACCTAGGCTGCTAAATTTCCCAGTAATTTTGGGTAATACTGAATTTGAAAGACTTTTAGTCATCAGATGATCCAGTCTTATAGCGGCCTTCCAGTACCTGAAGGGGGGTCTATAAGAAAGCTGGGGAGGGGCTTTTTAGAAGGACATGTAGTGATAGGATGAGGGGGAATGGTTTTAAGTTGGAAGGGGGTAGGAAGAAATTCTTCACTCTGAGGGTGTTGAGGCACTGGACGGGTTACTCAGGGAATTGGTNGCCTTGAACACCTCCAGATGTCCAAGGGTGGCTGCTCTTGGACATCTGGAGGTGTTCAAGGCTGGGTTGGATGAGACCTGATCTAGTGAGAGGTGTCCCTGCACGTGGCAGGGGGGTTGGAACTGGGTGATCTCTAAGGTCCCTTCCAGCCAGAACCATTCTATGATTCTAAGATTAGTTTTTCACAGGTGTTGGTGCTTACAGAAACCTGTCATGGCTGGAATGAGCCTCATCTCTCTTAGCAGGATCATTTTAAAAAAAACTATTTCAGATGTAAACCATTTTCAGCATTTGCTTATTGTTTCACTGTTGAAATCTTTTGGGTACAGTGTGTCATCTCTAGAAATTAAATCTCTGATTAACTTCTATATTCTGTCCTCAATTATGCCTAGTAAGATAGTCATTTGAGGATACAGCCTTCATAACTTGAAAGTGAACTACACTCTATTTTTCAGTCATGCTAAGTTTTCTTATCTCTAATATAAAAATACCGTATGTTTTAGTTACACTTTCACTTCAAGTGCTTTAATGTCAAGGAGATTATAAATGTTAATATAATGGCATTTTTTCTTCTGAAGGCACAATGATATAAAACTGGCGGCCCACAAACATTTTTCTCTTTACAGAAATTGATTTGAAATACAGCTTTTATTTTGTTTCCAAATACATTTATAATGAAAATATGAACTATTCAATTTATTTTGTCTTTTCTATGAATGCCCTGGATATTATTTGGTTTGGTACTTTGTTTCAAATTTATTAACAATTATGTCGTTATGCAGATGTTACTCAGTATGCCATATTCATTTCTGGGTTCTAAGTACCCTTTGAGAAACATAAATTGGGAGTAGTATTGGTGTTCTTCTTTATATTCTCACATACATGTACTTATGTGAGCGACTGTCCAGCTCAAAGCTTCTCAGATTTTAGGTTAAGGGAACTGTGCATTGCACTCACAGTGTACCTGGACCCACATTTACTTTTTGTTTGATTTCTTTCAGTTAGAGTTGGTTTTGCAATCCTTATTCTTAGTTGATGTGAGGGAGATCACTATTGAGCAGAAAAAGTCCATCAGGATCAGTCTCTTATATTGGTTATCACTAAAATTTGCCTGCTGTCCTCATAAAACTGGTAAATTAAGGACCCATGTTTTTTTATAGGACAAATGTCTCCCTGGCTTTTACTCGGGTAATTTGTAGCCATGTTCAACTCCAGAGGCAGAATCAACCTACAAGCATTGAGTAAAATCAGATTTCCATAGTCAGCAAGGAGGAAGTATACAACGAATAAGCAAATTCAAAATAATTTTAGCAAGGGCTTGGTAACAGAGATTATTCCTTCTTGACTATAGGATAACAGTTTTAAAAAACCTGCAAATCTCTATATAGGTTACTTCCTGATAAGGGCTGTATCATCTTCGTGAGGTTAGGCTTTCTTTCCCTTCATATTCACCCTATGGTTAGCTCTTATTTACCCATAGTCAGGTACCTCAGTGTGCTGCCTCATCCCCTTTATCAGCCATAGACAGTGAGCGTACCACAAGACAGCTTTATTTGTGCAAGGCCCTGATACAGCAGTCAAGTCAAATGTAGTCACAGAGAATCAAATAGAAACATATGCATTATAGCTTGTTTTGTCAAGGTTGTTAAATTACCAGGAATTTTTACCAGAAATAAAAATATGGGGCTGGCATTCCAGTAACATGCTTGGCGTCAAGTGTTACTTCCAGCTAGTACATCATTAGGGGTGCCAGGCTTGCTAGAAAACCTGAAGATAAATGCGTTTGTAAGGCTGATGAAAACAGTAGAAATGACAATTGTTTCATACATAAATTCTTTTAAAATCTATTTGAGCTTTGTAACCACAGTTTCAAGCCTACAGCCCCTTCCTGGAGTACCCACCATGATAAAGAACCATTGTTCAGGTTTGACCATCAAAAGTGATTGGATTATAATAAGAGATGGTGGTAAGTTAAAAATACAGTGATGGAATCATCTGAATTTTAGTTCAAAAACTAAGGGAAAATTGCATTACTGTAGCATGTTAGCAAAGGGAACTTTTAAATGTGACAAAGTGATTATTTGGGTAATGCAGTTCCATTGTAGTAATTTTAATTTTTCATGTAACACAGTTATGTATTTGCTGGCAATATACATAGTTTAACAAATATAATTAAGTACCTAATTATAAAAAAAAAAATAGTAAAGGCTTACATTAAAAGGCTGTCTAAATATATTTGAAGTTAATTTTCTATCATTTTTTGTTAGCTATATATCAATCAAATATTTATTTACAGGGATTCTTTATTCCAGTGAAACACCGAGTGTGCACAACGTACTTGTTTGTGATTTTGTTCATTTTAAGCACGTTTTCACTAAAGTGTTATTCTTCAAGCTATTCTCAATTCAATTTGAAGTGAAAGGTTTCTGAGTTTGGGTAATTTACATATAAAAGCTTTACTATACATTTTATAAAATGACTGTGTTCAGAAAACAGCCATTTCTATTTAACAATATATTTATTCCATAGGCTGAGTTTTCTCACTGTCTTTTGCTTTTACTAACAATATTTGAACTTGTCTTAATTTTAAATTGTGCCTGAAAATGTATAACTTCCCCCTTTTCTCTCCTGCTGTACTAAAGTGACTAGAGACCTCCTGTGATATGTGATGTAAAAAGATTAAAAATGTGTTGCTTTTGTCAAGGTAGGAGTGACATGCACATGATTCTTTTGAGACTCTCCTCATCTGTTTTATTTAAATAGGTGATAATTGTTGATGCCAATTTTGAACTAAAAATCATCACACTCCATACTGAATTTTAAAATGGGTCTTTGCATTTTACTGTTATCTGTAAATCCCTAGAAACCAGTTCCTAAGCCTTTGAGTAGCCTATCATATCTTGTTTTCAAGGAATATAGGAATGTATGCAATATTTACAAATAACATGCTTGTAAAGAGCGGTGGCTGAGGCTAGTTGAGATCAAGCCCCAGATCAGAATGAGACCTGACCATACAAAGGTGCCCAGAGAAGTTTAAGGACATTAAAAAGTGATGCGCTACCAGAAATCTGTGTGGTTTAGCTGTTCTAGTTGTTAAGGAATTAGTGTATAAAGTTTCTCCAGCTGCATTACAAACAAGTTTGTAATGGTTTCCTCCTCAGTAATTAATTTGTTTTGAGGACAATAAACACCTATTTTAAAGATGATCTATAAAGTTAATGTAGATTTAATACTCTCTTCTTAGGAAAAAGCTTTATTTCCTACATTAAGACTGCTCGTTGCTGGATATTTTTCCTAGAGCAATAGGCAAATACCACATAATGTTTGCTGACAAATTAAAGATTTTGTACTTTGCAGAGTTGTGCTTATCACCAGAAGATTATGCATAATCTTATGAAGAATTCGATGTGGAGGTTACTAGTGCTTGGGTAGTACTCAGCACGTTCAAATGCCATTTAGACCAGGGCAACCAGAAGCTGCCTACCACAAGTGGCGGTTCCTGTGAATGTTGTGTTGGTCGTGCACAGCTGCCAAAGATTTTTGAGTCTGAAAGGATTTTTAATAGGATTTAGAGTTTTTTCTTAGTGTCTAGAGTGATTTATTTATTTGTTTTTGATTCACAGAATCAAGAGATTACAAGATTGATTTTACACTTTTTTATCAGACTTCGTTTTTAAATGAAAACTTTCCATTATATAGCTAAGCACAATTATCAGATGGAAAGATGATGTTTCCCTTAAACAAGGAGTGGCAGTTTTATGCCTTAAAATCGCTTTGCATGCAGATTTTCCCCATAGGTGGAAATTGCCTTTGTATGGTTTTAATATATTCAGTTGTAGACTTATTTATTTACTTATTTACTTCTGAGTTAAGGAGGGGAGTGGGGTTTGGTATCAAGAGGAGTATGCTGAGAAGTGGAGACAGATGATATCTCAGTATTCTGCAACTTGTATCACTGTCTCCCAGCACATCAGGTATTCCTTCCTGTCTGATGATAACCCTCTGCCCCAAAGAATCACAAACTTTCTGCTCTCTGTAATTCTATTGTCTTAGTTGCTGATACAGCATCTATATATTTTATTTTTTCAGAGATACTCCAGTAGAGTAACAGAGGGCCTCATTAAGGGCATCTGTTATCTTAGTTCATATTTTATTCTGATTTTTAAGAGTGCTTCAACAGAAGGGATTAAGTGAGAAAAGAACAGACCATCTTTTTTTTTACTGCTCTTCTGTACCGATTGCTCCCAGTGTCAGAAATACCCCACGATTATGGCTCTGCAAAGCTTTGCAATACAGTTGGTGCAGCCCCATTTGGCAATGATTCACAAGCCATTCCAAATACCATTTCACAGCAAATCCTAATGTAGCCTGAAGATAAAAACCATTGTAAACACTGCGCAGGGTGAGACCGCCTTTGTGCTGATAAATATTTCCTTAACACTGAGATGAAGATGCTGCGCTTGCTTTATTTAAATACAATTGTATCTGTAATGCCATAAAAAAGACAGTGTGGGTGAGGAGAGTGTGGCCTCACCCAAGATATGGAGGAAAGAACTAAAACTTGGAAGTTTTTGGTAGGAGTAGAGTGTCCTGGGAGCTATTTTGCTTTTCTGAGCCTACCTGAACTTTGCTGTGATGATGTGTGGCTGGGACTTGGGTTACTCTGGACTCTGGAGTCTAAGGAAGATGCTTGTATTATTTTTATTGTGGTGCACGTTCCTTCCAGGACATAACAAGTTAAACCCATGAATTTTATCACAAAGACATTCTCAGAGGAGGGAAGTGCTTTGCTTTTTAACGGCGCATTGCTGCAAAGCAGCGTTCTCCCTTATTATCTCTGAAATAACTCTGTTGTATTTG
The DNA here is from genome assembly GCA_013399135.1 of Heliornis fulica. NCBI lineage: Eukaryota > Metazoa > Chordata > Aves > Gruiformes > Heliornithidae > Heliornis > Heliornis fulica. Next base: position 47,732 of record VXBZ01011765.1, on the reverse strand, counting down.
CAGGATGATCGTTGAGTCAGGCATTAATGTAAATAGTATTGTAAATATACTGACACTGTGCACTGCCACGCAGGTTATGGAAGTAAAAGGAATTATTTGGAAGCTATGGGAAGAACCAGGCTTTAACTGCATAAGTTTTGGCCAGTGTTTCTCTCTCACAAGTACTAGTTTTGCTGTGTCTCTGGGGCTGAAGGGAGTGTGGGTCATGCTGCTGCTTGGAGGAGCTGATGGGCATATCTATATTTGTAACTCATAAACTGGGATGTTGCAGAATGACTTAGTCTAAATACAGAGTTGTTGATCTTTTGGTGGTGTGGTTTTCTCCTCTCTCTCCTCCCACAGCAGAAAAAGAAAGTTTTACATCTGATGGAAGGATGGTGGGAGGGAATGAGATGTAGGGAAGAGAGACAAATCACTATTTATAGCAGTACAAAGATAAGTGAGTCATCTTTATTTTAGTTCTGGTTTAAGAAAATATTGCAGTTGTCTGGTATTATTGGTAACGAGTCCTGGGATGTGCAAACCTCAGGAGTGCTCTCTCTTATCTGGTAGTTAATGCTGTGGCTAATATTTTGCTGTCAACATTAATTAGAGATTTGGGAGGGTAACTGGCACAGTGATCTGGTGCCCTCCTGTTCTTGAGGATAACCGATTAAAGCAGTGGGCAACATAAGGGCAAAATGTCCCTCTCCTAGGGCCAACTCAAATACCTTAGATAGAAGCAGAGAGAAAAAGGAACTCCAGCAAATCTTTCGTATATTGAGAGTGACACAGCACAAGCTTTCTCCAGCAGCAGGGGTCTGGATTGCATCGAGTTGGCTTCTGTAAAAATGATAATTTAAAATGTGACTGCAGAAAGAAAATTCAACTGATTCGAGGGGATTTTCTTTTCCTACGTACTGTTCCAACTAAGGCCACTTTTTTTTTGTGTTTCTGGGAGACATGCCAAAATGCATCAGAATACCCTCTGCTATGACTTGTCAGAAACACTACTCACCACGGCAGCATTGCCAAGGGGCCTCCTTCGTGTGTCCTGGGAATCAAAAATAGAGGGAGAAAAAATCAAGTGCCATCTAGGTCTTCCTTAGTCTTAGGAACTCTTAGGGGCTGTATAAGATGTCAGTGGGGATACTGGGAGGCAAACAGTCCAGAGCTTGCACTAATTGGTGCTTTCCTCCTAACACTTGAGAAGTAGGATAATTTCCCAGATTTGCTACCTGTGTCCTGCTAAACTGAACAATCAGTTCATCTGCACACCTACCTTTTTCCTTGTTCAAAGTGGGAGATTATATTGAAAGTGTGAATGTACATTAAAAGCTTCATATATAATTAGTATTGTGTTGTTAATGATAATTGTAATATGGGGGATAAAGAAATCTTTAGCTGTTCTCAGCCTTTTCAGCTAACATGCTTGTCAAATGCCCTCTTTAGTAAGTGAAATACCCCATTTGTACACTAAGACCATTGCTGTCAAGAGGTTGCAGAAAGTGCAGGTAGTCTTATTCCCATCTCTGGGGTTTAATTGTGTCTATTTGTTTTTAATTTACAGATAATTAGTGGTTAAGAATTACTCTACTCAAAGTTGTTTCACTTCTGCATTATACTAGAGTGGTGCTGCAACTGTTCTTGATGTTCCCCTCCCCTGTCCAAAACTAATTTTGTAAATTTTAAGTAAAATGATGAGGTAATAACTCTTCACTACCAGACACACAAGCAGGCTAAATTACCCTGTGGAGAAGTTGCTTATTTCAATCATATCCAGGACATGAAGAGCCCAATTTGAAACTATCCAAGGCCAAGAAATACTAATTTTAATATATAGCATGATATCTATGCCTTTTTATTCCTGGAGGGCACGTTAGAACAGAACCTCTTTTTTAGACTTGGAGCCATGAACAAGACCGTACAAGGATTGTTTCTTTTAAAATGTCACTGCTTCTTATATTTTTACATTACCCCTAGCAATGTATCCCCATGCACTGGATCTAAAGGGCGGCTGATCCTTTATCACCAGCCAGGATCCTGTTTGAGAATCCCCACTGTGTTCCTCTTACCTGCTGCTATCAGTCAGTGTATCTTGTTTCTGTCAAACTGGATTCATTACAAGCTGCAAACTAGAAGAAACCTGCAGGAGGGTTTACAGATTTAGGTAAAACTAAATAATATCTGATTTTTTTCCCTTGGTTTTCTTTAAAAGCAAGATATCTTAATTTTTATTTACCTGATGTTTAATTTAATTGAATTGCTTGTCACAGACCTAATAGGAACTAATAAAACCAATAAAATGTGTGAAGCCCTCATCTGTTTTCAGCAGATATTCTGTAATAGGAATATCTCATCTATAGAAGAGCAGTGCAAATATTCAGCATGTTTAAAAAATGATTAATCATTATTATGGACAAATTAATTATGGATACAGAATGAATGAAGAGCTGAGCACAGATAGTTTAAAAAAAATCTAGTCATACAAATGGTGGAAAAGGGCAGGAGGGAGAGGATCGTGCTAAATATGCAAAGAGCAGCTCGGAAGTAATCTAAATACGTGTTCTGCAATATGTACTCTGCAGTAGTGCCACTCACTTTCTAAGTAGCCATGAGTCTCTTCAACTTGAGGGCCTGGATATTCTCCTGACCCATCTCCACTGGGATGAATTTGGGCAAAATTTGTGCAGAGTTTTTTCTAGAAAGGTCCTCAGAAATGTTCTTCCAGGTATTTTACAGTGATAACTTGCAAGTTCTCTGCAGAAACATGTTTGAATGATCACCTGTCTGCATGTGCACTTCTAGATTTTACATGCACACACACACACACACACACACACGTCTTTAAAAGTTTTCCCTTGTCCTTGAAGAGAGGAACTGTAAGAGCTTCAGGTCTCAGTGTGTTAAAGTTCTGATCAAACAGCTGTCAGAGATCTGCTGTCCTCAAATTCATCAGCTCCTAAGTTTTATAGCATTGACAAGAGTTGGGAATGCTTGAAGCCAGAAGCTATGTGCATGCTCGGTACTAACCAAGCAGGATTGGCCTTTTCTAAGGTCACCTTCTGTTGTGCTTAGTGGAACAACTGGCTTAGAGTACAGGAAGGTGAAGCCACCCTTCTCACCTGTTAGTAAATTTCAGTTATCTGAATAAACATTGAAGCTTGTACTCTCTGACCATCTTTAATTGTTTTTGAGTTATGTGTAATTTAAAAAGATAGCTGACATGGAAAATATTTCCTACAGAAAAAAAAAAGTTAGAAAATGAGGAAAATATTGTTTTGATTTCTTTTGGTGGCATTTTTTCCTATTTATAGAGAAGTAAAAAAAAGGATGCTTAACATTTTAAATGCTTCTCAATAATTTCTTTACCTCTAACCAAGAAACAGTTTCAAAAGGGCTCTTACATCCCTTCTTTTGGAGTAAAGGCTGACAAATTAATTGATTCAGATAGCATTGTGGATAAGACTTAAAACTATTTGTGTAGGATTTGGCTTATGAACCATTGTAAGTTCTTGTATGGAAGAAAAAAAATTGGAAAAGATAACTCTTAATTCTCAGGCTCAGGGGAATTTTGTGGCTTTATATATATTTTTGTTGTTGTTCAGTACAGTGTTTATACAAGCAAGTCATCGAGAGATTAATGGGGGTGGACTCAAGACTCCCCAGTGGCTGATTTGGAGTCCAACATGGAGATGTGGTGAATGCCAGGTCCTCCTTATGTAGACCTTTCAAGGGGAAGTTATATATATCATCTTGTTGTAATTACTTTGACAGGGGGTTTTGAAAATAATTTCAAGTTGTGGGACAGATTTATATTTGATTCAACCTAAATATATTTGGGGTTAGACTCCCTATGCTGAGTTGTGCAAAACAAAACTAACTGAGTCACTAAGAAAGTGATGTTCAGGAGCATGAGGGTGGAGGGAGAACATATAGCTGAATTTCAGGGTAGGTAATTGAAGCTACTTATTTTAAGAGTTTGCCTTCTGTAGCCTGTGCCACAACCATTTCCAGGGAGAAATGGCTGAAATACTGTTCAAACTGAGAGCACTTTGGAACAGCGAGACTTCTCCATTTCTTAGAGGGAAACAGGAATGAAAAAGGTAAAGAAACCCATATTGTTCAGAAAGCGTGTGAGTTGAGAACGTAATTATACTCCCATTGAATCCGATAACAAGAATTCCTATTGATTTTAAAAGGAGTATGATTTGGCAACATTTCCTCTCCTCAATCTGCACTAGCTAGTGCATAATGGTCTCTTTTAAACCTATTCATTTGTTTCAACCTTTATTGGAGGACAAAGTTCTTACAGCTGGCAGCAATGGGGGAGGAGAAAAGCTGTTTTATTTATAACACAATTCAAATAAAAGAGTAAACCAGACCATCACAAATACTTTCAGAATAGCAGAAAAACCTGTTATTAAAGAATTACAATTTTTTTGCCTTCCTATTCTAACCAGTTCTTTTGTAGCTTTTACATATGTAGGGTTGTTTTTTTGTTGTTTCTTTTTTGTGGAGCAAGTCACGAAAACTTATGAAGTCTACACAAAAGTCTTATTTGCCATTTCGTGTGTTGAAGCTGGGCTTCACAGGAGTGTTATTGTTTGCTTCAGTTTTGCTTGTATTTAGCATGTAGCTTTTAAAAGCCCTTCATGGCTGGAGAGTTTTTATTATAAACATAAAACATTAATTTAAACATTAAAAATTTTACAGCTGCTTTTTAGTACATAAATTTTCACAGACACTCAAAGACGGTATTTTTTTGTTTTAATACTTGCTTTTCCGTAACTGCTCCAAAGTTAGAGAGGAAAGAAAACCAGAATACTGATAAAATACTTCAAGTTTAGATCTTTGAGCCATAAAAGCAATATTCTTAACATAAGGGAGAATTCCTATTAAGTAAGGGATAAATACTAGTGCTGCCAAAAAAAGCAAACATTCCCACAGTTGGGATTTTGGGGGGTGGGGTAAATATTTGGGTTTTTTTCTCCCTTAAAGAGTTTTTCAGCAAACTAAATAAATAACAATAAAAAAATAAAAGGAATAAAAGGAAGAAGAAAAGCAAGTCAATCTGTAGCATAATCATTACTCTTCATGTGATATGTCTTTCACAACAGGGCCTTGAGAAAATCTCTTTCCAAGGCCCAAGAAAGTAATAACAAAGAAATAAAATGAACTTGTATAGCACTGTTAATGTTTGGAGTGTTGTGGCAGTACAGAAAACAGCTGTATTACATTCAAAACCAGTGGCTGTCAGGTTGCCCTGCTCTGACAGGAGGTGGTTGGTTTATAAAAGGAGTGTGCTTAATCCTCAGCCATGTAAATTGGAGAAGCTTCATTGATTTGAATGGGTCTGCAGGAAATTATAACACAAAATCAGTTGTATACAGTATGTGGCTTTTTCTTTATTTTTTTCTTTTTTTCTTTTTTTTTTTTTATAGCAGTACCTGTGGGAATTAAACTTTGGCACAGATCTGCCCAGGGAGAGATGCAATCACATGGCTTTTGGCAGTATTTGAATGTTCATCTTTAGTAGTAGAACTTCTGGGTAGGTGGTGTCAGTGGGTGCATCCGTGTTTCCTAATTTAGGGTGGGTCGGTAGGTTTTGTATGGTATTGATGCCATCATATGTTTATAAGAAGAATAAGAAGCTGTAGGTGCCCATTAGGTATTGGTCTCTGCTTATAGTAAAAGCTGAGAATGGAAACACTTAAAGAGAGGATATATTTAATTAAGCAACGCTGAAAAAGAAATAGTCAGTTTTATCCTACTGTACGTGTCCAAACTAGGACAGGAAAACTATCCAGCTAGCAAAACTAGAAAGCAGATACTTTTTGTTTCCAAAAGCACTTGCACTGGAGAAGCACATGGTGAAGGCAGCTCTGGTTGTTAGGAGAAGCATTACCTGAGAGACCATGCAAATGACATGGTGGTTGGGTCTTGCATAGAAAAGTACACCAGACAAGCTCTTGTCCCATCACCTCCAAAACATTGGTTTGGATATGTTGGAGTAGCGGGGAATATATTATGGGGATTTTTTTCTAGTCTTTTATATAATTCTGGCTTTTCTTTGCTGGAACAATTTGCAGAGTGACTGATTTTACCCCTACAAATCTACTAGCTAACTCAATTTCATCAGCAATCAGTCAGTTTGAATTAAAAAATCTAAACGTACACATACTGGATGTGAAATGCTTTACATGTATGCTTAACGTCTGTTTCAATTCCATTTAATGGTGGCATTAA
>VXBZ01011765.1:0-41487 GCA_013399135.1 Heliornis fulica | reverse complement strand
TATAATATAACATGGGGCTTCCTGGGGCTGGCACTGAATAAATGCATTCTGGTTTTCTGCACATCACTGAGTTGGTCTTTACAGATGTGGAGAAAAAACAAAATCAACAAATTAAGACAACAACAGTATTGCTTCCTTGTTTCAACTTCAAACACAGGAAAGGCAGATTTTGAAGTTTCCAGGGGCTGTTGAAAGGTGTGTTTCTTTGACATTGTTTGTTATTATGTGTGTATTTGTGTTATGGAATTTAACAAGTCAATCCAGCACCATTTGGCAGAAATGTCAGCAAAAGCTTAGAAACCGTCAGTTTACTTGTCTCCAAAGGATCTCTTGATGGTAAAGACTGGCAAAAGAGTTTGGTGTATATTCACCAACATTCTTTTATAAATAGTACTAACTCAGAAAGCTATGTATTATGGAAACACATCTACGAAAAAAATTTGGTTTTAAAAATAACAGTAATCTGAGAAAATGTGGTGCTAATGCTGTAATGGACAAGGTCAGTGGGGGCAGTTGGTTCAGTTTCCTTTAGCTGCTAAATAACTCACATAATCCTGCACTGATTGGTTATTAAGTCTCTGACTCATTTCCAAAAATTTGAAGTAAAATTATAGTCAACATTCAGTTACCCAAATTTAAGCCAAAACCCAGCCATAGTGCTGTTCACCTATCTGTCTGGTTGGGATCACACTGGTGCTGGTCTTCTGATACAACCCCTGTAGGAAAGCCACAGCAATGAATTCGTCTTTCCACATTTTGCCCCTGTGCCATTTAAGAAACATGTGCACCAGTTACTAATATCTCTGCTTGTCTTTCAAGCTTGACTTACTACTCCAATGCAGGAAGCCTTATTCATTAGGACAGGTAGCTTGAGCATGGAGTAATCACCATGGTGGATTTATTCCGTGGAGGGTAATCAGAACTACGTGGTGTGGGCAGGATCCCAGCAGCAGCACAGGTCAGGGAGGTGGCACATCTTGTAGCTGGATGTACTGGTCTCTGTAGGAGAGCTCAGGTTATGGTGACATCTCTTCAGTGTCTTACATTAGAAGTAGTGGTTGATGCTTCACAAATAAATAAAAACAAACAAACAAACAAAAAAAAAACCAAAACAAACCAAAAACAAAAAACCAAGCCATGAGATAAAAATAAATTTTCCTGTCTGGAATGGTTAATACCCTGGCAAGCATTTCTAGAAAGAGATTACAATAAATTAGTAAACTGTCCAAAGAACCACGGTCCCCAAACAAAGGAAAATGGGTGAAAATGAAATCTTCAAATTTCAAGGAATTTCTTTCAAGTACTGTATTTCATAGCTGTGGGACACAGATGGAGATGTACATACAACATTTGTAGATGTAAACACAGATGCCTGCCTAGCAGAAATTTTCAGTGAGTGGAGGTGATACACTGAATGGAGCTTCCCTACGCACAAGAAGTCAGGGAGGGATAAAAAAAAAAGTCTTACAATAAAGTTATAGGAAACCTTATTTTTTAATGACTTTTCTATAAAATTAATCTTCATACATATATGTGTCTGTGTATGTGTTCACATATATATGCTGTCTATACACATAAATACTTATGCATAACATATGCATATTTGATGTCCACGTATTATTTTACATAAGCACTGTTGCATTAAAATGATGTGTAAATGACTGGTTACACATATATTATAGATATTAATATAGATATATTATACACTTATGTGTGATAAGTGTATAATAAGCCCATGATCTGCTCCCAACTCCCTGTGCAGGGGGTGCCCCGACATGAGATTTTTGTGAGGTATTTTATTTTTAAAATATAAATATAATCTTTGCTGCTTTAAGAGCAGTGTCTGCTGTCTTTATTGCTTCATCACTGTAGGTTAAAGTGTTTGTATTTCCCCCAGTCAGTTTGTAGTAGACCATTAGTACTCAAGGTCAGAAAGGATTAAGAACTCTTCAAAAGAAAAGCATTGCAATCTCCAGTAACTCCAATCAGCTGTTTTATATTAGTATGCCTGAATTACCTTGGCTCTTTTTCTCTAGTAGTTTACTGGAGACAGTGAGGTTTCTTGGAGTATTGGTTGTGTTTACTTGAGCAGCACCTTTTGGCTTGCAGACAGCCAGCGTGACCCTCCCTGTCAGAGCTACATCTGTGTTGGTCAAACTTGTGGTCTACATGAAAAGTCTCTTTCTGCTACTAACACCAAGAGCCTGTCTTTGTGGTTTGTGGTAGGTGAACATTTTTTGACCTCATAAACTTTGCTGCTTTGTTCCTGTGTAGTGAGTTTTTAACAGCTAATATACTTTGAGAAAGCTGAGGTCCCAAATAGTGGTGGCCTTACATGACAAACAAAGCACAGAATCACTGCTCTTCTACTGATTAGTGATTGCTTTGCTTATGGGCTGACATTTGAATTTGTTTTATAGACAAGAATTTGAAAAATTTCAGAAACTTGGGGTAATTTATATCTGAGTGGATCAATTAAGATGTGAGATGTGAACTCATATGATAAACTTGGATGTTTTGATATAAACCTGTAACATCACAGAAGGTTCCAATCCCCAATTATCCTGTCCAAAAGAATGAATCCATCAATCCTTGGGTAGAAAACAAAGGCACGAAAGAAGTAAATTAATAAGGCAAAATTGAATAATTAGCAGTAAACATTCAACAATATTGGTTGAAATATATATTGAGCCTTACATTTTTAGCTTACTTATTGCTCTGAGTTGCATTGGTCCAAGTTCAGTGTGGTCAGAGGTTGACAATTTTAATTGGAAAGTAAACTAATACAACTATGTATATATAATTAGCTGAAAAATTGGACCAATAAATATCATGGGTGGCTCCTTTGCTCATTTTAAAAAAAAATTAAATGGGTATTTCAGTATTTTTTGTGTTTCCTGTATGGCTAAGCTCAGACCTTGTAATCCTTGGCTTTCATACTCCCTAAGCACGTCCTTTGTTTTACATTTAGGCAAATACTGCACCATTCTCTTACCTTTACAGTGTTTCTAATGTATCTTTATTATTACATAAAATAAATGAAAGCAGAATTCTATTTCATTTTATCCAAGTTAACAGTAAGACAAATATATGAAAGAAAAATCATCCTGTGTTTCCTAATCTTGAACTTCTTCCAGTACATTCTGTGGCAATAGAGTTAATTCATTTACTTGGGTTGTGTTCAGTTACTATGTAAGTGATAAGTGTTTTAATACTCGAGTAGTTTTTACACCGACATCTTAGTGCTCAGTTTTACAGAATGCTGATAGATCTGTTGTAAAAATGAAATAGTAAATCTTAATGTACCAAACAGAATTTATTATACATTATTTACAGGGAAAAATAATTTAGATCACTTTTAATGTTTTGCATATTCAGTGGGTGAAAAACCTAGCTTGCCACAGGCACAGCAAAATTTTTCTAGCTGTAACATAGCCATGATATCACCTCTGGGATTTTTGCCTTCTAGTTAACCATTAGAAGGTAGTGTGTAGCTAAGGCATATTTGTTTCTGCTCCTGAAAGAATTAGTTCGGTGGAAGCTAGTAGAAATGCATCAGTACAGAAGTTCTTTGTGAGGGTTTGTATAAGATAGAGCTTATAACTTTAGTTTTCTATTTTCTCCAGAAGAAAGTTTTCAGATGTGTCTTGAATTTTTTACTAACATGAGAGAGACAGCAAAGTTTTCTCAAGTGTAAGAAAAATGTGATAGCTTGCTTTGTTTGACCAGTTTCTCTCAGTTGTATTCAGGAAGTGATAACCTTTTTGGTCTGGTAAACAATAAAATATAAGTGTGATAAACAGATGAAAATCTGTCATTCTGAAAAATTATAAATTGCATGGCTTTTTGCTAGGGAAATCGTTTGGCATGTTACTGAGATCTGGTGTTCTTCATCCAGTGAACACTTAACCCATTATGAACATCTCATGTGGCAGGGACAGTGTTGTACCACTTGTAGCCAAGGAAAGAAATTGAGGCTGTTGTTTGCACACAACCAAGAAGTGTAAAAATATTTTCTTAAAAGATGTCAGCATCATCTGTTTGCACAGTATTTATAGAGAGGAAAAAGAAGCACCCAAACAAAACCCACTTTATTTCTCTCTTTGAATCTTCTTGCTTTCATTTACTTATAACTTGCAGGCAGTGTGGGTGAGTTAACAGTTATAATAGATTGCAGGTGGTTCTCGCTGTTTTTCTTTCCTTCACTGTCTTTTTATTTGTTTGAAGGAAATCACAGTGGTATGAGGAGAGTTGGAGCTTGTGAATGTAACAGTGTGGTTTATCCTGGCAAGGTAGAAAGGAAAAGACAAGGAAAGAGAAACAAAACCAAAAGACAAATACTGTATATAGGTTATATTAATTAAGTAATTTATATCTGAATTCAGTTACACAATTCTAGAGAGAGTAGTGTTGAAATCTTACAGATGGGAAAATATTTTCTTAGGTAAGACTAAAATTTTAGTTCCAAGATAAACTTAATTTTGACCTTAGTTTTGTGTGAAAATCTATTTTCTGCATCACATTTGCATTAGAGAAATGTGTCCAGCAGAGTTTGCCCAAATTTTACGCATATAAGTCAGTTTGGTTTTGATGTGTGGGATGTATTATTTTTAAAATGATTGCATGTCCAAGATTCATTGAGCTGATAAAGATTGTATTATTCTGCCAGATGTTTGTTAACTCTGAGCTTTCTGTATTTTAGTGATTATTTATTAAGAGTCAATCATGTATGTATGTAAATCAATCAATGTAGCATTCTTTCCTCCTTAGAAATACCTCAGAATCTGAATTTAATTCCAGGCCTCCAGAAGTATTAAGCCAGGGCCACTTTCAAGATGATTTTTCTCTAGCTCAGACTTGGGGACTAGAATTACTTTGCAGCAATTTTCCACCAGCTCAGCTTTGCAATGTCACTACTTACAGGTGGTTCTTACTAAGTTTCATTTTCATGTGCCACCTTCATCCAGTTATCAGTGCTTTCTCATGATGCTGCAGGGATGCTTTGTATTTGGAAAAAAATACAAACACAATGCTAAAGTGGATACCCACGTGGAATTCTCTGAACCTTTCTTGCACTTTCTCCTTTTTCATTTTTCACCAGCTTTCTGAGCACCAGAACACGACTTGGTGGACTGCATTTGACTACTGACTACTGTTGAGCAGTCTTGGCTCCAAAAGTCCCATCTTGTTGCTCCTTTATTTAACAGGAGGGTTCACTTCAGAGCAGGACAGAGTATTTTTCCCACTATGCCACCGGATGGCTCAAATACATCCATGTGTTCATGTTTTATCATGTTACATAAATAATCTTATCTATCCCTGCAGTATTTCTGTTGGCTACATCATTGCTAAATTTTGTAACAATATGCCCTTTGCAGTAAAATGTCACCAAAAAGTTATATACTGTAATAATTTTCATCTGTTTCATAGACAGACAATTTTTAAGATTCATGTTCATTTCATCATTGGAATCCGAGTCTTCCTACATTAATTTATAATGAAACCTCATGCTCCCTTCTACATTGATCACTAATTTTCTGTCGTCTTGATATGTGTTAAAATAAACTATAGATATAAAGGGCACGTTATATTCCTGACACTGTTGAGTTAAATAGAATGTACTTCTGTAACTCATCCCTGTAGGCTGCCCTGGCCTTTGTTTCACAGTGAAAATCCTCAAAACCCTATTGCAGAAGGTGGGCTGGGGTGATTCAATGTGTTTCTTCATTCCTGCCGAACAGGAATTTCCAGAGCCTGGCCTGCAGCTCACAAAGCTTTTGAATGTGGGCTGCAGAAAGACTTTTTTCAAGTTGAATATAAAAAATACTACACTCTGAATGTTATTATGTGGCCTCCAAATCAAATTCAGTGTTGAAGAGGAAAGGATGATATAGGTTAAGAAAATAACACAGAAGCCGATACAAAGGATGCGAACTGGGGTGTAACTCATTTATTATCCTACCTGACAACAGTGAGCACTGGCTGCATTTACAAACAGTGAAGGTCCATCAGAGACTCGCAGAGAGATAATCTGTCCTGGAGCACTGGCTTGCATCTCTAATACAGTTAGAGACTGATTTAAGTCACGAAGCAAGATGTTCAGTGTATTTCCAATTGTTTTCATTAACAATGATAAACCTATTGAAGCTGACTGCTACAGTACAGTTTTACTGGAAAAATGTCACGTTTGTGGACTTTCCAAATAGTGGGTGACGTTTTCTGCTCTGAGGCAGTCTGGAGGAGATAGCCCTGATATACTTGGGATAGAAGGGAATTACATTTGAATGTCGCCCAGTGCAAATAGCAGTGGGGAACAAGGTAAAGCTTCAGAGGTCCCCTGGTAAATTAATTTTCCCTAATTACATTTCATGGCAGGAAACACAGATATTAGAAGTGCCTGTTGAAATAATACAGTATTTAAATTCTGATTAAACCATAGGTCAGGCAAGAACTGTTCGATACATGTCTCTAGCAGGAAGGCTCTGCTTTGAAAGAAAAAGAAAAAGGGATGAACATCCACTCTTAGATAGGCAGGCTGAATTGTTTCAAATGCCAGCTGGAATTTGCTGTCAGACACAGAGAAGTAAGGGGAGTAGCTATAAAATTAGCAAAAGTGTAGAACATTGTCATTAGCATATAATTGAGAGGTCTGAAGCTGAACAATTTATTTGTTTTCTTCTCCAAACATTTTTGTATTTGGGTTTTGTTTTTTTTTTTGCTTTTTGTGTTGTGAAATACTTTTGTTTGTTTTTTTTTAATTTTTCAGAAATCCTTTTGTAAGTGCTTATCAAAAAATCAATTTGTGCCTCCATATTTTATGATGTTCCCTGTTTTCTAGGTTGTAGTGCTGAGAACTAGAATTCCTATGTATCAGTGTGCTGGGGAAAGGGCAGAGAGATGTGCAATCCTTTCTAATACTGGAAGGGGTAACAGCTTCTGGAACATCTAGAAGAAATAGATGGGAAAGACTGTCCCTCCATTTAGCCAGTAACCCTCTCATCATTCAAATCTTTCCAATCAAGCTGTTTTATTTCTCGAAGCACTATAAGTAGGCATCCACCACACAAGTCCCAGTAACATCTCAAACTCCCAAACAAACCTTTGGAGTAAATGGACACAGTACTTTGCTGTTTGCCTTTCATATTTCAAATAGATAATTAAGAAGATGGTATTTATATCAGTCCATGTGGAAATTCTAGGTGTTACAAAGATATCCATCAAAATTTCTACCATCACCCCACACAATGTATATTGTGTATTTCAGACTTATATTTGCTGTAGGGAAAAAAAAAGTTACTGACCTGAGTTTGATTATCTTGGAAACATTCATTGGGTTTTTTTGTGGAACTAAGGTTTTAACTTGTAGTGCAGTTAAAAAAAAATCTGAAATGAAGACTTATGTTAGCATATACTTTGGAATTTATTTGGTTTATTGATAAGGTCAGGTGGTGGTAGTGCCATATAAGAAGTGTGTGAGTATTTAGTGTGTGTTAAAAGAAGGATGCCTTAACAGATACCACTGCTGCCATTAGTATATTTGGGTGCAAGCTGTACAGTTGCAAACACTCCTTTAAAACCTGTGTTTATTTTGATAATTGCTCTGCTTTACAGCAGACCATCCCTTAATGTGGTTTCCTGTGACATTGTAGTGACAATGATGATAACACATTACTCAGTGATTCTGTGATTCAGTCTCGTCTTCCCATATACTGGTTTGAAGTCAAGCAGAAAACTTTATATTTTGTGCTAATGGAACTGATTTACTACTGCTCCTTATGTTTTAGATCTGTAATCCACATCTTTCTTCATCTGTACCACTTGTCTTTCCATTAGAAAGTGTGGGTTCCCATCATTTGTTTCTAGAGAACAGGCAAGGAGTTTCCTTCCATGTGTCCTGCTGACAGCTGACTGAGGTTTTCCTTTAGATGTCAACCCTGGCCAAAAATTACCATCGAGACATTTCTGAGCATTTTCTCATGTTCCTGTTTGCACAGAATGAAGGAAATTGCTCATAACCAAATGATAGGTCCTTGATAAGAATTGTACCATTTAAATGCCTTTTAAGATCCTTGTTCCTAGAGAAAGCAAAGGCTCATTAACGTCTAAAGTTACTTAGCAGTCGATGAAAGGAAAAAAAAATATAGTCATTTCAAGGAAAAGCTAGACAAGTTAGACCAACAATTCATAATGAGTAGCACAAGATGGAGGTGGGTAGGGTTATCTCCTCTTAAGATCCAAGGATACAAACACAAAAATTGTATGAGGCCCACTATGACTTAGCAGCTATGCCGAGCACGCTGGGAAAGAGGTGATGATGTAGAAAAAAGGTCTCCAGATTTTGAGGTGGTCATGGTGGCTTCATCTGGAAAGAAGCTGAACATCAAAGGCTGCGTCTGCCTGAAGGGAATACACTAATTGAGAAATAACAGCTATAAAACTAACTCTGTAATAATATATAAAAGTAGAAACAATAACTCAGTATGACTGGCTGTCTAGAATTAAGCAAAGTAAGATGAAATGTCCTTTGCCAGCAGTTACACTAAGTAAAATAACAAAATAATGGGCACAGTAGTTCTCCTCTTGAGGCAGCAGCACTTCTCACCTGCAGAACACTGGTGTTGGTGTGCAGCTCCAGCTGCCTTCTGATTCTGGGGCAGCTTTTCCCCTCCCCTCCATCCTTTGGGTAGCTTTCACTCAGTTTCTCTGAAACTCCAGAAATAATCAGTCCCACAAATGGAAACTGAAACAAATAAAGCTTACTGTATGGGCCCTACACCAAGCCCAAAGAGTAATACAGTTATTTCTAACTATTCATATAAAGTGTGATCTCTCCCTATTTTTTTTTATTTTAATTTTATTTTTGCTCCTTATCTCTTTTTTTCTTCAGCTTATGATCATCAACTCCTTGGTTACCACATCTCCAGACCCCATGCCTTTTCAGAAGAAACTGTATGGTGCATCCTAGTTCATGCTAGTCCAGTGTGGACAGTACAGTCCATACCAGTTGATCTTTGAGCCACATAGAGCCTGTCTCAAGAAAAGCAGATAATGCATTACTCAAAGTAGAGCAAGCTGAAAATGGCAGATTTGGGGGTTTGCTTCTCAGAGATGCAGACCTGTACCGTTCACACTGTACATTACAAGTCATGGATGCTCAGCACTTTCTAGGATTATGTTGTTATTAAATTAAATTCATTAAATTAACAAAACCCATGCTGAAATGGAGTAAATTCCCACTCATCTCCCACGTGATTATAATATATTTAAAAAAAAAAAAAAACACAACAATTTTTGGGAGGCTACCTTTCATCTCAGAATCATTGATAGAAGGCATGTTTAGGCAGACTGCTGTTGTCATTTTCTTTCCCCAGTGCCAGAGTGTGATGTAAGTGTGCTGCACACACCTCAGTTCCATGTACCTGCAGAACAGAAAGCTAAGGCTCGTTCCAGGTAGATCCATCAATGTACTACAAGGAGCATGGAAACATTGTCTGCACAGTTTGATGGTATTTTTAGTTATATGCCAGCTCTTTTAGCCTGTCCCAAAGATATATTTCAGGTACCCAAAGGTGTGTTTCTTTGTCTGTCACTGTATAGTGTGATGTTTATACATGGTATCCTTGCTACAGGGCAAAAATCAGCTCCAGGATGCAGAGCTCTGACCTATATAAAGTTTTGTGGGATTTACAGCTGAGTTTAGTTTCCAGTTCTCTGTTCACATTCATTTAGAGTAATATACAGAAGCAGCAGTATTGTGAAAAGGGATAATTATTAATATTTGCAGACTAGCTGTTTCTGGAAAATATGCCTTAGTCTTATGTAATTGCACTGAATACAGGACAAACTGGATAAAATGCAGTGATCTGTGTTATATACCTTAAATTTAGAAAATTGAATGTTCCCTTTCAGTCTCATAATCTGGTTAGAAGGCATTTTACTTTCTATGAGCCAATATAAGTTTTCTGCAGCACAAATTTTGTGCAGAATTTTTCTAAAGCCACATTTCAAACTGAAAATCATTTTGAAAAACAGGTTGTGCTGCACACATTTTTGTTTGGAGCACCTGATGTTTTAAAAAGAGATGTAAGTAGTGTATAAGGCAAAAAGATGAAGCAAAGGAAACCAATGAGTTCTCTGTGACCTCTGGGTGACTTCACTGATGTAAATAAGTTGCTTGGGATTTACATCATTGCAGATGAGAACTGAGGTTCCCTATGGGGAAAGAGCTCTGTGACTCCAGCAAACAGCAATTGGAGGGGAACAGCTATGCACTGTTCAAAATATGTACATGGAAGAATTAAAGTTATAGGTAGACATGCGAGTTACTCTTCTGATAGGAGTGGTAAAAGAAATTTACTGTTTCAGAGCTGAGATTTTTTTCCTAAAGCTTAAGCACGTGGAGTTGGAAAAAAAAAAAAAAAAGATTCTGGAGCTCTGAAGGATGGTGATTAATGAACTAATTAAAGACACATAGTTGGTGTACTTAAACATTGCCTCTCTGCCCCTATCCAGTAGTGAAGATGCCCTCAAATTATGATAGCACACATCCTTTTTGTGAGCAAGATGCTCTTGTATGAATTGGTACTACATGACAAGGGCAAAATACTTCCTAAAAATACTTTGCAGCACCCAAATGCCCTTCCTCAAGCACCTGTTGTGGGATCCATGTGAAAGGATTGGGAAAGACCCAGTTTGCCAGTTGGGGCTAGAGAACAGGGATTTTACAAAAACTCTTGGCAATTATAAAAGGTGCTCTTTGAAAGAGGCAATGTCATGTTACTGATGTTTATTTGGCTTTGTAGAACAGCCACCTTCTGCTGCCTTGACTTCTGTTTGTTCATCATTAATAGAACCTGCATACCCGTTATGAAGAAAGGAGGGCAGATTCCATGTGGTTGTGTGGCACTCATTTTACCCCAGAGGTTGAATGTCCTCAAAGAATCCCACCTTGAAATAGATCTTTCTTCATATTGTACAGGTTTGAATATGTAAACAGGAAAACCTCTTTGACCTATATAAACTAGGAACTGTATTTCAAGATATTTAAATACTATCTCAAACTGCCATCCATTTGCCCTTATTAATGAATGAACAGCTCAGAATAATTTTAACTTCAGAGTATTTGAATAAATTGCTAAGCAGTTAAGATTGCTTCCCATGGTGAGAACATGGGCTTATTTTCTATGTGGTAATAAATGAAGGTGATTTAATCATAATCAGTAAATGACCTGCAAAATTTCATTGTGGAGTGAAGCTTATTTAACCTATTGAAATGTAAAAGTACCTTTAAAGTAGGTAAACCTTTCCTCCTCGTTTAAGGTTGCCCAAACGGGCTGAAATCCTGCTTCCCCAAGTCTCAGTTTAAAGACCTATTGACATCTTACTTCTAGAACTACTTTAAAATGTGTTTTTTTAATGTAAACACTAAAAAAGCCTTAGAAGTAGAAGTGTGCACACACTTAGTTCTTAATCTGATGATCCCAGAGCTGATACCCTGGGGCACACTTCAGGGAGCAAAAATCAAGGAAAACCTCTGATTTGTTCTGCGACATGAACATGCTCCTTACAGGCTTACAATTGCTTATTCTGAGTAAAACTAGATGCAAGAGTGAGGAAGGAGTAGGTGTAGCATGGTGCTTAGATAAATACCTGTTCTCAGAAGTGGACACTCATACCTGTCCATTTAATTTAATGGAGTTTCTTGCTGTGGCGAAGCGCCCAGAGAAGACCTCAGAGGTTCTGTTACCTGCTGTCACCTGCCAGAGTGGAAATTGTCTGTCAGATCTTGCCCCAGTTGGCAGTTTGGTGGTAAAGAGTGCTTTCTTCTTCACCCTGGTGCAATACCAGCTGTTTGCAGCCCTTGGTGCTGCAGGGCACAGGCTTCTGAACTGCAGAACTATTTTCCTGATTTTAGTGAGTTTTACAGTTCATAAGGGAGAATAGAAACTGGCCAGTGATCTCCAAATATTTGCTGTCCAGTTCTTCATCTTTGTCAATATATTTGACCTTTATTTTTCAGCATTTCTGGTAGTGCTGCTCTATTTCTTCCTGTCTGTTGTTACAAAAATACCCTGAAGCCCTGTGTAGAAAATATGTTTAAATAAAGATGGACAGTTATATTCTGGTGTCTGAATGGCAGATGAAACATGTAAGATTTCAGAGATGTTAAATTAATTGCTCTTGTTTTCTGGCACTCTGGTGACCTCCCTCAGCCCAGCCCTGTATGTGTAGTTATTTTAATAAAACATGATTGTAGCTTTTCAGCCTTTTGACTAACATGAAGTGTCGTATCAGCTTAACAGCTGATGCATCTTCAGTCTGAAAAAAATATATCATGCAGGGGGAATTTATTCAGATTTTAATTGGTCTTTTGCATCTCTAAGTTCTGTTCTCTTGCGATCTTATTTTACACTGTTTTATTTGGGTGGAATCTTTCCTTGTAGTTCAGTAATTTAATCATCTTAACTAATTTGATAGCTTATGAATTCCAAATTAGAAGTGCCTAGGCAGACAGTCATTTTTGTTATCCTTATCAATAACACGATACTTAAGCTTTCGTGGCAATAACATGATGTGCAGCGTTTCTCATTCTCCTCTGTCTTCTGTTAGCGCTCCATATGGTAACATTTAAGTGTGTTTCTCCGGCAAAGACTGTTGTTGCTCACCAGACTGGTCCCTTCAGGTGCTGGTCTCCATCTGTGGATTAATTCACTTCCATCATTCTTACCACTGATACGGGAAACAGCTGTTGCCTTTTCCGTAGTGGCACCTGGGTCAGGAGATGACCTTAATGAATGAGCAAGCAAGAACGTCTGTCTACCAGCCTGTCTGTCTGTCCACCTTCATTTTGCTAGAGCACCATAGTATAAACTGACCAGTTCCTCTTCATCTCTTTTAGTCTGATAGTGGGGAGGAGGTTTTTTTTTCATGGTAATAGGTGCAGCATAAAAAAATGAGTGGAAAGTTGGTCATGTTTGTGAACATAAGTTAGTGATTTGTGATAACATTGATGTTCCAGCTCTCCTCTTTCATCCTCATGCATGCTATTTTGTTTGGTTAGGGTTATTTTGGGTTTGGGTTTTTTTTTTTTCTGAACAGACAGATATTTTAAGTTATTTTTTAACTGCAAGAAAGTTCAAAATAATCTTAAGTGTGAATGTCTTTTCACTTTAAAATAGGTTAAAAATATTGTTGGATTGAATATATTCTTTCCTTGCTGCCCTACAAATAATAAGGTCAAATATCGAATTTATCACTCTGTTCTTACCTGGGAAAAACTGCTGTGAAATGAAAATTCTGACTGTTTAAGGATCTGATCCCTCTCGTGTTTTATGGGAAAAGAGGTTCTTTCGTAACCTGCTCTCCTTGCCACAAGGAAGCTGTGGTTGTGATTTCTTGACAAATGCTGCAATATTCAACAGGATGTCAGAATCTGAACTTAGTTTGTACCTGGAAAATGTTTAACTGTTCTTGCTCAGTAAAGCTATCTGAAACCATCTGATCTGAGAAAATGTCTCATAGAATAAATATCAAGGCCGGCTAAGATATTCTTAATAACCCTATGTACAAGGGGGTTGCTTGGTTCTGTCTTTTATTTCAGTGCAGTTTGGAAAAGCATCCATTGGTAAGTAGAAAACCAAAGGGTGTTCACCATCCGCAGATACACTAGTGTTGTCAGTCACTCAACATTCATTTAATGTGTAGTAATTGTTCTGAAACTGGTTGGACTTGTTTGAGTTATTCTGAAACGTGGTGGAAGAAGTTTGGGTGGAACAAGGCTCAAAGACTGTACACTGAAGTAGCACAGGTTCAGCTTGGAATTTTACAGTGGGCAGGGCACTATGTACATGAAAAAATGTATTTGTGAATATGTGTTATGTTGTCCATTACTTGAACTTTTGAGTTGAAACTGACATTGCTGTATGAAATAAAATAAAACTAGTCCCCATTAGCAAAAATAAATAAATATTTTCTGGATTACATGTAGGAATTATTACCTGAAATTTAGTCTGGTTGGATGAGTGTAGATAATTACCCCTTCTGAAAATTTAATCTGTCATTAATAAGATGTCTGATATCTTAGATGTTAAGTACTACAGTTATCGTACATTTTATCATATCACATCACTGACTGCAGGAATGTTTTTAAACAGACTAATTTAAATGCATTGAGATGTAGATTGTGATCCAGAAATAAATAAATCCCAATTCTTTGTTGATTCATGAACTGCATTGTTGTTTTACTTTAAAGGGGGACTGAGCGTGCCTACCTGCCTGAGCTTTAGGTAAATAAAGTAAGGGCAGATAGCTAAGGGAGGGAGGATGATGATGATGTAAAAGCAGAGCAATGGAGCTGCTGCTTGTAGTGGAACTGAAAAAAGTAAATTGAAAGATAAATTATGATTAAGGCACAACATTGTGTTATGTACTGATTCTGTAAGATTTATGACACAAATAATGTGATTTTCTCCTATTAAAGCGATGTGATCACTTGCTAGATCATGTGTACAATTAAAGTAGGTTTTTAAGGGGGATAGCCTTTTTGCAACTCTGCACTGGATCTGGCACTATAAGTTTATCTTTAAATTTATATAGATTTAAAGATATATGTTCAAATTTCTGAACCTCTTAGGGGTAAATAAATATATTAAAATAAGCTATGGGTTGTATAGTACAGTATAACAATGATAAATGATGTTGTGTGTAATTTTTCTACTATTAACATAAAGTAATATAAACTGAAGGACACTAGTCTATTGAGAGAGTTAGTAGCTAATGTTCCATATCAGATGTGGACAATGTCAGGACTGAATACAGATTAGGCAGTGTCCTTTTCTCCCCAGGGGAATTAAACTTTGAGACACCACTGGCTGCCAATGGTTTTACTGCATTTTGTTGGTGCCTGTGGTGCCTTTCTTGGTCTATTAATTCAGAAGCTGTAAATGACAATGTGAGCAAAAAAGCTTTTCCAGTGGGATGCATTTCATTTATGTATTCTTGTATCTACAATACCTTTTCAATCCATTTTGTCACAATAACTGTTTAAAAAATTGAGTTGATTATTCTGTACTTTTGTATGAAACTTATCAGGATATATATTTTTATTATTATTTTTTTCTCATTTGGCAAAAACAAAGTTGTATGTTAGGAAGATGTAGAATAATCTGGGAACTTTAATCATCAAAATTGATTTTCCCTACTCCTCATTTCCATGATAAATCTAAAAAAAATAATTATGTTTAATTACGAAACATCAGGGAAACTCCAAGTATATGTGCACACTCTCAAACACACACTGTACTTAATTAGAAAATATATGTTTTAAACATCATTGGAATTTGGCAAATTTTAGGAGTCCTATTGCATGTTCTTTAGTGATTGCATGTTTAAATGTGTTTCTAAACAGCAATATGATCTGAAAACAAGATTTGGGTCTAAAGGTTTTCTATTTGAAAAGCATTTGTGTTCAGAGAATATGATCTCTAGAAGTACAGTGGGCTGTCAAAAGCTGTGGGGAAGGAGTGGGACCCATTCAGAAATTTGCAGAGGTAAGAATGGGAATAGTAGAAATAGGTTTGGAAATAGGTCTTGTGCTGTGGGAGCTGTAAGGTAATTAGATATCACATTTATCATCCAGAAAGCACGACGATGAAATCAGTAAAATCTGCACACGAATTAAATTTTTTTTAATTTGAAATCTCATTACAACTAAACTTGTCTACACAGCATGTTTGTAAAAAAATTATATTTTACAACACCACGTTTCATTCTCTTTAGAAAAAAAGATGTGTGATCTTGTTATCATTTCACAGTTATCAAGAGAATATTCCCTTAAGTATTTTCAATTCCCTCTCCCCAAATCCTAAATTCCTATGAAGGAGAAGCCCAGGTTTCTTCTATTGACATGGATATTGTTATTCTTCGGGTGATCTTTGGTATGATACGTTTGTCACGGTTCATAAATTTTATTGTTGCACTACAAACAGGGTTAGAATATCCTCAATGCAATTATAAAAATGTATTAAAACTGAGAAGGATAAAAATATGGTGCAAGATGAGCTTTTAATGATTGTATAAATGTTCACTGTTCCATGGAAAAAAATGGAGTTTTTCAACATGGGCATAATAGTGAAATTCAAGTGTAGGTCCAAATTTTTTGCTCCTAGAATTACCTGGGTTATGGCACAGAAATGGTGTTTTAATTTCTGCTAGCAAACCTAGAGGTGTTAAGGCTTTGAGAAGAAAAACTCATGCTCTACTTTGATTTGTAATGATATGAGGATATACCCCTTTTCACTGTTCAAGATGCTGGAAGTCATCTGGAATAACATGTCGCACCTTAGTTTAGTATAGATGGAAAATAAATGTTATTGGGAACCAGGCTGCACAATCCAAATTAGCATCCTTGAGAAGATACAGGAGCAGACAGTTGCTGTTGAAATGATTTGCTGTTCTGTACTTTACTCTCTTAGCTAAATGGTGTGCACAAGTATCTGAAGTCCTATTGACAGTACTTAACATGAGAGGAAGGAAAACTGAGAATAGTGCTGTGAAAAATTGAAATGCTTGGTCTGACCTGACCGACAATTTTGGAAGGTGTTTTATGTGATGATAGAATTGCAGAGGAGATCTATCCTCACTAATACATGGTGCAAGAGACTCTTCTATTATATGTGATGACATACACAACTCTGTAGTACATTATTCATTCAAGGCCCTTTTTGAAAAGGTCTTATGTCCTATATAAAACAGGCTATTATGTGATGCATACGCAAAAGAGGATGGATGTGACATTCCTCTCAAACTATACAAACCCTTTTATCTGGTACTACCAAATACGTATTATGCATTATTTTTACTAGTAAAAGAGTTTGAATTTAAAATGTAAAGTACTCTGAGTGTATGGTTTCCTAAAAGATGCTTGTTTGCAAAATTTCAGAGACTTAATGTGGACATACAGACTGCCGTAATCTGTTTGGAAAGATTTAGAAACATTGCAAAATCTTTTTCCTTCAATTAAATTTTATTTCCTCTTCTTACTGTGTTTTCTGAGTACCTTTTGTTGACACCTCTTTATTTGCTGCCATGTATTCTATTCACTTGTTCTGAGTGTAGTGGTATCTCCATAGTGAATACTGTTGCTGTTGATAGAGCGTTCTCATTCATTTACATTTAAACATCAATTACTTGAATATAATTCTTGTCAATAATAACGAGTACAGAGGAGTTGAATAAATTCCCAGTAAGCTAGACTAAATCATGTGCTTTTCTATCCATGTGTTACTGACTCCATACAAGTCTTGCTCATGCTTTTGTGCAATATTGAATGATACAGTGCAATTTTTTCTTGTCTTCTTAATATTGTTAATATGTCTTCTTAAAAGACATTTAATTCTCTTCCTGTCTCTAAATATGGACAGTACACTGTCTCTGAGTTCAAGAACTTCACTTTGCCTTTTCTCTTTTTGAAAACAACCAATAACCAGTCACATTACTACAATAAGAAAATGGCAACCCTTATATTAGATATACATATATATATATATATGCATATATATATATATATATATACAGGTACATGTGAGTACCTAGATAAATGTTTTGTGCCAGGGAGGTTGCTAGGGTTCAGGATTGTCCAACCTACTCATTGTACAAGCCTGAACCACAGGGGAAATTGTTTTGTGTTGCACTGAATTTGAGATTCTTTGCTTGAACATATTGGGAAATAAAATAGCTGATGAAGCTGCACTTGAGATCAGAAGTTATGCCATGGCCTCCAAAATGAAATACTTGTGAATCTCTTCTCTGCCAAATTTCTCTCTCACACCCGCGTTCGAGGCGCATCCAGATTTTTAGGGGACTGTGTGAAAAACTGGAGATAGGAGACTGCAGATTGTTTACATTTGGTGCTGTCTGAAGCAAAATAAGAAAGACATGTAAATATTTTTCAATACATACATAAATACTTTTTTTATGATATTTGAAAACTTTTTGGTAAAGGTGCTGAACAGGCTGCCCAGGGAGGCAGTTGAGTCACCATCACGGGATGTCTTTATAAGATAGATAGATAGATAGATGAGGCGCTTAGAGATCTGGTTTAGTAGAGGAATGGTACAGTTGGACTCAATGATCTCAAAAGTCTTTTCCAACCTACTGATTCTGTGATGTGTTTATGTAACAATGTTAAAAGACTGGCACATAGTCGTGCTGACGTTGGATCAGATGTTTATGTGATTTGGAGATGTTTCATTGTTTGCGTTAAACCAAATGACATCAAGCCAAACAAAGCCTTGTATTTTTTAATGCTAACTTCAGTGCTCTTCACTGTGGAAGTAGCAATGCATTAAAAAGTTGCATAAAATATCACAGAAGCATAGTCCTTTATGGGTAATTATATGTAAAAAAAAAAGGCAAAGATATGTGAAGTTTGCATCTATAGAATGTGATAAAATGAATGGTTTGATTGGTGAAAGGTTGAAGTAACAGATTTTACAATGTATGAAACTGTAAATGCATTTTCAGATGTTTCCAAATAAGGACCAATGAGCCATTGATACTGTGGCACCTCATCCACTGTTACTCCTGTTGCTTCTTGTATGGGACTAGACCTTCAGGCAGTATTAGAAGGTCTTACAATACAGTTCTACCCCAGTCTGTAATGCCTGACTTCCTTCATAACATGAATTCAACTGCGGTCTTCCTGCAAAAAGAACTGTAGTTATAAATACTGACGTTCTCCACTGAGAACTTTTTCCTGAGTTTAGAAACCCTAATAGTAGCTTTCACACTTGTTCTGGGTCAGCTTTCATCTGTAATGTTTAATCAAAGATTCAGTAAAGATGAAGCAATTGGTATCATGATGTGTAAGAGTGCTAGCAGGAAGCAAGACAAAAACCCACCTAAGATGTGGAACAGAAAAAAACAAATAGCATAAAGCTTATGTAGAGGTTACTGAGTGAATGTAGAGGTTACTGAAGTACATCCAAACAGGAAGGCTTGGAGACCCCTGTAGCAGCTCACAAACATTGGCACTGTGGTTGTGGAAGTGAAAGATAACCCTTTTGTCCAGTCTATAAAAGCGGTCACTAAGGACTCACAAAATTATCACTGACTCCTTATCAGTGGTAAGCACCCTTTAACCCCTCATTGCATTGCATCTTGAAGGTATTTACCAAAGTATTAATCACTTTCCGGAGCAGGACTTAAAACTTCCAGTACTAAGTGGCTGCCCAATAAAGTTACTGCAGTGTACTCTACTACCAATCTGGCTGCACAATTAATTGAGCTACATCACATTGATTTCTGCA
This sequence comes from Heliornis fulica, assembly GCA_013399135.1. Lineage (NCBI taxonomy): Eukaryota > Metazoa > Chordata > Aves > Gruiformes > Heliornithidae > Heliornis > Heliornis fulica. The sequence goes on along the minus strand of VXBZ01011765.1, from coordinate 22,180 downwards.
TGTTTATCTGTGTTGTCAAGGTATTTACATAAGTAATACACATCTAAGTTAAGGGCTTAATGGAAACCCAACAGAATTTGTAGCCCCTCCTCTATGTATTTTCCACCGCACACATTGCTCCCTCAATAATAAATTCTGAGGGCTGACAGTGTCTAAGTCTGCTGCTCCTTTGCCCTCAATTTCAGTGAGATGGGCCATTGAAAACTCATTACAAGCTGTTTAGACTCTGACTTTGACTTTTGCTCAGCAGTGAACAAAATTAACAGCTCTTGGAGGTAGCAAAAAAGGCACTGAGCCAAAAAAAAAATAAAAAATTGAAATGATGAGAAAAGACATTCAATATTATCTCTATTAGTCATGCAAACAAGCTTAAGTCCAAAGTACATGTGTTCTGCACATAGCTGTAATTGTGTAGCCTTTGCTGCTTTCATCCCTTCTCCCACCTTTTAATGCCATGTAAAGAGGTTCACCTGCATGGCAAATACACACCCTGGAATTTACTTGCATGTCAAGCAACAAGCCTCTGAGTGGAGCAGAATTGCTTCATAAATTTAACTATCCCTTTCAAAATTCTGGCTTTTTTCTAATTTAGTGCTTGATAGTTTTTTATGTGATAATTTTAAAATGCTGTTTATAGCAAAAGTTACCTTGATAGGTACATTCCTAGGGAAAAAAAAGTCTATATGTATCTGTCTTACTATCAAGTAAATCATCATTACTAAAACTACTTTTAAAGCCAAATTACTTGTTTACGTACAAACCATTTTGCTCTTTTCTGAAGATGAATATTCAATGTGTTTAGAATGTGAATGACAAAAGTATTTATTATGTACCTTATAACAGGAGTCCACTTGTTTTTTCTTTCTAAGCAAGTGCACAAGGATTATTTTGCCTAACAAGCATGGACTCTCATGGCAAACTTTAGGTCTTGATCATGTTAATTGCTAAACATTTATGGTCTGTTACTCTAATAGATGTAACATTTCCTTCTGATCTCATTTTGTTCTTTCTTTTTGTTCTTTGGTGTTCTTTTGTGAGAGATTAGAAAAATAAGTTGATGGCCAAGCAACGTGGTGCAGTAAAACCTTTGGGAAAGAAGGCCGTCAAGTCACGCGACAAAGTTCTCTTTAGCTGGTGCACTACAGCTCAGAGCTGACAAGGAATTGAGAGAAAAGGGTTATATATACTGGAAAAGAGTGAAAAGTAATAGGTACTTTATGTACCAAGTTAAGCTTTGCTCATGCTACATTTGCTTTAAATGAAGTTGCCTTCTGTTGCCGGATTTCCAGGTGTGTGACTGAAGTAAAACCTGGTCAAGCCCTTTTTCAGGGCCAGTCAGAAAGTCAGTGTCGGAAAGAGTTTGAATTTGAAACCTTCCAGGTTTCCAATTTTGTTGCCCCAATGCTTAAACCACAGAAAGCATGACCTTCATATCAGATAAGGTTAAAAATAGATAAAATATTTTTTTTTCTGCTTATCACTTATTATTTTGCTTAGTTCAGTATCCCACTGCTGTATCCGGCGATAACTGCACATACTTGAATTCCAGTGTAATCACAAGTCCCAGCATCCATTATGATTGTACTGCTGAATATTGTTGTAATTTTCTTGTTAAATTGTAGTGATTACTTCATCTTCTTGGCCTTCCAGACATGTACTCTGAATACTAGGTCTGACTTCTGAAAAGCTCCTGCCTCACAAATACTCTAACTCATTGCCTCTTGCCTTACATCCATTCGTGTATATGATCGAAAGTTGGGGTTGAAAAAAAAAATAGGTATGGAAAAGGCTTCTGTGAAAGAGTTAAATATTTCAAATACCATTGCAGCTTTAAACGGTAGTATTTGTGTTCACATATATATATGTGTTATATATGTCTTTTTGATTAGTTTGGCTGCTTTTCTTTCCTTCTGTGACTCGCAAGGTGCACAGAACCAGTGAAGGTCAGGCAGGAAAGAGATGAGCAGCATCTTATACCACAATGTCAAAATACTTAAGAGTGTTTACAGTGCCCACTGACACACAATGAATTTAAGACTGGCAGACTGAAGCAGAAATAAAACTATTCTTATTCTTCTAAACCAGAACAGGGGCCTCGGTGGTTTATGGTTGTTTTAAGGTCCATTAATCCTTGAATCATGAGGCCGTGTAAAAAATGACAGCTTTAACATTCAGTCCCTGGGTTTATTTAAAATGTTTTTACTTCAACACTGTTTCTAATTAATAACAGTGACTATATGACCTGATTTAAATGTATCAAACACATAGGGATATGGATTCACATTCCATCGTAGGACATTTTATCATTTTCGGCAGCAGTGCGCAGCCTGAATTGAATGGTGCCAACTCTTCACAGGGAAGGGCTGAATCTAACAGAGAAAATCAGATACTGGACTTTAATGTCTTTTACCCTTTCTATTTATGGATTTATTTGGGGGTCTAGGTAGAGAGAATTTGGTTTTTAAGGCAAATGACAGCAATTAGACATGTGCATATGAGTATGCTCTCACCCAGCATATGTTTATGCTCAAGTTTTCTACCGATGATTTCCTTTCAAGTCCATTGCTGATCCCTGAAATGTAAGTCCCTGGAACAAAACATCTAGAAAAGAATTGTGTAAAATAATAAATTGAAAACACTAAATTGTCTTGACTGCTTTTAGAGAAGAGGGCAGATGTGTTCTTATAATGTAAACGGCAATCTGATAGGAATGCTTTTTGATAAAATTTTAGCAAAAGGGCATGTTTTAATATCAGGATATATATTACTGGAATCCACTGCCTTGTCTTTGAGCCATGATCAGAATCAACAGAATAGTGTTGATAAAAGTTTTAGTTTTACCTANAGGCCCTACTGAACAGACAACAGGCCCCACTGAACAGAAAAAAAGTTGTGATGTATTAAAAGAGGAGATGTTTTCTGTGTACCAGAATAATTATCTCTCTACTTCTAGAAGCATAAGTATTCTGTTTCTAAACAGATGTTCACTGGGGCAGATATGTAGTCTTAACCAGAAAATATTTTTTAAAATAATAATTTCAAAGCTCTAACCTAAGTAGTGTTAAATTGGCAGGAATGGAACTACCATTCAGCTCTGAGCACTTCATAGTTAAACTAAAAGATCTGGAGTATACATTAAAAAAAAAGAAAGGGAGGGGTGGGGGGCCGTGGCAGGGCAGAAGGGAGGAAGCCATCCAACCACAGTGGGCTAGAAGACCCCTTATTTCTCCGTGTAACTCCATTGTGATAGAGGTTCCTTTGGCTGCAGTGGGCTGCATGAGGAGACCTACCTGGTTTGAGACCTTGACAACACGTTTGGTTTACTGGCTAACAGTGGAGAAATGCAAGCAGCCCAAAGGAAAAAAACTCAGGAATATAATCCTATATTTGGGCACAGTAAGATTTTTATGTAAGGCTCAGACCAGACAGAGTCACTACTATTGGGAATCTTACCTAGATTTGGGCTTGTAGATGCTTTCCAAATAGGATATAAATCTTGAGAGATGGTGAAGGCACTTACTGTCCTCAGCAATGACTTTTCATCTCCTTTCAGTTTATACCAAGGCTGTTGTCTGAAGTCTCCTTTCCCCCACTATTTTTTTGCCTTACATCTTGCTCCTATTGCCATTCAATGTACCACATTGAACCTCTTAGCTGGCTGGAAAGCACAAAAGAAACTTTTATGCCAACACAATCATTCAGTAGTTTATAACTCTATTCTACAAAATTTAAAAAAAGTAGTTTTGGGGTTTCTTTTTGTTAATCTCCTTATTTTGGGCCCAAAATAAGCTATTCAGAACTGCTTACCACACCAGTTAATAAGTCCAATTATGGTAGATATTGCTAAATTCCCCTTATCTGGTGATGTCCTTCAGCTTCTATATTTATGTATGTGGAAAAACCCTCTTGAAAGAGCAGCTCAGATGCAAAGATGACAAACAATAAATTTTTCAGTAAAGGTAGTTTCCCTGACATTACTGTCCTCTGGTGTAGTATGATTGAATTCCTGACATTAATTTCCATATAGTCTTTATATTCTGGTGTCTTCTGATAAAATGTATTTCCTATAACTAAATTACTTAGTCACCCTTAGCCTTTACAAACTTATTTGGTATTAAGATGTTATTTTTTGTGAAATGGGAATGAACAAAAAAGGAGAGCACGTGGGTGTTTGTTCTTTGAACAAGTCATCATTGCCACTGGGATGCCACAAAGCTGGGAATTAAAGTAATCAGTGGAAACAAATGCTGAAGGTACTCGTGTGTGTCTATGATTGAGTCTTTATTTGATGAACTTTATGCAATAGAGTATGATACGATATTTGGAATCATTTTAATTAATGAAGTTATTTTTTTGCAATATAATCAGTATAAAAGTTTGTTGGGATACCCTAAAACTCTCTTGAGAAATGTAAGAAGAAAAAAGGACATCAGTTAAAATGAATTTAAGACAAAGTTAAAATTAAAATCAGGAAGCTTGGGAAATCATGATATGAAAGGCTGAAGTACTTCTGGTGTAAAAATGATGACCAGTGTTGTACATTGCTGAAGAGGAAATAGCATGCTATGCAATAGCAGTAGTATCTTTTCTATGCAAAATTAAGGAACTGCACTGCCTGTGGATGTCATTCCATGCTTACTGCAGGAGGGACACTCTCCCAGATCCTTATTACTGTGTATATGGTCTCGTTCCACCATTGAGCATGGTGTAACATCTGTATCATGTAGGTCTAAATGAGGCCATGGCACAGTTTTTATCAAACATTACATATATTGTAAGCTAAGGGAAGAAAAGAATGTGATATAATTGGCATTTTTCTGCAGAGGAGCTGACAGTGCTTTACAACTTATTTTCAGCAAGTGTAATGCGGATACTTTTGTTTCTGGGAAGTGACAGGGCCTCGTAAAGGAGGACAGTGTAAAGTAGATTAGCTTTTCTAGCAGGAGTAATGCCATTATGACATTCTCTTGGACACTTTTCGGAGTATGCAGGAAAACTGGAGTCCATTTTTTTTAAGATAAATTACAGCCCACGAACCAAAAAAAGACAAGTACTCTGTCATCTTGGCATAATGCTAGGGATTTGGGACTACCCATGCGTGCTGCCTATACTGCGCTCTACATTTACACAAAGAAGAAATATTACTGGTCTGTGGTGCTGCACCTTGGTCAGGATACCATAGTTAATGTAGTGTCCATTAAAGCGTCTTTATTTTCAGTGGCTTTATAACTCTGATAAAAAGTCTTTGTAAGCTTTAATAGGGTAGAAGATCAGACCGGCAGAGAGTTATTTTGCAAAATCTTTACAATGAAAAGTCAACTTGAAACCAAAATCCTTTTATTTTGTGTGTGTGTGCTTAGGATACAACATGTATGCAAATGTTAGCATGCACCTATTGCACACCTATGTAAACTTCTTGTTAATTGGGGGAGGAAAAAGGACCTAGAATCAGAATATTTTTTTTCCTCATAAACCTCAACATCATGATGCATTTTTTTGATTTTCCACACGCTGATGATGTTTACTTAGAAGCCAGTATTGTACTCCAGACACCAAATGTTCTTGGGAGTATTAAAGAGTTACAGTTCCTTCAGGGAGAGCACATAGGCACATCAGTGGTCATGCTCATGAGAAGAGGTACAGCCTCTTCGCTGTTGAAACGTGGGGTCAGTTTGCTGATGTCACTCTATGATTGGTGTCACTCTGCTGATTTCACCCAGACCTCACAACCTCACCGTGATGTTGCACCTGGACTGTGAGTGGAACGAAAAAGGGGGGGATTTACGTTTTCTTTTCCTTATTTTTGCAGCTTTGCTGAAAAAATCTCCATGCAAGACTGCTGCTATTTTATGTTAGGATAATTCCCCCTAAGGCTTAAGTCAACAGCAGATTGTTTAGCTTTACCCGTTCCCAGGGCTTCCATTCCTTCCTGTTTTGCCCTTTTTTCCCTTGACTTTTAAGAACCTACACTCCTCCTGCTTTTGTCCCATTTTTCACCTCCAGGAGGTGGTAATTCTATTGCTCAAATGGATTCCTGCTGGTTGCCAACACAACCATGTAATTCTGAGGGGAGAAAAATGCCTTATCTGCAGTTTTGATTTAAAGCAATTTCTTGAAAACATAATAAAGTTTCTCACCAATGGCATTAAAGTTAATAATCCTTAATGTTGAAAAGTGGTGGTTAAAAGAAATGAACGAGCACTTGAAGGTTGCACTCTTTTATTTTAGCAGATAGGGACTCACTTTGCACTAGATTATAGCCGTACCTGGTGCTGGCACGAGGGAGGCGAGTGGAGAGGCGTGTTTCTGGGCTGGCCTTGGTACCCTTCAGAATTGTATCCCATTGCCTTGGCTGGAGGCAAGGTGGTGCCCAGGAAACTCCTGGCAAGACTTTTGGTCCCAGGAGGAGATAGTGCTAGGGATGAGAGGAACAAAAGAAATCTCTGGCATCTCTCACCCCCTGCATTGATCAGCAGTGCAAAGCACAGAGAGCTGCAACTGCCCTCAAGTGCAGAAGCTTTCTGAGCTCCTCCCAGCACAACTGGACACTTCAGGCTTTGCTTAATTACTACTTCCATCTTATTTTTTTCTTCTGCCTTTTGCATGAAAGAGCATATGACCTAGATTCAGTCACTTGAGAGTGTCCTTGGCAAGTGGTAAAGTAAGAGGTGTATTTTGTTCCTCAGTATTCTTTATGAAAGTGTCTCAATTTATTTGCATTAAACATATATTTACTTTAGCTTTTTTTGTTGTCCCTAATGAGTTTTCAGTTTTCAGAAGCAGCCTCTTTCTTTTACTTTAAAGGTTTCTTTTTTTTTTTTTAATATAAATATATAAGCTTCAAATTCCAGTTTAAATATCTTCGTTCTAAGCTATGTGAACTTAGGTCCTATAAGCTCACACTTTTTAGTCCATGAATCAGCTTCTCTGCTTTTCTTAATACCTTTTCAAGTGCTATATTAATATCATTTTATAAGGTGGTGACACAATATTCTGGCTGGGCTTTGCTAGAGAATTAAATAATCCTGGTCTAACTTCACTGAACATGCGTTCCCGTTCTGGGCAACTGTGGGTATAAGCATGTAAAATAGAAGTGATGTGCTGGCTATCACTATTTTTCCCTGCCACTTCATTTATTTATTTTTTTTAAAACAATGGGTTTACCACCATCCTAAGGTCCTTTTTTAATTCCTTCTGCTCCAAATCAATCAGATTTATCTGGTATTTGTTCACCTTAGACTGATGCATTGTACTTTACGTGAGTCAACCTTAATTTCCTGTTGGCCAAGTAAAAGAGGAGGCCCAAAAGCTGTTTGGTTTGATTTTGTTGTTGTTTTGTACTTCCCCTCCGTGTTTCCCTGTCCCTGCCAGTCGTGCAATGTCAGCAACCACGGCTAGTTTACAGTGGCTGGTTTTGATGAGGTCATTTGTCTCTATTAGATGCCACGGGGTGTCTGAAGTGTAACCTGTGGGGACCAGAGCTTGCTGGGCCCCCCAAAGCACCGCTGTGATCACGTGGGGGTGTGTGTGTCCCCACTGCACATCACTGTTCTGGGAGTCCCTCACCCAAAAATCCTGGGTTAGCTGAACACAAACCTGCTGCCGGGCCGCTGTCCTCATCACTGGTACAATCAGCCTCGGGCTTAGTGCTCACAGTTTAAAGGGATTGCTTGATATGCTTGGTCAAGGCAAAAAATACTTATTTTGGGAAGAAATCCAGTACTATATTTAAAGAATATGCATTTTCACTAATAACCTTGAGTGCTGCAGTGCTGTGAGCTGAAGGATGTGTTTGAAGGAGCAAGCTCCTTTGGGAGTGTGGCTGCAGGTGTGTGGGTAGCACGGGATGCACATGTTCATATATCGGCACTAAGCATTTCCCAGCAAATGTGTAGTGAGACCAAGCTCCATCACTTGAGTTTTTTGCTGAAAGTATTCTGATATTCTGAGAAAATTGCATCTTCATTTGTGAAGTAATCGGTTTTGGCACCAACACCCTGAAACAGTTGGTCAGGCTGGGTTGGTTGGGGTCTTCTGGCTCTGAAATTCTTGCCAGTTGCTGTCTACCAGATTACTACTGCATTAATTCTCATGCAGCCTGTCTGTTAGGAGAATAGAGATTATTTTAGATGGTACATATTAAGGTTTAAGTTGACAGATTTAAGAGCTATTTATCTCTAGGGAAAGTGGTCTTTCTAACTTTTTGAGTTAGCAAATGCTCCCTGCTGATATCCACTGGTCTTTTACATATGTGCCAGGCCCCCTGGAAGTAATTAGCAGCAGGATAAATACCTGGAAGATTATAAGGTTTACATTTTATTAAACATTTTTGAATTTCAATACCTTCCTTGTCATGAAAGCACTTCTGATAGTGAGCATACATCCTCTAATAATGACACAAATCATATTACTCTCAGCCATTTATCAGCATTCATAACATTTTGCCCCTGAAAATTTTTTCTGTGATTTATTTTTAAAAGTAATAATCTGAAGGATGCACTAATGCTTAACACAGCAGAGATAAAATGAGGCAAAATTAGTGAACAATTACTGTAAAAGGCTTTATTTTGTTCTCCAGTTCCATTCGTATATAAAGTGTTTATTTGTTGAAATCTACTTTGCATAAAGTACCATTAATTAAACTGTAAGTCAGTCTTCCAAGTGATGCCGCTGTTGAAGGGCAGATGGTCCAATTCTTTAAGACTCTGATTTACCAGGTTGCTCATCATGAACTATTTTACACAGCAATCAGTGTTTATGTGAACTTACTACGGGCCCACCCACATTATCTTTTCAGGTTTCTCCATGGTTCCTCAGCTTGCTGGGTTACCTTTCAGGTCCCAGTTTCCCTGTTGTTTGGTGATCATATTAGAGCCAATGGAGCTTTATTGCAGGGGTTTGAAGGGGCAGTTGCAAGTTAGAGTGGTTGGCTGGTTCCATGCAGGCAGGGAGCAGAGTTTCACTACATGACGGAGTCATATATGAAATAAAGCAAAGCAGAGCGTGAAAAATTATACCTTGTATTTACATCACAAGAGTTAGTGCACACAAAGCTGTGAGAATCCCAACATATTGCACCAAGAGTCCCTAAATTGTCTTGGGAGAGCAAAAGCAGCCTTTCCCATGCAAGAGGATTATTTTTCATATTCTACTTTTCTTGATAGGGACCACCAAATGCAACATCATATGTGGATAAGTGAGCAACCTACATGTTAAGTAGGTTACATCCCTTAGTTTAAATGGTACTTCCAAGGGCTGTGTTATGGGTAGTGTTCAGTGTTGATTCTACTTAACAACTTTTTAATTTAATTTAATTTCATCTTATTGTATTTATTTCAGTTTTCTTGTTTCTCGGAGAGAAATTTCTGTGACAATGAAGCCACACATTCTGCTCTTGGACATTTGTCTTCTCCTGCCTGAAATGTAGTTCAGAGTTTATTAAACAAGCCAGAAAATTGCATGCAATCTCAAGAATGTGACTATTTGATATTCTCCCTGAGATATGCCATATGCTTAGTTATGCTGTCTTAGTAGAGGAAAGGTCTGCTGCTAATGACTGCCTTAATGTTATCGTATAATTTTTATTGAGTCACTCTTATCAGACAGTATGGATGTATATTATGTTTGGTCAGTACGTAATATTCTTGGTTGGGGGAGCAAAACCTGCAGTCTTTTATGGAAGCAGTATATTGTCTCTAATTGAGAAGTCAGTGTTTTGGTGTTACTGATGGAGTGCAAACACAAAACCAGCCATCACAGGGTTTCGTAACAGCAGCTCGAGCTCTGCATCTGCTTAATTCTTATAGTTGCAATGTATGAGGGAAACACAACGCAGAAACCATCAGACAGTCCTGCTAAATGCAATATCAAAATGACTGTTTTGAAATAGCTCTGGTCATCACACAGAAAAGCACTTAAATGTTACTAATCTGGACGAAGATTCTGAAGCACATATTTTTATAGGAGTGCTTAATAGTAATATAGCATTGAAATCTGTTCTTTTCTTATGCAAATCCTGGAAATACATACATAATTGTATACACATATACAATATTTTGTGTAGAAAAGAACCAACTTAATTTGAGCATGGTTTGCCTTAAAGTATACAAAGATTCTTGTCCCTATACAAAGTGGTTTGTTTGAACTGGGCAGTGTTTCAGTACATCATGTGCTTGAGTTGGTGTTTGTTTCAGTCAGTGAGAAAGCTGCTTTCGGTGGGATTTGGAGGCAGATCGTGGCAGGGATAAGAGAGTAGAAAAGGAGATCTCACAAAGAAAGTCATGAACGTGCCCACTTTCAAAATACCATTAGAAAAGTGGAAGCAAAACCTGTGAGTTTTAGAAAGATTTTTCACATTGAATGTTTTTCTAATTTCAGTTTGGTTTGTATGCAACAAGAAAACTTACATATCTTTTGAAACAATAAAGAAGGAAAGACCATGATAAAAGCTGGTCTTTGCTGCATAGAATGTGTTGATATTTGCAACAGTTGTAAGCATGTTTTAGTAAAGCCATTGCAAACTACTGTGTGGAATAGGATACCCCATTATGTCACTGATAAAAGTGAAACAATTGAATGTGACCCAAGGGTGGATTATTGCCACCGAGCAATGTAACAGAATGTGCATTACAGTTAGCGTAATTGCACAGCTAACTGATTTCCTTTCCTTTAAATTAAAATTGCAGTATCAAACTACATTATCTAATTTTGCTTACCAAGACATTTAGGAACTGTTTGCAAAGTAGAACAGACTTGAAGTAACGTGAAGAAATGAAGGGGAGGAGGGAGGTGGGGGGGAACCCTTCTCGCATAAATTATTTTCTACAAGTAGCTGAAAGTTCTGAACTGATTTCCAGCAAAACAGAAGAAACTTCACACAGAAGGCAAATAAGCATTAATTGTCTCACAATCCAAACACAACTATGTGAAACTGCAAAAGTCAAATTGGTTACAATTTACTCAACATTTAATGAAACTAAGCAAGAAAAGAAATTATGGGAAAAAATGGTTTCTTTAGATTCTTTGCTTTTGCGTGTTAATTTGAAGTTTGAGTGTTTGAGTTAATTTCATCTCTGTCTGGGTAGAGGAAAACTCCAGGGACGTTAGATCCAAAACCTCATGCTATCTGCAGAAAGTCTGCTATTGAGATATTAATGGGCCAAGACTCATTAATTAATCTTATTCCTATATTTCTTTCTTGTGAGTTTATAATCTCTAACCCTTGCAGTGTGTTACACTTCCCTCAAAATGTTTGTATGTTTTAAAAGCCAGTATCATCTTAAAATACCAACTACCACAAAACTGAAAAGCTACCAGAATATTTTGGCTCTTTTTTCCAAGTTGGGAAATGCATAAGACACAAAACAAAATAGATACAGAACTTGGCTGAACTTTACTTGAATTTTGCCAATGAAAGCTTGCAAAATACAGCCAACTTGGCTATTAAAAGGAGCCCTTGAGCCAGCACTAATTATGTCAACAAGTAGTTCGTGCTCAGTCCTCACTGAGTCCTGCACATTTCTATGATGGGAGGATGAATGTCATGTATGTAGGGAGCAGAGCAGCTGCTTCATTTACCATTACTCCATTTAAGGGTGTGCTAACCTTGCAACAACCTAGTGACATCATCATTTTTCACCTTATTCCTTTCTCATGGGGTATGTCTTCACAATAAGCCCGAGGTGAAAAGGTTTCCTCGGCAGGCAGACAGCCTGCATGACAAATGTGCTGAGGAGTCAAAGAAAATTTTAACCTGTCCTACCTACCCATAGTCACTCTTTGCAACTAGGAGCAAAGAGATGAATGTTTTTCTTCCAAAACAGGGAGGGGTGTAAGGGAGAAGGCAGAGGAAAAGACACGATAGGATATACTACATATGATATTGTGCTAAATGGATCTGCATGGTTGTTTTTCTTTTTTCTCAGGTGAGTGGTGTGCTCTACCCCTTACATCTTGATTACAGTGTTCATACCAGGGATGCACTTTGTTTGAAAATTCCATGTGGTATTTCTGCCCTAAACAGAGTCATGTTTTGCTCACCTTGCAAACACCAAGGCACTGCGATTTTGGCTATTCTTTCTTAGTAATTTTATTCCACATGCACTGTGTTCTAACAGTTCAGAAAACATCTTCACACAGAACTAATAAGTCTTTGTGACTTTGTGAAGATTTCCTCTCACTCCAACGTGGTGTCTGGTTTTCCATGGGTGATTTCAAACACTGTACATTGCATTATGTGCTGTTGGGTCCCAGACTAAACTCAGGCGTAAGCAAGGACACACGGTTGCTCATCTGTAAAGTGCTTTGGTTAAGGGCAGTGGTTGTAAAATATGGTACAAACCCAACTGTGAGCGCACTGCACATATGGCTGTATCATTTCTGTAGCTACACTCATTATGAATTAAGTAAAGATGTGATCCAATAGTTTATTTAGCACGTTTTCCCATAGCAAAGTCAGGATGAAATCTTCACCTTGCACTGTTCTGCTGTGGCAAAGTCCAGCCAGAGCTCCTGAGCTGAAAGGTGTTTGTGCCTGTCCCATGAGCATGGTAGCAATACCTTTGACAGGAAGGGTTGCATTACTGTGTGCCTGCCTGCCTTGCCTTCTCCCCAGAGCACTGCTCTGTCAGGGTGGGAACAACCACCATAATGTCACCTGTGTCTTCAGCCATCATGACTAATGTGCTTATCCTGCACCCAGGCCAGTGAAAGGATTCACATGGAATCTCAGCTCCACGATTTCCCGATGCGAGAGAGAGCTGATATAATAAGCAGGGCAGCTCAAACCTTTGTAAAGAGGATGAACACAACAGATTTAGGATTAGGATATGGGGATGTATCTTAAGGAGATGTCCCCTATGGTCTGACCTTGACACGTGAAGTTACACTGGCCAGTCCTGGCACATAGCTCTGCCCTTAGCCTGCCTCTCTCTGTGTCTGTCATCTGTGGGCGTGGGAATATGCATAAGGTGTGTGCATATGCAGCTGCACATGTGTCTGTACAGCCTGCCCTGTAAAATGTACCAACAGTCCAGGCAAAGAAAGATTCTCAACACTATAATTTGTAATGCGTGGTATAGCAGATTTTTCAGATATTTTAATTGTCATGTTAAGATTTTTAGATGTGAAACCATCGTGATTGAACAAACTGGCATTTAGATAATTTAAGTTAGAATAAAAGTGAGCATTTCAAAGCTGTGTGTGGGGAATAGCTCATAAATGAAGCATTTTTCCCCTTAGGGATATAATCAGAATGCAGGAAAATCCCTGTAGGAAAGACATTCTTAAATTAGAAAAAAAATAAATTGCTAAACAGAAGCATGATATTGCCAGATATTAAGCTGGAGGTATGCTAAGCCCTGGCCTTGTTTGTAAAGTCGTGAATAAATATGTTAGAAATAATTGAATTTATATTTAACTTGAAAAACAGGGTAAGATCTTTTATTCTGCACTTATAAGTTTGAATACACTTTCAGTTGCTCTTAGTTATCTCAAATTAAATCTTAAATTGAGCTTGTGGTTCTGTGAATTAATACTCTGGCCTTTCAGCTCTTTTGCTGAGGTCATTCAAATCTAATGGTAGAAATGGTCACAGGGTCAAGTCTTGGTATGTAGAGTATAGAAATGGTTTAATGATGCCAGCAGATGTTTGCATTCTGCATGTTGGAGTTGTAATGCACTGGTGGGCTCTGTGAAGGCACTCCATTATCACGTTATTATATCTTCATTCTATCTGAATTGTGAGGTAAGGAATAATAAAGCGTTAAAATAAGGTGAAGGTTCTGCCTTAAACCAACAAAAATAAGCAAAATCGGAGTTAATTTTTTACCTACGCCCTTCTTAACTGTCCCTATTGTGCTTAGTCATTGTCAGGGTCCTGGGAGGTTGCATAAACTTAAATAAATAGGCTGCAGTTGGCTAAAAAAATTGCGACACATAAGTGACTTTGAAATGCTTTGGGCTTACCCATTATAAGTCAGAATTTAAGTAGTATATTTATGGACTTTAGTTCTCTATTAATGTCCTAATTCTATAAAAGGTTGAAAATGCCCATGAATATGAAAATTTTAATAACCAAGGAGCCAATAAAGAATTGTAAAGTGCCAGGCAGGTTCTGTCATATGAACTCAACACTATTTATATTAAATAAGTGCAGATTTTGAACAAAAATGTTATGAGAATAGGACATGCATTGCACAGTAGCCAATTTTAATCAATTATTGTTTGTAAAGATATTAAAAATCAAGCAGACACAGAGAGTTGCAAACTGGACTAGAAAGCTAAAGCTTTTTAAATACAGAATTACATTCCTAATGCTTTTTTATTCTTTTTTGTTTAAATTTGACCTCTATTCCACCTCCTCCTATAACACATTGTTCCAAAAGGGCTTGTGTCTTGTGTTTTTCCACTCAGAAACACAACACAGCCAACATCACTAAACAGAAGGGATCCCAGGACGTCTACATTCCCATAGTTTGCTTTAATGACATTGTGGAAAACCATATTTCTAGGCTAAAAAAAAACATATATGAAGTTTCAATCCTTTCGTAGCGATTGCAAAAATAACTTTATAGTACTTCTTAAAAGCAAATAAATGAAACATGATGAAATGCTGACAAGCCTTTTGTTTAGCTACTCTGTGTAACACCAGAACGGGATATTTACTGCTGCCGTGAGGTTTGTCATCTTTCCTAGTTCATCACTGCCATCTTTATCCTTGATCCGTTCAGATAATTACAGCCAGTCGTGATGATTGTTAGTAAGGATATAGCAGTAGCAGCTCTTCACAAACATACTGTGATTTGAGGCTACTGCATTGTAAGTTTATCCTGTAATAACGTGTTAGTGCACTTGATGGGGATGAGTATGTGACACTGCGTAGCTGTAAATTGCAGTGAATTCTGAAGTCATCGAGGACTCAGTATCATGTCACCAGGGACACACAGTCTCTATGATATGATATGATATGTCTTTCAAAGGCTGCCTCCAAACTATACCTTCTTTCTCAAAAGGTCTGTGCACATCAGTGTTACCCGTGCTTGCTGTAGAGGGCAAAGTGTGTCTGCTGGCTGTTTGCTGTGTTTGGAGCTAACAGACCGTAGTAAAGGGGAATGAGCAGCCGTCCTCTGGGTCTTCCATCACTATCATTGCAAATAAATAAATAACCTAAATTCTGATTCCAAAGCCAAAAGCTACCTTCAGGTTCACCTCTGCAGTCTTGTTGAAAACAATGTATGAACTAGCAGAGAGCCCTGTGTTGACTTTTAATTCCCCAGTGCATTTGCTGTGCTGCCATTTGTGCTTGTGCAAGTGTCTGTGGAACAGGAGGGGAAGAGGGAGCATCTTTCCTCTCAGAAAGTCATTGACAAACCCTGCACGAGGAGTAGTACAGGGCAGGTATTAAAAGATCACTGGGAAGGAAGCTGCACTTCAGTCTGCCGTATTGTTATGTCGTACGTTAGTGTAGAAGGCTGGGGTGAAGTGTGATAAATTTGGTTCTTCTAGGTTGTATTATCACTTTGTTGCTTAAGTGGTCTTGTGAAGAAAGGCAACAGCATAATACATAATCGAGAGTATGCTTTAAGTCCATCAATACTGCATTTTTTCTAATGTGAAATCTTGTTACCATTTGTCATCCGGGAGATGTAGTTTGACAACCAAGAGATACTGTGCAGGTGGTTGAAATAATTTTGATGTGTTTGATTTTTTTTTTTTTCTTTTCCAATGCATGCTGATTAATCCCAGGTTCATATATCACACCAAATTGGAAAATGCACCTTACCTGTATGATGAATGGGTTTAGAAAGGTTTAAAGTTTCCTTTGCTGTAACATCAGTGTCCTTGAAGGCTGTGGACAGACAGAATTGTGAATACAAACTCCCCTTTGTCTCAAATGCCCCCTCCCTCGCTGCCCTGCTCCCTGCCAGGGGCTGGGCCCCATCCTGCACCACAGGCTGAGATGGGTGCACTAGCTCAGGATGAGTTTAAGCTACCACAGAAGACCAAAATGATTTAGGAAATTTTCTATGCAGACTTTTTTGCTGAAAGGTGGAGAGTAGCTGCCTGTGATAATGGGAAAAGGCAGGAAGTTGGGTTTGGACTGGCTGTGTGATTCTGTGATTAGCAACTGGAAGACATGTGGTGTTCATGAGAAATAGTGTGTGGTATCCTTAGTCTCTGTAGGTAAGACTGTCCACCTGCGGCCTCAGTAGGAACATCTTCACACCCTGTAGGTATGATTCAAGGGCAGCACAGGTGTGTGTAAAGGTCCAAAGTAATAGCAAGAAGCAATTAAATTTGCATCCATTACACCTGTGGACTTAGTTGTCAAGTAGTTTTTGATATTGTGCATGGAAATGTGTTGGTGCCCATGGATTTATTGGCATTATGTCATTATCATGAATTGTAAATGGATGTTTCCCTTTCCTCCCTGCACACAAGAGCTGGGAGTTGTAAATACATCAGGGTTCTGGTCATCATGTACAAGAAGGGATAACTGAAGCAAAGAGGCATCATGTTGTACAGGCTGGTTTTTATCTTCAGTCAGCTGGATTGCAAATAAAGGGATAAATATACATTGCCAGAAAATGGGTTATTCTTTTCTTTTCTTTAAACGCTGTGGGATTCTTCCCTTCTTTCACCAGGAGACCTACAAGGTCACCAAATTAAACCTTTATACAATCCAAAAATTGAATCTTAGTACATCCATTTTCCTAATACAATTTCTGCAATACCTATCGGTGCTGACAGTTTTGGTCACATATCTCTATTGTGCTGTTCAGTTTTATTTGACAGTGCAGGATGGCATCAGCGTGTATTGAAGGTAACATCTGAGCTGTAGCTGATCTCTTGGGACTGCTGTACTACTTTACTTCCTTGCCATCATAAATGGATGTTTCTGTCATTCCCTAAGATTTCCTCCTGGGTTAGGCATCTTTCTTTAATTATTAATCAAAAGCAATGTAACAATCATTGCAAACAAACGTATCATTGTACCAAAGCAAGTGTGTTAGATGGGATGTTAGTAGTATTAGTGGAACAAGATTTGGATGTAAAGGTTGTGATCTTGTCTTTTTCACATCTGCTTGGTACATAAATTATTATGCTAGCCTGAGTATTGTATTTCCCTGATGCAAAAAGAGAGAAATAAATGCATAAATAGGTTAGATTTTTCTGCAGTGTTCAAACTGAACAAAGGCCAAGTGACTTTATGCAAAGCCATTCCTGAAAGCTGTGACATAGCTAGGACAGAAGTGCCCTGGACTTGAATGCAACCATATGCTTAGCACAGGGAAATAACTAGTGTCCAGTTACAGATATGCAGAATCCCACTGCCTTTTTTTTTTTGAGTTGAAACATTTTTATGAATCACAGGATGTCAGGAATTGGAAGGGACCTTGAAAGTTCATCTAGTCCAACCCCCCTGTCCAAGCAGGATCATCTAGATTAAACCATACAGGAGCATGTCCAGATTGGTCTTGAATGTCTCCAGAGAAGGAGACTCCACAACCTCTCTGAGCAGCCTGTTCCAGTGCTCTGTCACCCTCACTGGGAAATAGTTTTTCCTTATTTTTACATGGAACTTCCTCTGCTCCAGCTTGGACCCATTGCCCCTTGTCCTATCACTGCCCATCACTGAGAAGAGCCTGGATCCATCCTCCTGACACTCACCCTTAACATGTTAATAAACATTAATGAGGTCGCCCCTAGGTCTCCTCCAAGCTACAAGATTCAGCTCCCTCAGCCTTTTCTCAGAAAGAAGATGTTCCACTCCCTATTTCTCCCAACTTCTATTGTCCTTAGTCTTCACATGTTTTACTTGCAACAGTGCTGTTTTCTAAAGAAACTGATACTTCTTGTTTTCTAGGCACAAATCTGCACATCACTGTTCAGATCTAAGTTTGCATGTGCTCACTGAGGTCTCGCTTCAAACACGGAATCCTTGGCCCGGACCTGGGACATGTCTGCTTTAAGGACCTCTTGCTAGAGCCCAGGCTAAAGAAAAATCTCCAACTGCTGCAGTTGGCACGGAGCCACTTTGAGTTTTCCCTGCAGAGCTGAGGGTAAAGGCATGGGCAGTGCCTGTCACCTTGGGAGTACTGTGCCAGGGTTTGTCACACACACCTCTCCTCTAGCAAAACTCTCTGGCTACATCCCCATGTTGCATTTCGCCCTGAGTGCACAGAGCCATGCCGGAGAGCTTTGGACTTTGTAAGGAGCAGCAGAGTCTGGAGGCTGCACAGCTTCCCCATCACCTGTCCCCTCTTTCCATCCCTCAACAAGAGCAGCTGCTTTATCTAGAGGCAAAGATGGGTTTTCATCACTAAAAACTGCTGCTCATTGTCTTAAAAATGGAATATCAGTACATTTTCACAGAAACAAAGCGATGGGTTCATTTGGTTTCCATTCACAGCATGGACTTACTCTTGCAGTTGAATATGCAGATGTACAATGCAGTGGCTCTACCTAATAAAATACATGTGATCAAATCTGAACTGCTTGTCTCTTTGAGACATTCATGTAATGCATAAATTTAATATACTTTTCTTTGATAAAACTCTTATTAGGTGTCGAAGACTTTGCCATCTTAAATATCAGATGAAGGATATTTACTGACTCCTGCAAATCAGTCGTTCTATTGAAGATATTTATTAAGCTCCAAAAT
Source organism: Heliornis fulica (assembly GCA_013399135.1). Classification (NCBI taxonomy): domain Eukaryota; kingdom Metazoa; phylum Chordata; class Aves; order Gruiformes; family Heliornithidae; genus Heliornis; species Heliornis fulica. Next base: position 3,516 of record VXBZ01011765.1, on the reverse strand, counting down.
AAATTATCTGTATTTCATTGTGTGAAATGGCTACAGCACATTACATCATAGTGTTTAATTTTTTTCTTCTTGGATTTCTTATAGCTATCAGAAGTGACTGAAGTCAGGTTGTCTATTTTAATATTAGCATAATGGTATAAAACTACCCAAAAGAAACTGCTGGCATATGGACTTGAGTTTTTATTTGTGCTCACTCAAGTTGTCACAAATGTTCTATCTCCTTCAACAAGCCTTTTGCTATTATAATGGTATAATAATATAAATATCTGCATTTATTAAGAAATCATTTGTGCAGCTCATTGTTATCCTTGTAGAGTCACTGGATGTACACCCTTATGGGGACATGAATAATCTCCTCGTTCTCCTGTTAACTTCACATCTGTCGTATAGGAAGCAGAGAGCAAACTTTCCAAACTGCTAGATACATTGCTCATAATGAAATTAATTCTTACTTTGGGCTGATTTGAAAAATGCACACTGAAATACCAGAATGATCCAATTCTTTTGCACTTTTTAAATGCAAATATTGTAATATCTGGCTTGAAAATGTTTTCTTCCTTAAATGCTACTGGTAGTGAGGAAGAGGTCAAGGTTTGGCATCTCTTGGTGTCATTTACAGGATTTAGCCTCTGGACTTTTAAAAATATGTGACCCCAACCTGATTCCCTCTCTTTATAGGGCTTAACTTCACCTACATAGCCCAGTCTCAAGGACAGAGAAATATGAATCAGGTGACGTTCATGAAAGTTTAGGAAGATGAAAGCTAAAGAAATGCTAATTTTTATTAGCTGTAATGTTATTATGCTATTTTTATATAGCTTTTTAGCTCAATTTCAAAGCTGGGAACTCATAACCAGATGTCTACTTCTGTATTTAAACAACTAACATGGCATTTCAATGTATAAAATGCTTATTTACATACTCAAATATATGGTAACTCTCACAGATAAGAGTGGGATTGGGGCAGATGGCACATCCCTCCCAAGTGTTGGGATTCACCTTCGCCTTTACTGCCTGAAAGAGATTGTGAGGGAGATTCCAGGCTCAGGGTTAAAACTGAATTTAGACCTCAGGTTGTACGGTAAGAACCCAACAGGTTGCAGAATGTGTCTCTCTCCTCTGAAAAAGAGCGAAGGAACACAAGCAATCTTGGACTGTATGTAAATTGTTTTATTGTACCTGCTAAATATAACATGAAAAACTTGAGAGTTATAAAATGTCACCTGCTCTTATCGAGCTGCAAAGAGATTTCCTCTTAACAGAAGTTTCATTTTCATTTCCTCCAACACTTACTGAAGTGAACAAGGGCCGTGACTCCTTTATTTCCTAATCCTAGCCAGCAACTCGCTTTTTCCTGTTTTATGTCATTCCATATGACATTGCATCAAGGCAATACAGTGTCACATGCAGCTGAACCAAAAGCAATTTAAGTCAAAAATGGACAAATATGGATGTCATTTATAAAGCTTGCTCAAAGGTCTTTGACACAGCTCGAAGCTTGCCCACTTCTGAGGTGCAGCAAGGGTTTTCTCCTCTTATTTCCAAAGCCAAATTGTAGAGTTTTAATAGAGCTCTGCTGAGTGAGTAGCAGACAGCGCTTTGTACTCAGAACAGCCCTCTGTAAACTAAAAGTGTTTTCACTTTTAGTATTTATAGAAACTTTTTAGAAGAAAAATATAGGACCTGATATAAAAACAAGTGTAGTGATATCAGTGGAACAGCACTGCAGAGTAAACTCCAAACATCTTGCTGTACAGTCTGTTAAAGTCTAAAAGCTTGTCTGGCATACAGAGGGGGAGCATGATGGGGAAACAAATTCTATGTTTTCTTTGATGCCATCTCTGTTTTCACACCCATTTTAATCAGATCCTAATGTGGTTGGCTCTGAGGCCTTGCATTCGGAGTTTTGTGGTTTTCAAATTTTATTTATATATTTATCTAGCTAGTTTTCTATGTAATGTATATATATTTACATTTTTTAATATTTTAATATATATAAAAAGAGGCACTTCCCTCCCCAACTGAGACTCCATGCCTTTTTTAACTTTTCCTTAGCTGTTACCACCCAGAGCCCAGCTGCTGTACCCAGGCAGTCCAGCTGTTAGAGAGAGCCTGTAGTAGGATACAGAACCTCTGTGTAGGATCACAAATTCCAGTGCAGTACTATACACTGAAAAGATTTGTGAAAGTGCTTTCTGTTGAAGAAATTCTTAGAAAATACTTCTTTTACCTAGGTGCTGAAGGGATTCTCTGAGTAATTAGTTCACTAGACTTCTTCAGACAAAATTGTAGTGGCAAATAAAAAATATCCAATTTACACATATTGTTTGTGAGATTTATTTTTCCCTCTTCTTGTCCTAAGTGTTCAGCTAATACTGCTCATATGTCCTTTGCTTGGAATCTCAAGAAACATTTGGATTTGCTTCTGAACATATTTCTTTAATCTTGTTTTTTTGAATAGGGTGTTTCAGAGCACTCAGCTATCCCGCTACGAGAATTCAGGAGATAGATCAGTATTAAGTGCATCTCTGCAGCTGTAAATAATTCCTCCCAGGCCCTCTCCCCTGCCTTCATGACTTGTCCCTTCCCCTGAATCAGGGGGAGTATCAATGCTATTTGCTATCAAAGTTATTTTGTCAATTGAAGTGTGTTCAGAATTACCAGCACAGATTTATTTTATTACATAAAATGTTTGATTCCTGTCCATTGCCTTTGCAATAAAGGGTCATGGTAAAATAGTGTTATGAGAACTGTTTTCAGTAAGAAGGTATAATGGCAAATAGAAATGGAGTTTGTAAATAAACTTATTACAATTAATTATAATATGTATGCTGTGGTTTAGAAAAAATACATTTGTCAAAATATTGCAGTTGATAAAAATGGGTTTAAGGATCCTTGTCTGTATATTTGGCTGATTAATTAAGGAACTTATTTTAAGATCAGAATAATATCATCAGAGCTTCTTAAAGCAATTAAAGTAATGAATTGCTTGCATTGCCTTACATTTTATCTTAATTTTATATCTTTTGCTACACTCTTTTCCAAATCGTAAATATATTCAGTAATTATATCTGATAACATGTAAGTAGTTTATATTAGATAGCAAGATATATAATGCAGATAAAAATAGTCTAGATTACATCTAGTGTATATTACATTTCTTTTATAAATGTAGCATATGATTCTTGCTCACTGTATATTTCAGTGGGGTTCTGGAAGCTTAATAGGCTTATATGGCAGAAAAGAAAGATGATGAAGACAGTAATAATGGTAACAGAATGTAAAAAACAAGTGGTGAACAGCACAACTGCTCACCACGTGCAGACCACTGATGCCAGCTAGTTCCCAAGCTAGGGTCTGAACCTCCAGCCAGCTTCCCCAGCTATATACTGAGCATTATGTCATATGCTATGGATTATCCCATATTTGGGTCAACTGTCCTGTCTGTGTACCTGCCCAGCTTCTTGTGCAGCTCCTAGTCTCCTCATTGGCCGGGCAGTATGAGAACCTGAAAAG
>VXBZ01011764.1:411517-424255 GCA_013399135.1 Heliornis fulica | reverse complement strand
GAGCAGCCAGCTTCTGGAGGAGGTGCAAGTTTCAATACCTAATTAAGACCTCTCTTATTTACAAATCACAATATGATCATTAACTGAAAATAAATGTGATGACAGTTGAACCATTTTCTGATCACTCAACTTATGTTTTTTAAAGCCAGAACTCTCTGATTTGCGAATCGTATTTTCTCAAGTTTGAAAAAGATATGGAAATCCCAAGACAGTGTCCAAATTATGCAGTCATTTATAACAGTCTCGTCTAATTTTAAATACTCTTCAGACTGGACATAAAAGGTTCTTCACTGAGATGGTGGTCATGGAGTAGGCTCCCCAGGGAAGTGGTCACAGCACCAACCCTATCAGAATTCAGGGAGCGTCTGGATGATGCTCTTAGTCATATTGTTTAGTTTTAGGTAGTCCTGTGAGGAGCAGGAATTAGACTTGATAGTCCTTGGGGGTACCTTCCATCTTGCAATATCCTGTAATTCTAAGTTCAGCAAGTACTTTCTAAAGAAAAGCTGTAGACGTCCCAGCCAGAATTCCCACTTTCAAACAACTTTGGCAATTAAGATGCAGATAGGTTCCATTAAAAAGTGCTAAGATAATGTCAGCCTATGAAACCACTACTTTTGCTTCATAGAGGCAAAACCAGTGAAAGTAGTTTTTTGATAAATTTATATCCTGAGTGCCCCACATCTTCCTACAATGATGCCATCAAAATATTTTCCTAATCTTCCTCTTTACCTCCTGATCTTCCTTCCAATATCCTCATCTCTCTTCTATATCTCAAAGGTTTTCCCAACATCTTGTAATCTTTCTAGTTCATTTGTACAGCATTCTAGATGCCACCTTTGCCCTCTGCTTGCCCTTTTCCAGCTTGTCTAGACCACAGTGGCAGAATGGGCTGACTCATTGGTGCAGCAACTCTTGACAGAAAGAATAGAAGGCTTCTGAGTTCTCCTTGCTGTTAATCACAGAATCATAGAACGTCAGGAGTTGGAAGGGACCTCGAAAGATCATCTAGTCCAACCGTCCTGCCTGAGCAGGAGATATTAATGGAAATACAAAATGGAATATCCTTATAGTAAGTTTGACACTTCTAACCTTCTAATCTCCTGCCAGCTTCACTTGAAGTTGTCAGTGAATTAGAAAACATCAGATACGGACCAACCCTTCACACAAACCTTGTTTTCTCAGAAAATATACTAAGAAAATATTGATACAAATCCTACCAAAAAAGTAAAATACAATAAAATAGCAATTAAATTATCCTTAGCCATGATTCACTTAGATATTTTGAGTATTAGATTGCTTGCACTCAGTACAAATAAATAAGTTTCCACTTCAGAAAAAAAAAAATTCAGATTGTAATTTAGAAAGAGGTTCAAAGAGCTTTGAGATAAAGAAGTAATTTATAGTTAAAACTTTAAGGACCTAAAATTTGTGACATTTGCAAATGTTCCAGTGCTGGCACTTAAAAACATCTGTGTTCTGAGCTGTAGTACTTATGCAGGAGAGAGCAATTTGACATGTATTTCTGTTTGGATTTAACTCCTTTGTCCCTAATAAAGGATGATTTTCCAATTTAATTAAATACTGCTTGAGTAGAAAAATATGTCTGTATTTAACTGAGTGTCTGGTCTTCTTTAATAGATGTCTTTGTTTTATTGCTTAGAAAACAAACAGAAACACAGCTTGATAACAAACATGAAACTTTTGAGATAGGTCTTTTGCAGTTGTCAGATGTTGCAAACAGAAGCTGAGAGTTAGAGTACCATGATCTCATTAACTAAACTAAACATTCCTTAAAGGATTAATGTAGCAAAAATAAAAATGTTTTTAAATTATAAGGGCTTAAATATATGGGGTGAATGAATCACTGCTATCTACAAATAGGAGTTATTCCTTTAGCCAGAGGTTAAGTCTAGAAAGTTCTCAAAAATAACTGCTAGGAAACAGGAAATTAATGGTATGCTAGTTTAAGAAAAGCAGGGAAATAATCTTAAATATCGATGCTTTTTTACTATCTGCTGGGGAGGCATGATTAAAGAGTGATTAAATTCAGGAAAAAATAATGTTTACACACGGAGTATTCAACAAGCTCATTTTTAATCCAAAACAGTCTAAAATTTCTCAGGTCCTGTCTAAACTGCACAAGCGTTGTGCTGCACTATGTACCCTAACCTGGTCTCATAGTTGCTCCAGGCTGTACAGATACAGCTGCTTTCTGGCCTCACGCCTCATTCTTATTCCACCCATCAAAATCAGGTGGTAGAGAAGGTCGAGTGTGGCTGGATTTCATTTCAGTGTAAGGCTGAGAACTAGCTGGGGATTCTGGGTCCTGAATGTCACATTGACCTACTGGCCAATGTAGCTGCAATGTGTTGCTATGTGAAAGACTGTCATTTACAGTCCAAGATCACAGAAGTAGTTCCCAGCTCTGTAGATCCTGTATAACTACAGCTTGTGTTAACAAATTCAAGCTAACTTTAATTAGTTGGCCTGTGTTTATCCAGCAGTGTAGCTTGCTAATTTTCTAGGTTTCTAATTAATTCAATAATTTAGCACAGAGTTAACTAAAGGTCACCAACAACAGGCTGCTCCTACAGTACCCAGGCTGGATCATTTAAAGCTAACATAGACCTACATACACAAGTTGCACCTGCTTCTTTGTCTGCAGTGGGTGTTTAAAAAAAATCAGGAAGACACGTTTGATCCTGACAACAGAAAAGTAGAATTACTAAGCTATGATGAAAAGCTGAACCATTTCTCCCGAGAGAGAGGAAAAGTTAAGTTATACAAGGCCACTGACATCCAAAAATAGGGCAGGAGAGGAAACATACTTTCATAGCTTGCCATCTCCTCCTGAAAAGGTCATTAGGAAAAGTTCTTTAAGTCTTCTGAGTCTAGTCTTATCTGCATAGCTAAGATGGTCAATTAAAAGTCACATTTTACTTACATGGTATCTATCCCACCTATTCTGAGGTGTGACCACGAACCATGGCATGGTACTATTCTGGGGGCCTGCACACTTCAATACAGCTTCTACTTTTGTCTGTCTACTTAGACATTTTGACTTAGCTCCTGAGCATGAGGGACCACACAACAACTTAAGTCCCTGTTTTCAGATTGGATTCTCCATTTCTGCACAGCTATTTTATTCAAGCAATCCGAGACTCTAATGGACAGCTGTGTTCCAGCATGCTGTGAGCTAGCTGGAGACTTGAACAACCTTCTAGTGGTCCTCTGGAGTGAGCACAGCAAAGAAGGTAATTCTGGATAGCACACTCTTACAGATGATTACTTTTTCTAAGTTTGAAGAGGAAAGGATTGAGCAGGGAGTAACGATTTACTCTAACCATGGTTAAATTGGTAACTCGTCTCCCACAGCATTCTCCTCCAGAAGCTGGCTGCTCACGGCTTGGACAAGTGCACTCTGCGCTGGGTTACAAACTGGCTGGATGGCCGAGCGCAGAGAGTGGTGGTGAATGGAGCCAAATCCAGCTGGCGACCGGTCACCAGTGGTGTTCCCCAGGGCTCGGTGTTGGGATCAGTTCTGTTCAACATCTTCATAGATGATCTGGACGAGGGGATTGAATGCACCCTCAGTAAGTTTGCAGATGACCCCAAATTGGGTGGGAGTGTCGATCTGCTGGAGGGTAGGAAGGCCCTGCAGAGGGATCTGGACAGGCTGGATTGTTGGGCTGGGGCCAACAATATGACGTTCAACAAGGCCAAATGCCGGGTCCTGCACTTTGGTCGCAACAACCCCAGGCAACGTTATAGGCTTGGGCAGGAGTGGCTGGAGAGCAGCCTGGCGGAAAGGGACCTGGGGGTGTTGGTTGACAGCCGCCTAAACATGAGCCAGCAGTGTGCCCAGGTGGCCAAGAGGGCCAATGGCATCCTGGCTTGTATCAGGAACGGTGTGGCCAGCAGGACCAGGGAGGTGATAATCCCCCTGTATTCTGCACTGGTGAGGCCTCACCTCGAGTACTGTGTTCAGTTTTGGGCCCCTCACTTCAAGAAGGATGTTGAGGTTCTGGAGCGTGTCCAGAGAAGGGCAACGAGGATGGTGAAGGGTCTGGAGAACAGGCCCTACGAGGAGCAGCCGAGGGAGCTGGGGTTGTTTAGTTTGGAGAAGAGGAGACTGAGGGGAGACCTTATTGCTCTCTACAACTACCTGAAAGGAGGTTGCAGTGAGGTGGGGGTTGGTCTCTTCTCCCCAGTAACAGGCGACAGAACTCGAGGTAATGGCCTCAAGTTGCGCCAGGGAAAATTTAGTTTGGATATTAGAAAGAACTTCTTTACTGAGAGAGTCATCAAGCATTGAAACGGTCTACCCAGGGAGGTGGTTGAGTCCCCATCTCTTGAGGTGTTTAAAAGACGGGTAGATGCAGTGCTTGAGGACATGGTCTAAGGGTAGACTTGGTGGCGGTGGGTTAATGGTTGGACCGGATGATCTTAGGGGTCATTTCCAGCCTTAAAATTCTATGATTCTATGATTCTATGAAAGTGGCTATATAGAAACTGGCCACCTATGGCTGCTGTGTGATGTTGCAGTGCAGCCATGAGCCAGTGTTTTTGTGAAGGTTGTTTACTTAGCATGATTGTCATGACTTTCCAATGGGACTTTCATACTGCAGGGAGAGAGCTTTTCACTTTTTCTCAGTTTGTAAAGGGCAGTTCCAGACCCCATTGTAGGGAGGAGTGTAGAGCCAAATAGCTGCTGATTGATGCCTTCTGTTTTGTGCCTGATTAAGTTTATGGATTACAAGGAATAAAAGGTTAATTTGTCTCCTAAAGCATACACTGATATAAATGTGATCACTTTTCTGCACTACCTAACTTGGGTTAATGGAGTGTTGCTTAAATGTATTGTCTTTCTGGCATGTTCTGGCTGTATCAATAATGCCTTTGTGTGGCCTGAACTTCCTATTCATTACAAGTGGGTGAATAAGCAATAAGGACTTCAACAGATATTTCTTAAGCTGTCAAACTCAAAGCCTGAATAATCTAAAGAGGAGTGCAAGCAGACCTGCCAACTGTAAACAATAAGCACTTTTCTAAAATTCAGAACAGCTTACAAATCAAGTAAAACTGAACAGTTAGGTTGAACTGCCATTCAGTTGTAGTTTATGAAAACACTAATATACAAAAGAATGAAAGCAGCAGCAGTGCTTGATACTAACTGCCTGGTTTTCTGCTTTTTTCGCCTTTCCCTTCCTGCTTCTTTCATGCCCTGCACAACACGCTACAGGCATACAAAGGGAAAGGGGCTGCAGGGTTCCCTGAATTGTTCCAGTGAGCTCTCTTCATGTTTGACTGCTAACTCTCCTGCATAGAGATTAGAGAGAGACTTGAAGTGGTTTTAATTTACCAAGAAGCTAAAGCAGCAGCAGAGCAAGAAGTGTTCATTTGTCCACGCAAGACACCTGAACATGCATGGCTTCTATCCTTGTGAGTGTGGCCCTTCCCTTTAGCTTCCACCTGTAAGAATTTCTTCAGAAATTTATACAGACTTATACCTGAATCTGAAAATATACTGTCATTTTCTTAGTTAGTCCTCTCCCACAATCTCCATTCTTGCAAGCTGCTTTTCCCATTCCTTCCTCTTTTCCTGTAGCAATCCAGAATTCCGTGCTGAACTTTGGACATAACATTACGTTCTGCATGTTTCCATTTGGTCCTCTGTGGCAGTATGTACATACTGAGGCTAGAGAGAAAAATGCCCAGGCTCTCCAGCCTGGAGCATTGGACCACAATGACAGTCCAATAATTTTTTTGAGTGGATGTGATAGAAATGGACCTCAAAACCACCTTCTACAGAATAAGGCCATTAATCACAATGGTATCATGTAAGAGTTTTATGGTGACCTGCACCCACAGGTAGCAGGCAAATATTAACAATAGAAAAAAAATCACATTATATTCTTTTGATAATGTTGATATTATTTTTAAGAAAGCTGTCTTGCTCTAGGAGAAAGCAATACGACTGATGGGGAAACACTTGTCAGGGACCAGAAAATAAAGAACTGAGTTTAGTAGTCAAGACTGTCTGTGTTTCATAGCAATTCATAAAAACCACACATATTTTGTAAACCCTGGAATGATAAAAAGGTGTCTTTTCAGTCTGGGAAGAGGAGAGGGTCCTTTCAAGGATACAATGGTGCTTTTCAGAAGACCGTTGACTGTCTGTTAGTGGAAGGTTCATTTCAGACCAAACTTTACCCTACCACTATAGGTAACTTGACTAACATTGCTGGTTGACTATAATTCTTGTTGCTTCTAAAAATCTGTAAATATCACTTCTTCAATATGAAAAAAATCAGGGGGAAACACAGATAAAGTGCTTAAGCATGTGCTTTCTGAATGGTGTCTGTTGAAGCAGACTCCTCTCTCTCCATAAGTTAAGGGGAGGAGGGAATAAAGCTGTCTGGACTTGAGGACTTGCTTGTCTGAGTTACCCCAGTTGAAACTGTGACCAGCCAACGGGACTTCAGCCAAAACTACTTCAACTCTCCTTCTCTCCCCTGTTTTTCCTGTTCCACTCCAACACAGTTTCCACAGAAACAGAGTAGTGCAAGTAATACAGGTTTTGTGTGCCTTTCTGCAGAAGTAAATGTTCTTTTAACAGAAGAGACTGAATATAGCATTGGCTAATTAACATCTCATTTTGATGAAAAGCTTTATTAGAGTTTAGATTCAGAGTTTATCTGGATACTAAAAATCAAATTGAAATTTCTCTCTCAACGTTTTAAACCTGGTGTAGTAACTCCATAGACTGCATGACTACCTGGCAGCAAAACCATGAAACTAATATTCTATTTTTATCACTTGGTTTAGGGCTTCTTCAGATTTTTTTCCCCCTACTATTCATCAATACTGGTGAGCATTTGACAGAAGAAACACAATCAAGGACCACTGTATCAGCCCACTATATGGCTTCCATCATGTTCACAGCCAAGCTCAGACTCAAAGCAGAATCGTCCCCAAGAGTATACCTATTTCAAAGTAATATTTTACTACTGAAAAATATTTTCACCACCTTTCAGAAGGTGGTTGCTCTTAGAACATACTCGATATTCCCAGCTGACCACCAAGTAGGTACCCAAGGGAGCAGGTTCACTGAGGTGTACTCTAGGTTTGCCACACCTGACCTCCTTATAGACCTTCAAGCCGCCCACAAATAATTTCCCTGTCAGAAAAATGCTGTTGTGCCAATCACTAAGCTCAATGATTAAAAATTGGCAAATACCTCTTGATCCATATAGTATACTGGGATATTTTCAGGATTGTGGTCCTCATCCCCAGCTGCACAGGAGACCTTCTGTGTGTGTTCCCAGTACAATGCACTGGCCCAGGGAATGCCCAGCAAAACAAGCTGCTGTGAAATGCCACTGTGTGTTGGGGGATGGCTAGCAGCATAAGGCCACGATGCTGCAGAGTATCTCTGGCCTGAAGCGAAGTGCTGAGTGAGCGGAACAGCATGTATGTTATCAGGTCAGTGTGACCTTGTGGCTGAACACTAGATGAAAACAGGAGGCTGAACACCTGGGCCTGGACCCTCGGATAGGTTGTAACCAAGCCATAACAGAAGATACTAACCTACGTAATGCCTAACCAATCACTACTTGCAAAACCAAGATATTATCCAATCCTGTATGATTACGCTTAAGAACAAACCTATATAAATGAACTACTAACTAGCAATAAATCGGAACAGACACGATAACTCTATGAGTAAATGTCTCTGATTCTGGCTCACCGCGACAACTGTGGTTCAATATGTTCCCATTACCTACTTCCTATCCAAAATCACGTTTACTATCCTCCTTCTAGACAGAGCCTGAAGCAAGTTGTGCTCCTTTTGCCAAGTAGCCAGGAGGACTGCAATTGCTTTTGCCAGCACTAATCATTTTGAACAACTCCATAAGTGGATGAAAGATCATTAGTACCTCCTGGCAGCAGGAAAGAGAAGAGTGATAGAAAAGTGGAGGATTCCTTGTATTCTGGATTTTATTATCCACAAACGACATGAAGAATTAGGGATGTATGGAAGGAACACTTCAGGCTACAACCTGGAAGTTAATTAAGTGCAGGAATCGGGATTTTCTATATGGATCATGGGGAATGAGATTTTAAAGTCACTCACAGTTGTGAGTAAAAAATTCAATAGGCATTGCCATAATCCACCGAGTTTAATGTTTAATCTTTGACATGAATGCTGTGGCTTTTAAGGTGTTTTCAGTGACCAGATCCAATTCTGCTTTTAAGGTGTTTTCAGTGACCAGATCCAATTCTAATGAGGACAAGCATTTACCAGAAGTTTATAATAAAGCACAAAATTTCACACCAGTACAGTGACCAAAGGCAGACAGAAAATATGGAAAACCAGTGTGACAGCAGGTATAGGCACGTCAGACAGGTGTAAAAAGAGCCCATTCTACTACCCTGCAGGCCAGCGCTTGAGCAGCATGAGCTGTCAGGATTGCTCATTTTCTCCCTCCACCTTTGCAGCCTTCTGCTTTTCCTCCTGAGTGTGAGGCAGCAGCGTTGCTGCAGCAGACAGCCCCACCCAGCACTGCTCAGCATCCTCGCTCTTTTGCCGTCCTCGTGAGCACAGTGGGAGCAGCCAGACTTTCTGGATGCTCGTGCACCAGGCTCCATGTCCCATCTCAGCCACTGTCCTCCTCCCATGCATGTGGCACTGGCCCAAATATGCAGAAAGGTCTTTCAGCCCCTGGAGGTGAAAGGCCTTCTGTGATAATTATGGGTGGGGGCAGAAATACATGATTATTCGCTCAGCTCAGATCCCTATTTCTTGTAATACTTGTTCTTCACTGTCTTTGTAAAAATGTAACGCTGTCACTCAGAGATACTCCATCTGTGGGTGATAACATCCTGTTACCACTGTCTGCACTGCTGCAAAGTGTTACAACAGCCCTGAATCAAACTTCTAACAATGAAACAATGGTACAGAAAGAAAATGTATTTCACAGCTACCTCCCAATCCTGTGGTTAAAGTTTTACTTAATCTTCTACAGTCACACACATTCTCAATTTAAAACTACCCTGTACAGCACAGTAGCAGACTAGTTGTTTACAGTCACTTTTATATAATTCACTTTTTAGAGAGGAACAAACTTGATCAAAAAATACCCTAGTCTCCAACTAAAATTCTTGTTGTTTGACTTGATAACATGCTTTTCCACCTTTCTCCTATTTCAGACTAATTGACCAAGGGATTTGGAGAGATGACTTTGAAAAAGAAACAGCTTTTCATTTTTAAAAAGGAATGATATTTTAAAAAAAGAATGAGGGACGGAGAAAGGGGAAGAATCAGCGTAAAGGTGATAACCTATTAAAGAGCTATAAACCTTGATAATTTGTGTTCTCTGAAAACCATTTTTGGTTGTTCTTTTAGAAATCTATATGATCCTTTTTGGATGGTTTTCAACATTCTTCAAAGAACCCCCTCACTGAAATTACTCACCTTGTGCATCTCAAAAAACTCTAATACTGTCCTCTCAGATTTTGGATGGTAATGACTTATCACCTCCACTTTTTGCTTCATACAAGGCTTCAAAATAAGCATTACAAATGCAAACAACATGGATATGAAAAATACATTAGGCTTTTAATAGTTCTTTCATGTTAATTCTCTGTGGTGCTATTAGTGATAGGTAAAAATCAGACCAGTTAAGTGCAGCTGGCGCAAAGAGGTATAAGATTACTACTTATCTACCTGATTGTCTGTGCCCCTGGGAGGCATAAAACTGAGAAAAAGTGAGTGCAGTTATTCCTGCTCTATTTTATTTGCTTTTTTTAAGGAGTGGGAACTACTCAACTTTGTACCTTTGGGTTTTTGAGGAGCATCTTTGGAGGAGACTGACTCAACATGTATTGAGTTATAACTTGTGTTCTCTTCCTGGCCAGGTTTATGCCCCCATCTGTCAAACTGCGCTACTCTGACTGCCCCTTCTGGGGAGCCCGAGAGTAGGAAGACATTATAAACTTGTTACAGGCCATAGCTATGGTCAGTCATAATTTTTTCCACAAAATAAGCTTCCTTTAGGTTGCATTAAATAAAGTTTCTGTGGGAACACACTGATATTCACATTTTAATTGAAATTTTAAAAAATTTTAATGAGACCACATGATGGGTATATTAGACTATTTATAGTAGAGTATTAATTGTTAAACCAGCCAGAGGAAAAAATAAAGCTGAAAATACAGCCATATCAATCTTTTCTTATTGTATTTTACACTACATTTCTGTACATAAAAAGAGACTTTACGAATGGAAAGGGAAAGTGATGATGACTGCCCAACTTCCTGCACTTGGAAACCATCGTAGGGGTAGACTGTAAGAGAAGTGATTGCACGTGCCATATTTTAACTACTGATGGTCTCCACTGGTCAGAGTAGTTCAGTTTTACCTCAAAAGCAGGACTAGAGATTCCCTTCTTCCAGCCCCTGAACCACAGGAGGGATGGTCTCAAGCATTTTGTCTGTTGATTCTCAGACATAGACAAATAGGTCTTTAGTACATCAGAAATTGCTTACTGCAACTGAGAAAGTTGTAATAAACTTTGTTGAATATATTAGAAAACTTGAGAAATGCATAGTAATGATATTATTAGCGATTTACCTTGTGGTAGCACCTGCAGGTCCTTCAAAAAGCTGGTTCTTCACTGCATGAGGCACTTCATACCACTCCAAATTATATTCAATCCAAGCTGATGGTAATGGATGATAGATGAATGTAGTCAACAGGGAGAACTAACAGTAGGGTAATTATCATACCAGGCACAGGTTGTAACATACAAGCTACTTAATTACTGACAAGGATTTGTAGACAGGGAGGTAATTAATGTATGAATTTGAAGGAGGAAAAAAGTATTTTTGGGAACTTCTGCACAAGATGAAAGAAACATAAAGTTATAAAAAACTAAAAACGTTGGACTGATGCATAGTAAAGTCTTGCTGAAGGATCCCCTGATCCGTTATTTTCAGCTGAATAAAATGTCTTTGCCTGGGAGAGGTGAAGGAACTGTCTTTCGACATCTACATAGCACAGCCATAATAATTGGAGAGGTGACAGCAATGTTCAAATGACGCGTAGCTCTTTCTGTATTGCCCCTTCCACTGGGACGGCCAGGGTGTTGGACAAGAGTAGTACTAGCCCTGGATGCTGCAGTCGTCAGAAGTACCATACTCTGCCCTGTCGACTGCTCATGGGTATGGCTGTTTCCAGGCCACTGTTTACCAGCTCACAGGAAGCGCAATAGGCCCATTCCTGACACCTCTACTGGTTACTTAAATTCAATATGTGAAGTCTGGAAGGGGGTAAACTAAAGCTCTTTGATAAAGACACAGCTTTTATCCCCTAGTACATGATAAAATAAATCTCTGTGGACCCATCTCTGCTCAGAACTAAGGATAGCCACAAATCTTTTCCTTCCTAATTGCAACATACATTTTTTTACTGTGGTCTTTTATAAACTAGCCATAGAGCAATGCATGCATGCCTGTGACACCTTAAATCCAAACCAAAGCACTCCAGTGTGTTACCTTCCCTCCTGGAGTAGAATAAGCAAGTAAATACAGGGGATAAGAAAGTCACCCATATATGCATAGTCTCATCACTTATGAAGGTGATGAGTGGGAAACAACTAGAAAATGATAAGTGTGAGAAAATATAAAGTGGCATTGCTGGCAAAAGGAAGTCTGAGGCTGGCTAGAGTTCAGATATGACACAAAGATGTTAAAAGTAAAGACAAAACATACACGTTGAAGGTGTTCTTTGCACCACTGCTGAAAACAGAAAGGAGGGTTGAAGGTGACATTCTGACAACGTTGGGAAAGATGCATAGTACATATCCCGCCTGGTTTTACTGAGTTAAAAAGGCAGAATAATTTGCATAGATATAGCGGAGGTTTGAAATGGTACTGGAATGTGCCAGTGTCCTGTTCAATTAGGGCAATCTGTTTAAATGTTAGGGGAGGTCGTAAGGCCGCTGTCTCCTACGTGTCACTCCCTACTCCCTGCCTTGGTTTCTGCTGTATTTTGGGAATCAAACTTAATGTTCTTCTGTAAGTCTGTGTCTGCTCCCCCTAGATGCTTCAAGCTGTTTGTTTCTGAGGTGACAAGCGTGTGCAAGAGCACCCCCGGCAGGCACGACCTCCTCCGCTCCTTGCAGTCACTGGGGCCGCGGCCCGCCCATGCGCCTGGCCCGGCCTGCAATCTCCGTAATTAAGCTCCACTGCGCTGTGGCAAGGCGCTCACTGATGGCATCTTTCTCTTTTCGCGGTGCGATCCGTCTGGCGGCCGGCGCCCGGGCTTGTTTGCCGCTTTCCCTCCAGGAGGCGCGGCAGAGCCGGAGACTCTGTGAGGGTCTGCCGGGGAGCGGCGGCGTTGCCTGCGGCAAATGGCTGCGCGAGCTTCGGACAATGCTCTCTGCCTGCCGGGCCCAGGCCGCGCCGGGCCGGTCATTCCGCTGCGGCGATGGGGCTGGTCGTGGGCGGGCGCAGTCAGAAGGCCGCCTCCGCACACGCAGAGCTGGGGCGGGCCTCGTCACTCGCTACCACCGCCTCCTTCCCCGCGGCGCTGGCGCCTGGCCCGTCCTCCCATGCCGGCGTGCGGGTAAGTGGCACCCCCCTCCCGGATCCTGCCTGGCGGCGGGTGGAGGCGCGCCCTCCCCCGGGAGCCGAGCAGGTCTCCTCGGCGGGCGGCAGCCGCGGCCTCCG